>JAXCLP010000085.1:774850-786685 GCA_035584035.1 Lepidocolaptes lacrymiger
TATAGCATACTTTAGGATCTGATTACCTATGCACGAAAATGTATATGTGTGGAACACTTGTAGAATAAAGTGGACGACTTGTTACACTCTCTATGAGAGCAATCTCATCTCATTTGCGCCTTTTACCGAGCCGCGGCACCCCACCTTACTGATGGGGGTGGAATGTTGGAGAGACAGCACTGACGCTGTGTCAGCATTGCTCAGCAGTAGTCAAAACACTGGTGTGTTATCAACGCCTTTCTAGCTACCAATGCAAAGCACAGCACTGTGAGGGCTGCTATGGGGAAGATGAACTACATCTCAGCCAGACCAAATACAACAAGATAGACATGGCGTGTTAGAGCAGGTCCACAGGAGGCCACAAAGATGATGTGAGGGGTGGAACATCTCTCCTATGAGGAAAGGCTGAGAGTTGAGGTTGTTCAGCCTGAAGAAGAGAAGGCTTCATGAAGACCTTATTGTGGCCTTTCAGTATATAAAGGGGGCTTATAAGAAAGAAGGAGAGAGACTTTTAACCAATGCATATAGAGACAGGACAAGTGGTAACAGGTTTAAAGTGAAAGAGGGAAAATTTAGATTAGCTATGAAGAAGTTTTGCATTATTAGGGTGGTGAAACACTGGAACAGGCTGTCCAGAGAAGCTGTGGATGCCCCCTTCCCTGGAAATGTTCAAGGTTAGGTTGCATGAGGTTCTGAGCAACCTGCTCTAGTGAAAGATGCCCACAGCAGAGGTGGTGGAATCAGATGATCTTTAAAGGTCCCTTCCAATCCAAACCATTCTACGATTCTATGAATTTCTGTAACTCTCAACTCAATTTAGTATATAGTCCAATTAATCAAAAGAAGGGACTAAGGGATGGGCAAAGGTAGATATCTATAGCCTTCATCAATTTCTAAGACTCCTTTTCCTTTCCAAGGCCAAGAATAAGATTGTTTCATTCAGGAATACTGCCCAGTACCTCTTCCCAAACTCAGGGAATCTGATGGAGCAAGATACTAAATTAATATTCACTGGCATATTAATAAACCCCATGCTTAGAAGGAATCCTCCTGGAAGTCCTTATGAACACAGGAGAAATTCTTGGGGGATATACTGCCTCTGAAATGCACTGCTTAGAAGAAGGAATGTGACTGGCACCACACTAGAAAGCCTCCAAAAGAAATCTCTAAACAAAAAATAAATTTGTTGAGATAGAGGTGATTATTCACACTAATCAAAGGGCTAATCTAAGACTAGTAAAGATGACTTGTTACAACACAGTCAGCAAACAATTAGACCTTTTCTTGATCTATATAAGGAGAATGGGAGTACAGGAGAAGAGCGAAAGGACAAAACCCAAGAAATTAAGCTTACCATCTAACAGAAAGTTTGTTCAGAAGATTACAGGGAGGAGGTAAGTAGGTTAAGTAGTATCAGGGCAGGGAGTCTATGAAGGAGATCAACTACTGGATCAACTACTGCACCCTGCCTTCCCTGGGACAGTCTATCAGGCAGATAGGGGACACAATATGGAGGATTCCCTATGCTCTCTCCACCTGGCAGAATGCAGTGACTTAAGAGATGGGAGGCGGCAACAAGTTCCTGCCTGGCACAGCAGGAGCATCTCCTCTGTGACTACTTCACATTCCCAGGTGTCCTTGAACAATAAGTATGAGGGTCTGCAAGTGGAGCCAAACAATTATGAGGATGATGGTCCATCTAGGTTGGAGGTGTCACCAAGGTTAAGTCAGCCTATGCACCACATCCAAAACACTTCCATAAAGAAAAAAAGGCAGGTTATTGTCACAGCAGATTCTCTTTTGCAGGGAACAAAAGGTCCTATGTTTTCCTCTGTCCTTCCAGTTGCAGGGAATGATGTGGAAAGAAACAGGAAGAGCCAGCTGATCAATACCTGGCTCTGTGACTGATATAACAAGCAAAATTTTGGATTTTTGATCACAGGTCAATGCTCATGACTCCAGGCCTACTGGTGACAAATGGGATATACCTTTCTCAAAGGGAAAAAGGATATTTGTGCAAGAGTTAGCAGGGCTCATTGTAAGAGCTTTAAACTAGATTTGAAGAGGGAAAGGGATAAACCCAGGCTTGCTATAGATGTCTGAGGTCAGCATGCCAGTGTTTGAGGGACAGTGTGCTAGCGATGTCCTTCAGTCTACTCCACTATATGCTGAGTACATGAACACATTTGAAATGTCCCTGTATTAATGTGCACAGCACCTTAGCCATCTCAGTGGAGGTAGATGATGGAGATCCACATGGCAGCAAAGACACAAGGGTTGTCAATGCATTAGAAACCACTGAAACACCTGAGAACACTAAGGAAAGGCTGTGGATGTTATCTACCTAGATTTTAGTTAACCCTTTGACATCATTGCTCACATCATTGTCCTGGAGAAAGTGGCTGCTCATGGCTTGGATGGGCATACTCTTCGCTGGGTGAAAAACTGGCTGAAAGGCTGGACTCAAAGAATTGTGGTGAATGGAGTTAAATCCATTTGAAGGTTGCCACAAGTGGTATTCCTCAGGGTTCAGTACTGAGGCCAGTCCTGTTTAATATCTTTATTGGTGGTCTGGATGAGGGGTTTGGGTGCACCTCAGTAAGTTTGCAGATGACACCAAGTTGTGTGGGAGTGATGATCTGCTTGGGGGTAGAAAAGCTCTGCAGAGGGATCTAGACAGGTTGGATCAATGGACCAAAGCAAATTGAAGGACCTAGAGAACAAGTCTGAGAAGCAGCTGAGGGAACTGCGTTGTTTTAGTCTGGAGAAAAGGAGGCTCAGGGGAGACCTCATCAGTCTCTACAACTGTCTTATACACGTGCACTGACAGTTCAAGTTAAAAAACCACAAAATTGTCTGATTAGGTAGCCTTAGTCATAAGCTTTGGTTAATTCAATTTATTATATTTCCATTCTCTGAGGCCTGTTGGATGGAGCTAGCCTTATTGAGTTGTTGTTGGGGTTTGGTAGGGCAGTTCTGTTAGTTTTCTTTTTGCAAAAAACTGTACTGACTGATGAGGCTACCCAAAACAAGCAGTAATTTTGACCATGTGCTAGAAAACAATAATCTCTGAAAGGCAAGGTGTTTTTTATGCACTTTTGAAAAATACATATAACTTTATTGTCTCCAAACTCCACATAAGCAAAATGTTAAAGTAGTTGTAGCAGGATTTTTTCCTACATCAGAGTTCCCAGATTAACTGAGACAAGCATCCTCTTGGGGAACACACAATAGAGTAAATGGAATCAATTTCCACTGCAGTAATACAAGCTGTGGACAAAGCTAAATGTAAGGTTGCATTTTCAGAATCTCTGTGGATGTTTGTGTCTCTGAGCCTCTTTACCACTGGCAAAAAGTTGAGGCATGTTTACCAGTTTCCAGAATTATCTAATCTTAGTCTAAAGTAAAGTAAATGTAGTAAATCTAAGATTAGTAGGTGAAGAAGAAAGATGTACTGTGTTATTTTTATTCTTATCCCATCAAAATCCTACCTGATTGTCTCTCTCAATGAAGAATTTCTACATGGCTAAAACCCAAAATTAGGAGGCGGCTAAAAAACTGAAGTCATCAAACCAAAAAACACTTGTGCAAATTTTTCAAAACTTCTAAATGGGAAATGGGGTTAAAATTATAAAGATATTAAAAACATATTCAGTGCTGCATAAAAAAAAAAAAAGAAATGCATCCTCTATACTGTTTAATACAATCTCACTTCCCTTTCTGAATTTCCCTAGTTCAGCTGCTTAATCTTCAGTTTTCCTACAGGAAGCACCACTACACAGCAAATTCCATGTCTTTGTTCAGACCTTCCTTTTATATTTAGTATGTCTATTGCATGATAGCATAAGCATGTATGTATGACTAAAGAAAATGTATTAAATACTGACTGGCATAGATAAGGTGGGGTAAGAACTTGAGGGAGAATGGTATTTAATTATCTGAAGTGTAATAAAACACAATCAGAGAAGAGAAGCTAAACAAATATCCTCAGTACTTGTGTAACAACTAGAAAACCCTTGGTTGGAGGTACACAATGACATAACTCTTCCATTTAATGGGGTAATGAAGGTGACATTTTTTAGAAAGGTTATGGGAAGTTTTTCAGTTACATTATAAATATTTTCTATGGTGATGAGTCTTCACAAACTCTAGTTATAGCCCAAATTCTGCAAGTTGTAACATGAATGTGAAATGATACTTCTAACAACTTTTTATCTTCCAAGACTGTTGCTTCTCTTCCCTTTAGACTTTGAAAAACCATGATATAATCAAACTGTTGACTAGTAATTTGTTTCTATTTAGGTTAAGGTTTGTAGCATATATATATATATATATATATAAATACAATCCCACCCAGCTATTATTTCAGGCTATCCACACTGTGGTGTTGGTTTACATTTGTTTCACACTGTGAACAATATCTTTGAAGCCATAAATGGAAATGGTTTAGTGGTAAATAAGTGGGTAAGTCACCCAGTAATGTGTGTGGAAAGTGAATAATGTCTATTTATATGTTGTGCTCTTGACTTTACTGCAGATACAAGTCTAGAAATTGCTTAAAAACCAATATGAACTTACAACCATTGGTGAATCCAATGGTAAGGGGAAAGAACGGAATGCATTTGCTGAGCTACCAAGAGGTTCAAATCAACTCCCACCTTTCAGGAACCTTACTTTTTTAGACACTCTTCTCATCTCTTCTGGTAAATACACATCTATCAGATGTATTCTTCCAGTGTACTAGCAATGAATATAAAGCTTCAAAAATGTTGCTAAGAATGACAAAGCAGCTCAAAAGATAACCAAAAGTGAAAGTATAGAAACTTGCAGGATATATTAGAAGCTAGTGACAGAATTTAGGAACAGACACAGAAAATAGAGGGAAAGAGATTTAGAAAGACAACATATACTAATGGTGAGGGGAGGAGAAAGCAACACAGAACAGATTAAAAATACTACTACTGTAAAAATGCTGGGGGAAAAAAATCTGACAAGACTAAAAGAGAGACTCATGCAAGGGATGAAGGAAGAAGCAGCATGAGATTGACACATATGCTTAAAAACATATACAAGAGATCTGGTGGACGACAAACTATTTTTCCAGTTTTATATATCAAGTCAGATGAAATTACTGAAGTCTCACCAAGTCAGTGAGCACTGGATGCTTACTTCCTCTTAAGTACTTTGTCAATCCCAATAGTAAATTTCAAGAATTGTTTTGCTGCTTTGTGACATAGATTTAAAGCTGGCAAATTTTCTTTAGATGCTTGTTGTGGTTTAGGAATGGTACTCCCCAATTTAGTTCTCCCACCAAGATTCTCCAAACCACACTGCCACTCGCTCGCTCCCTCTCCCCTTCTTCCACCCCAAGTGTGGCCGGAGAGGAGAATTGGAGGGATTAAAGGCAAGGATCATGAGTTGAGATAAGAACAATTTACTGGAAACAGCAATGAGACAAGAAAACGAACAGTAACAGCAACAAAAGTCTATGAAAGAGAGAGAGTGATTCACATGCAAAAATGCTCACTGAGCCCAACCGGACATGACTGCAGATGGCACAACCCCACCCTGATCCCTCCATCTGCCATGCTTGCTCGACCAGAAGGAACCCCTTCTCCTCTGAAGCAAGTCCCTTCCTCTGTCCTCACAATGAGGTGAGGTGGTTGAGGTGGTATAGAATAACTTCAGGGGCCTGGCCACCCCCCCTCCTGGCTACTGCAAAAATCAACCCTGTCCTGGCCAGAGCCAGGACAATGTTTTATACCTAAACATGTGGATTGCATTTTTGAAACAATGCTTCTTTGGTTTCTGCTAATTGCTTTTCCTGGACTTACATGTGTAAAGAAACTCTACTTGCAAGCATAAATATATGAGAGGCTCATATAAAGACTCATATATAATGTTTCTTAATTCTAGTGTTTTATTACTTGTTCTAAACCAAGTTTTGCAAGACGCCACAAAATAAACTCTAATCTATTATAATTAAAATCTACAACATCTGAAATAAATCATGTTGTCAAATGGTTACATATGTTGAGCTTTAAAAATAACCAATCAACTAGCACATTTCCCTTTTGGAAGAAAATGTATGAAAATTTTGTTTCTGTAGCTCATTAATGAGCTATACTATTTTAATATTACTCAAAAGATCTACTATGGTGATGATTTCATTAGAACTAGGTCAAAACTAAGATATTCAGCACAATTTGATCTGAAGTACCATCAGGTGCTTATTTCCTACTTTGGAGACTTACTAATATTTACTAATTTTATTGTATTCCTCTAAGGCAACCATTAAAATATATGTATTTATTTCAATTTTGAAATCACTATTATATCTATAACAGAATCAAAGTTAGGGCATACAAATATAACAAATTCAAAGTATAAGAAAAGCTCTGTTTCACCTTCTACTTATGTTTGCTGTTCATTTCAACATTAAAACAATCAGAAAGTATAGTCATCCTAATTTGTCTCTAAAATGTTCTTTTGCTACTTATGTACCCTAAAAATTATCACTTATATTTAATTTCCTATGGTTTTTAGCTTTCTTACCATTGAAAAATAAAACATAATATTGTATATTTGGGGACACTGAGAATCCATGCAATACAAGAGAGATTTTACTGTATTTTGAACCACTGTACACCAAAATATGCATATACAGGTAATAAAAGTGATAGATTGGGAAGGTAAGCAGCTCTATGGGACAGCATATTGCATAGAACAATAGGAACCCTGTATGTGAGGCTGATAAAGCAGAAGCAGAATGTGGTGTGGTAATAATAGAGCATTGTAGCAAATCTGAGCAGACCAAATTCATGCACTAGTAGCTCTCTAGCTGCCTAAACTGCATCAGCAAGATAGGTTTATTTTGACTCAATCATGTATAAAGGATTGTGCAAGATAAGGACCCTCAGACTACTGTGCAGATAAATCTCACTCCAGACTTCTGTTATGTGTATGGCCATGTTCCACTGACTTTAACGGGACTTTCATGGTGCCTTTCAGTTCCTTCTGTGCTTTCCTCAGTGAGAGAATGCCTTTCATGCCAACCTGACATGGAAATTAGAACAATATAATAAGATTGATTTTCATAGCTAATCTAGAAGTTCTAGTGGAGACCATGGAAGTTTTTGCCACAGCTTTAATAACCAACTATGTTAACTCTTTTTCTAGTGGGCAATACCAAAAGATCATCCTGCTCTACCATAATCCTTTTTTTTTTAACCAGATGAAAAATTTTACTGGAGCTATATTACTCAGAGTAATTGAATTTCTTGGAGATGACATTTAGACAGTGCTCAGTGTCCAATGTTAAATTCCATTGCTATTTTATCCGAATCCTGACATGAGAGAGTACATGTGTGCCATTCAAGACCAAGCTTAGTCACATATGCATTTTCATTGTTGCTGATCTATAACAAATAGCATTTAACTTAAAATGCTTTGCTTTCCACCCTTCACAAATCAAAGTCTCTTTTCAGTTATGAGTTTGCCTTTTTGGCAGTCATATTCTTTCAAGATTAGGTCTTGTTTGTACAAGGGAAAGGCAGTTGAACAAAACAAAAGAGCACTTGCTTGGTACTATTTACCTCATCATCAGGATCACAAAAGAGAAAGGGAAAAAGGAAAAAAAAAGGGGGAAAGGGAAAGAAAAGGGAAAAGGAAAAAATCTAGGAAAACAGATATTCAAGGGCATTGCAATTTTTATGAATTGCATAGATGTCTACCCTTGATTGCACTTCCCTAGTATAAACTTAATGCAAGATTTCAAATTATCATAGGCTTATGTTTTGGGAAAAACACACATAATGCTAAACTACACTACCTTCCTTACAGTGATGCCTAAGGATTTTAATGCGTGTTTTATACATTTTCATAGTTATATAACTTAAATAAGTTTTCCTAAGTCTCTCACATTTGAAGTAGCATTTTGAAGTTACTGAACATTTTCTCACATTCCTGAAATTCTGTTAGACACATTACCAAGGACACCTTTTGAAGAACACCTGCAAGAACACCAACTGAGACAATAAGATAGCTTGTAGTCAAAACAGGAGAGTGAGCTCAGAGCCCTTGGAGGGGCTCCAAGGGGCAGTTCTGAGGAGTTCTGAGGGTGGGCACCAGGGGAAAATGGTATCATGGGTTGGTTATAATTATCAAATATGTTAATTACTGAAAGTTATAAAAACTGTAACATTTGGCTGGCACGCGTGCACTACTTTTGTTGTGCACCTAGAAGCTTCTAATAAAGGGGCTACTCTATCATCTATCTATCTATCTATCTATCTATCTATCTATCTATCTATCTATCATCTATCATCTATCTCCACTAATATTTTTTGAAAGCCTTTTGCAGGATTAGGCATCAGAAGTTCTGATGTAGCCTTTACATTCATGTTATTAAGTGCATGTCTGTGCTGAATATGTATGCACACAGATACTTGTACACACACACAAAAAACTGCACATGTATGTACACAAAAATATAGTATACAAAGATAAAAAGTAAGAATTCATTTGTTAGAAAGAACAGAAAATAAGACAATAATTTGTAACCACTATATACTTACTATTTTGTTGAATCTGATAACTGATATTCTCGTCGTCTATCATAACATTCCTGGATTCCAGGGTCATTCCATAAACTTCTCAGTGCATCTACATAAGGGTTCTCAAAAGCTGACACCTTCTCTACATTGACTTCTCGAACTAACTGTGCATGAGCCTAGTTTGAAACAAAGAAAACAATTAAATTTACTTCATTTTCTACATTTACAAATACTTCATATATTGTGGATGTGATTAACAGGAATAATTTTTCAGACTGGTCATCTCACCAATGTGAGGTTATGAATGAATGATGTTAAGGTCTGTTCAAACTAAGAAAAATAGTAATAAGGATGATATGAGAGAAAATGAATTAATAAATGAGTATATGGGCCCTTATTTCAGAATGAGCTTATCCTAATCTAGTATTATTTAGCTGAAATTGATAAAATGTTCACATGAAAATTTATATTTAATTAAGTTAAGTTTTAAGAAAGCTTTCATTTTTCAGGTACGATTTTAGGGCATATAATATACTTGTTTTTTAAATGATAACCACTTAAGCAACTTGACAGAGTTAGACTGATGGAAGCAAAAGGAATGGGAAAGAGGAAGAAAATTTGTCTTTTAAAGAGATTCATTTATATGTACATACACTAAGAGAGAAAAAGAACAGATGAAAACTTAGACAAAAAAAAAGAACAAGAGATTCTATTCTCAAATCTAGTCTACATATCAGACTAGACACATTTCAGCAAGGACACAAACCCCTTTGCATTTTAAATCAGGTAATTGCATACAAAAAAGACTGATTTTGTTATTTTAAAAGTAATTTATCCTGTTTTCACACATACAACCTGTCATCCCTCTTTTTAGACGGTCCAGGAGAATGCTACTACTCACTACTTTACAAAATTTTATACCTGCAATTATTGTCTACTCATGTGGAAATCAAGAACCCCAAGTTCAATGTGAAAAATGTTTGTCTTAGAGATATGGAGAACATATGCTCTCTATTATAAGAACCCAAGTCTCCAAGTTTTAACAAAGTATATTTTCTTCTGTAACATCATGTTCACCCATCCCAAAATTGGACAGATCATGAACAGTCTGTACTATCACATAACAAAATAACAAAAAAATGGTATTCCACTAAGCACAAGCCAATACTCTTGTGAAAGAGGAGGATATATTTTTTCCAAAAAATTTTGGGTTTTTTTTTCTCAAGCTCAGTTATGTGTTCAATTGGCTTTGTATTCTTCCAAAAGAATGATGTCCCAAATATTTGCTTGCTACTTATGAGAAACTGATACAATATATTCAGATATTTCTTTTATTGTTCTTGAGCTCTGAAAGTATCACCAGCTGATATCAAAATGCTAACAGAGTTAAAAGACTGACTCAGTATTCAAAAGTTGCTCTTAAGCTTTCATGACATCGTTTCCATCAGGGAGACATGGTGAGATGAGTCACACAACTGGAGTGCTGCAATGAATGGCTAGAAGCTCCTCAGAAGGGATAGGAAAGGAGACGTGGTGTGATTTTGATTTTCTGGAGCTTAATAATGGTGAGGATAGGGTTGAGCGTTTATGGGTAAGAATCAAGGGGAAGGCCAACAAGGCAGATGTCCTGGTTAGTCTGTTATAGACCATCCAACCAGGATGAAGAGATGAATAAATATTCTATAAGCAGCTGGTGGTAGTCTCACAATTGCTGCCCCTTGTTCTGGTGGGGGACTTCAACTTACCAGATGCCTGCTGGAAATACAACACAGCGGAGAGAAAGCAGTTGAGGAGGTTCCTGGAGTGTGTGGAAGAAAACTTCCTGACACAACTGGTAAGCAAGCCAACAAGGGGAGATGCCCCGCTGGACCTGTTGTTTGCAGAGGACTGAGGTGGGTGATGTGATGGTTGGAGGCTGTCTTGGGCAAAGCGATCACAAAATGAAAGAGTTTTCAATTCTAGAGAAGTAAGGAGAGAGGTCAGCAGAACTGCCACCTTGGACTTCTGGAGGGAAAACTTTGGCCTGTTTAGGATCCTGGTTGAAAGAATCCCTTGGCAGGCAGTCCTGAAGGGCAAAAGAGTCCAGGAAGGCTGAACATTCTTCAAGATGGAAATACTAAAGGTACAGGAGCAGGCCATCCCAACATGCTGAAAGACAAGCCAGTGGGGAAAAAGACCAGCCTGGCTGAACAGGGAACTTTGTTTGGAACTCAGGGGAAAAAAGGGAGTGTATCACCTTTGGAAGAAGGGGCAGGCAACTTGGGAGGACTGCAAGGATGTTGGGAGGTTGTGCAAGGAGAAAATTAGAAGGGTCAAAGGCTATTGCTGTAAAAGACAACAAAAAATGTTTTTAGAAATACATCAGCAAGAAAAGGAGGGCTAAAAAGGATCTTCATCCTTCACTGGATGCAGAGGGAAACATAGTGACAAAGAAGGAGGAAAAGGTTGAGGCACTTAATGCCTTCTTTGCCTCAGTCTTTAATAGCAAGACCAACTGTCCTCAGGGTACCCATTCCCCTGAGCTGAAAGACAGAGACAGGAAGCAGAATGAAGTCCCCATAATCCTGGAGGAAATGATTAGCTATGCCACTTAGATACTCACAAGTCTATGGGGCTAGATGGGATCCACCAAAGGGTAGTGAGAGAGCTGAGGGAAGAGTCTACCAAGCCACTTGGAATCATTTACCAGCAGTCCTGGCTAAACAGGGAGTTCCCAATTGACTGGAAGTTAGTAAAAGTGATACCCATCTACAAGAAGGGTTGGAAGGAGGATCTGGGGAACAACAGGCCTGTCAGCCTGACCTTGGTGCCGGGGAAGGTCATGGAGCAGATCATCTTGCACATGCAGGACAACCAGGGGATCAGGCCCAGCCAGCATGGGTTTAGGAAAGGCAGGTCCTGCTTGACTAACCTGGTCTTCTATGACAAGGTGGCCTGCTTAGTGGATGAGGGAAAGGCTCTGGATATTGTCTATCTAGACTTTAGTAAAACCCTTGATACTGTCTCCCACATCATTCTCCTAGAGAAACTGGCTGCTCATGGCTTGGAAAGGTATACTCTTAGCTGGGTAAAAACCTGGCTAGATGTCCACGCCCAGAGAATAATGGTGAATGGAGTTACACTCAGCTGGCAGCCAGTCAACAAGTGGTCTTCCCCAGGGCTCAGTATTGGGGTCAGTCCTGTTTTGTAGGGAAATTAACAGACCTTTAGATTTCTTCACAGAGCAGGAGGAGTATGACCTTGGCCAGTCTGCTCTGTACTTGTGAAGATAAGCAGCTTG
>JAXCLP010000085.1:837533-857659 GCA_035584035.1 Lepidocolaptes lacrymiger
CGAATGCTTAATCCCTGGCATACATTCCAAAACTGGACTGGATTCCTTATAACTTCTGCGAAATGCCTATAGGTTAGTAACAATCAAAAACAAAAATAAACTCTAGGTTAGTAACTCTCGTTCAGTTTATTTGCTTGCAATAAAACCAGTTTTTCTACTTCTCATAAAATGACCAAACCAGAAACATTATCATTTTGAAAAGAATGCAGGAAGTTGATATTTGGTGCTATGAAGCCAAAGAAATAGAGGTTTGCTGAACTTGTTTTAGGATATCAAGCTGATTACATAGGAGATTTAATTAAAAGAATTTTGAACTTAATAGAGAAATGTAAGCATAAGTACCAATATACAAGATATACTAGAGAATTTTAGCCAATTATTGTTGCTTAAGACACCGTCACCTTGAGGTCACTTATGAAGAATCTAGCAGAAAATGTATGAGGATGTACATGATAACAATGAGATATCTAGCACAGTACTATTTTGCAGCCTAAACTCTAAAATATAGCTTTGTGCAAAGATAGGCTAACATTGTTTTTCGGGAAAAAAATTCTTATTTAATAAAGAACATGCTAATATAAACAGACAAAAGTGTTCTGATTAGGAGTACTGATTACAATCTTGAACTCAAAGTTTATGTTATATATAAATTCAGCAACTGACATCAAAAATTTAGTTTCTGTGAAATACATTCATGTGAATAAGGATCAGACTTTTAAGTCTTAGAGTAATCTATTGTTATAGCTTCAAAATCTTTCATAGTTTGTTTTTTTTTTTTGTCCCTTGCCAAGACAGTGGTTTGGGGATTGGGAGCCAGAACGAAATGGCTTGTTGAAGCCCAGCTCTCTCACTACCTGCTCCCAGAGCCAGCTAACTGTCTAAAGCCTAAACAAAGGGATAGCTAATAGCTTTGCATTCCAACGTGGTGGCTGGGGAGAGGATTGGGGGAGGTGTTTTCTTTTTGGGGGGGAGGACTTACTCTTTCCCTGGCTTGGAAGGAGGTCAAAGAAAGGCTTCCCGGTGCTTTTTTTTCTTTTTTGCCAGTGCACTACACCTTTATTCTCCGTCTTGCTTGGGTGCCCAGCTGCTGCTTGCAGCACTGAGAGGGGGGGTCCTGGCTCACTCCCCAACTCCATGCATCCTGTGTTGTTCTCCTGAGAGGACAATCACCATTGCCTGGATTAGCTGAGGACTCACCAAGGGGCCAGCGCCATCTGCAGAGGAGTTTCTAACCTCCCCCAATGCTTTCAGACAAAAGACGGTGAAAGGGTCCTTTCACTGCCCACAGGAAAGGTTTCAGCATGTCCCAGTAGCCGCCATTCCCACTTGAGCTATGGAATTGACACCTCTTCCTGTGTCTGCCTCTCCAGAGCCCGACAGCAGCCCCTGGTGGCCATGAGTCACTGCAGCCTCTGCCTCCCGAGGTGCGACAGCATCCCCTGCTGATTGTGAATATAACTGCACCAAAGGGGCAGAGATAGGACTTGATTTGTTTGAAAGTTTTGGTTACAGTGTTGCTGTTTGTTCTGTTCTGGGTTTTTTTGGTTATACATATATATATATTTGTAGTAAAGAACTGTTATCCTCTTTTCTACATTTTCTGATTAAAGTCTCTTAATTTCAAAGGTTGTGGTGGCTTGAGGAGAGGGAGGCCCCTTTCCTAGTCCAGAAGGATTCCTCACTTTCCTTGATAGACATCTTGGTTTCTTTTTTTTTTTTTTTAAACTGAGACATCTTTTTTACTTAAAATGACAGTAAAGCAAATGACCTAAAAAAGTAGATTTGAGAATAATCAATTTATTAGAAATTGGAACCATTTAAGAGTTCTCCAATCACTTGTCTTAAAAAGTAATAAATCAGACTTTTTGAAAGCAATCTTGCAAAATAAATGCAATGTACCATCTGTGTAAATGCACCAATATTTACTGATTTGTATGATGCACAAAATTTCTTATAAATAGTTAGTTTATGAGAACTGATTTAAGGGACTGATGGAAATTTATTCTGATTTAAATTGAAAAATGAGTCAAATGCTATAACAGAATAAAAAATAAGACAGTAGCACTTATTGCCTTGAATAAAGGGAAATTCTAGCAACCTTTTAAAAATCTCTAATTGCATAAAATATTTCCTTTCTGTTACTTCATATTTGACTCTGCAGGATCACCCAGGAAACAATTTTCTTTCTGGGCTGCAAGTGCACATGGCTGGCTCATGTCTAGTCTCTCATCCACCAGTGCTCCCAAGTCCTTCTCATCAGAGCTGCTCTTGATCTGTTCCTCTCTCAGCCTGTACTGATACTGGGAGTTGCCCTGACCCAGGTGCAGCACTTGGCGTGGTTAAATCTCACGAGGTTCTCATGGGCCATTTCTCAAGCTTGTCCCGGTCTCTCTGGATGGCGTCCCGGTCTCTCTGGATGGCATCCCGTTCTTCAGGTATGTCAATCGCACCACTCAGCTTGGTGCTGTCTGCAAAATTGCTGAAGGTGCAACTCGATCACGTTATGTCATTGATGAAGACATTGAATAGCACTGGTCTCAGTACGGACCCCTGTGGGGCACCACTTGTCACTGATGTCCACCAGGACTCTGAGCCATTGACCACTATCCTCTGGAGGCGACCGTCCAACCAATTCCTTATCCACGCAACAGTCCACCCATCAAATCCATCTCTCTCCAATTTAGAGAGAAGGATGTTGTGGGGGGCCATGTCAAAGGCTTTTCAGAAGTCCAGATAAATGAGATCCATAGCCCTTCCCTTGCCACTAGGTTGGTCAGGCAGGACTTGCCCTCAAATCACCTCCCTGTTCTCCATGTGCCTTAGCATAGCTTCTAGGAAGGTCTGTTCCATGATCTTCCCAGTTAGAGGTGTGAGATTGGCAGGTTGGTAGTTACCAGGACCCTCCTTTTGGCACTTTTTAAAGATGGGTACAATGCTTCCCTTTTTCCAGTCACCTGAGATTTCGCCTGACTGCCATGACTTTTCAAATATCATGGAGAATGGCTTGGCAACCACATCAGCCAATTCCTTCAGGACTCTGGGATTCATCTTATCAGGTCCCATGGACTTATGAACAATCAGGCTCCTCAGGTGGCCACTAACCTGATCTTCACTTACAGTGGGAAGCATTTTGCTCCCCCAGTCCCTGTCTCACAGTCCATCCACTCAAGAGGTGTGGGAAGAGAGGTTGTCAGTGAAGACTGAGGCAAAAAAGTTGTTGAATACCTCAGCCTCCTCCTCAGTTTGACAGTCTTCTTTGACATTTCTTTTCTGGCTGACATACCTGGAGAAGTCCTTCTTGTTATTCTTTGTGTTCCTTGCCAAGTTCAGTTCCAGCTTCACCTTGGCCTTCCTCACCCCATCCCTAAACAACCATACTTCATCTCTATACTCTTCCCAGGTCACTTGTTCTAGCTTCAACAGTCTATGCATTTGCCTCTTGCCCTTTAGTTTGAAAAGCAGATCCCAACTCATTGCCATCTCTTGCCTTCCTTGCCCAATTTCTTGCTCCTGAGGATCACTAGGTCTTGAGCTCTAGGGAAGACATCCTTAAAAATATGCCAGCTCTGTTCTGCTCTTTTATCCCTGAGGGCAGCCTCCCAGGGGATCCTATTGACTAGCTCCTTGAAGAGCTGGAAGTTTGCTTTCTTAAAGTTCAGGGGCCTAACTTTACTCCTTCCCTGACCCGTGTCACTCAGAACTGCAAACTCCAGCAGTTCATGATCACTGCAGCCCAGGCTGCCTCCAATCTTGATGTCCCTGATTAGTTCGCTTACACTGGTGGCCATCAGATCCAGTATCTCATCCCCTCTGGTAGGGCTGTCAATTACCTGGCTTGAGAAGTTATCCTCCATGCATTCCAGGAGTCTCCTAGATTGCCTACCGCTCGCCATGCTACTTTACCAGCAGATGTCAGGGTGGTTGAAGTTACTATTCCCATTTCAAAGAAGGAAAGGGAAAAGGAAAAAGGCAGGATTGCCATTTGTACCTTGGACACTGTTCTCTCTCCCTCTTTCTCCCCTGGCTGGGGGAAGGTTGGTGGCAAGGAAGCTGTGCTGCCTGGGGCAGTGGCATGCCTTCCAGCTGGCAGGTGGTACCAGAGCTGCACCACAGGGGCATGGTGCCTCCTCAGGGCTGTCCCTCTGTGGAGGCTAGCTTCACTTCTCCTCCCTCAGGGAGGGGTGCCCAGGGGCACGGGTGTCACCCCAAGGGAGGCACATCAATAACATCCATCAGTAGACAACCAGCAGATACAATTTGTTCTTCTTAAAAAAAAATAAATTATTAGGAAAGCATACTGAAAGGGTAATTTGCTCTACTCGTACAGTTGCCTAAAATGGAGAACTTTCCAGACAATATTAGCATAGATAAAATAGAGAGCAGACCCTTAATGAAAACGCTTTCAGGTGCAACAAAATACATAAGTGCATAATACAGTATGAGGTTTTTACAAATTTATAACACTACTTAATTTTCACATCTAATGGATACATCCAACCTGAAAATTGTCCACCTCTGAGGCCATTCTTGGGTCTGTCCCTTTGGAGCTTCTCCAAGGGTTTTGGGCCTTCTATCTTGCTTTGACTACAATATATCTTTCAGGTGCATGTGTCCCAAACAAAAACCTCTTCCTTGAAAAGAACGTTAAACAGAATTTCAAGAATGTGGCACAAACTGTGAGAAAGAGGTTTAGTAACTGTTAACTACTATTCTAAGTGTGAGAAACTATACAGCTATATTAAAATCTACACATTATAAAAATCTTAAGGCATCAGTACATACTGATGGCCTCTAAATTAACTCAGATATAATTGTGCATAGCACTGTGAAAACATCTTCCTAATGTACAACGTCAATTGAAAAGAACTTGTAAGATATTCCATTGCTTAAGACAAGGTGCTAACAATAATAATCACCAATGTTGTTATATATGGTCTCCTGGTTTACTGTCATGTGAATACCAAGTTCAGATGCTAGTTGCAATTTATCAAAGCATCACAGGAAACATATCTCAAACAATAAATACCTTTAGAGTATATGGAAAAAATGAAAGACTGAGCTTGCTTAGTATAAAGAAAGATAGAAAGATGATAGAGTGATGGTTTCCCAATCTTTTTGAGCTCATGAGCAAGAATACTGAAGATGCAGCATGTTTAATATCATACTTTGCTCCCTCTGACAGTCTCACTTTTAATTTCCTGTGACAGTGAGAAACATTAAAACATCTCACTGTCAGTGGGTTTGCTATAAAACATTACTACTTGGATAGAGGAATATGAAATTATTAATGGTACAGGGAAGGTTTATCAGGAAATATAGAATCATAGAATGGTTTGGGTTGGAAGGGAGCTTAAAGATCATCTAGCTCCAATCCCCCTACCAGGGTGGGGTGTACCATATCTGTACAGGATTAGGTAACAACATGCATAATATCTATGGATAATTATTATCTGTGTGAGTAATAATCACATCTGTCATTTACTGACAGTTCTTATTAGGATAAAATATTTATAAAGAATGTTTCACATTTCAAAACAAAAGCCAACCGCTATGGAGATGAGGGCTGAAAAAATTTCCTCATAGGTTTATTATCACATAATTGTCCATTATGGAGGTTCTTCTACCTTCCACTAAGTCACAAAGCAGTAAAACTGCATAATGGCTATTGAGTGATGCCTGATTCAGGACTAAATGGCTCATGTATTAAAAATATGAAGATATTTATTAAGTAGTGATTTTGAATCCAATTATGTCAATGGGAGTGGTACATACAGATTAAATTTATGGGGTGTCTTTTCTCACTAAATGCAAAATTAAATTACAGTTTCACATTTGAGGTACACACAGCATTTATGCCTTCTACACCAAGCATGTAAAAGAGTTGGTTAAGAAAGCTACCTTCTTCAGTAGACTTCATCTACTGGGGAAGGTTACAATGCTGCTTGAGGTATGTAGTTTTTTTTCAGTAGGACTGCTGTGCCCTCATTTTGGGGAGGGATTTTGATCAGTTGATTGGTATGCCACAAATTCATTGACCCATTCATATCCTTTCTTTAGACTTGATGCCAGATGCTGTTTGCTGTGGACTTGAACTAAGTGCAGCAATGTTTCAGGCACAGAGCAGTCATACAGCCATTGCATCACAACCTGCACCAATTTTCATCTTTTTGGGCCACAACTTTTAGGAGGAAATTCTGATATGTTGAGAATTTATTTAATGAAGAAAAATCTTTTCCCCTCTGGTTACTTACTTTCATTTTTATTTTTATATTTATTATATTCGTAATTCAATGTACAGAAATGTTTAACATTGAATTTAATATTAACACATTAATCTGGGACCATAAGATAGGTAAATATATACATATACCTACATACATATGAATTTTAAAATCCCCACCAGGTAAATAAAGAAGATGCTTTTACTGAAATATCATTATTGATTAATAAATAGGATTACAGAGTTTAGAATAAAATTCGCATATTCATTTACTGGAATAAATATACTTTAAAAATATTCAAATTTTTCTTAAATGCTTTTATACATAGAAAACTGATATAGATCTAAACAAAAATCATGCATTTTTAAGTAATGAAAGACATTTTCATGCTCTAAAAACTGAGAACTATATTATTCTATTGACTATTACATTCTCATTTTTTAATTTCCTTTTAGTCTTACACCTTATGGTGGACTCTACTTAATTCATATTGTCAACATATATGAACAGTTGTAAAAAAGAGCACGTGATGTTCAAAACAGATGACAACAGGTGCTGGAGAGGACATGTGAAACTAAAAGATGGAGAGTGATGCACCCCTCTACCTACTTCATAGACTATTATGACTTCCCTGGGAGATTTTGCAACATTCCCAGATAGATAATTTAACATGGAGGTGGGAAAATGTAGGGCAGCTGTGGGAATTTTGAAATATTTTATAAAACCACAAAAACTAGAACTTAATATGTCCATCAAATTGTGTGCTATCACTCTGGGAGCTACTAAAGGCTATATTAAAGACAGGCTTTCTAGTGCTGGAATTGAAGGCAAGCTGGTCTGGGTTTGTGAAAAATGATTGTAGTTAAAAGTATTGGTTGAATAAAGGCCACAACAACAGAATATAAAATGCAATATATCCATGCCTTGAAATGATAGATTAGGTTTTTACAAGCAAGGGAAGTATCCTACTATTTTTATCTGTTGTAAACATCTTTTATTACTTCTGTATATGACAGAACTGTTGGAAATGGAGTTTTGTTGAAGCCAAAGGAATTGCATGAGGGGGAGGGTTAGTTCAGTTTCTAACAGTTAGCAGTTCAAACCTGTTCTTCGCACCTTTTTTTGGGAGTGGGGGTCTTGGGCAGGTAGCTGGATCGGGCCAGATCGTAAGCTTCCTAGTACTAGCCAATAGGAACAGAAGCAGGGACCCCCCAGCTGGGATTGGGTATAAAATCCTCTGTCTCTGGTTGCTGGGGGTCTGTCTCTTGGGCCAGAGAGACATACCCAGTTTGATCGAACTGTCTAAATAAAAAGTTTAGTTTTGCTTCGATGACTTTGTCCCCTTCTGAATTTCATTGGTAAGTGTGAGCATTTCTCACAGAACTATTCAAATATCATTTTCAGGATTACTGGAATAAAAAAAGTTACTAGAGTCTAGTATATTTTTATCTCCCACATTTTAATTTCCATCTGAAGGTGGAGAAGATACTTCTCCCCTCATGTAAATTATTACATTTTTCCCCTTTCCCTATGAACCGAAGGCATCTCTTCTAGGAGCAGAATTCAAGGGTATAATAAAAATGTGCATTATCGACTAAAACCAAAGGGAGCAAAAGGAAATAAAAGGAGTATGGTCGGGAGCTGCATCCCGGGAGTTCCTGGCTCCGCCAGACACATTCCCATCGCGCAGCGTCGCAGGGGAAGAGTGGGAGAGGCAGCGGGAGAGATAGTCCGCCATATTTTTATCTCATCACGCCCGCATAGACAAGCCATTGAAAAGCCCGTGGAGCTGGGCTCACGGTGTGCATACTCCAGTCTCCGCCTGCCTTTTCTTCCTCTCTCGTTCTCCCTCTCTTTCATACTGTCAGAGCAGGAACGAGCCGCGACAGCAGCAGTTCTCGCGAGAGAGGCGAACGACCGTGCCTGGAAGAAAGGTTCACTGTAAGGAAGTTCTCCCGCCAGGCACACGCTGAGATTGCCGGGCGGCGGCCTTGCCTACTTTCGGAGGAGTCGAACTCTCGCTTTAGGACAGAAGGAGAGACAGGGAAGTGTAATTGAGGAGGAGGGGAGGGACTAACGGCCATTAGCATTTCCATGGGGGGTGGTTATTTCGGAGGGCGGTGGGGGTGTAGTTTGCGAGGGATACTCGGGTGGCAGCGGCAGCAGAAGTAGTAGTGGTGAGGGAAGGAGGGAGAAGGGTGTCTGCTGAGCAGCTTGGCTCGCGTAGACAGCACTACTGTCCCCACGGCTGCAATGGTGGATTGTTTTAATGTTGCTTGGCGTATAATTTAGAGGAGAGGAGGAGTTGGAGGCAGCGATTATTTGAGGCAGGGAACGGGGAAATCTGTGCTGCCGGGGCCCCACTCTTTCTCCTTGTCCGTGTGTGGCATCGAGGCAGCTCCCTGCACTTGCCCTGCAGTGCCCAGGTGGGGGCTTCCGGGCAGACAGCGTCTGTGTCCCCCGGGGCTGGTGCTCTGGTGGAGTGTGTGCGCGAGTTTTTAGGGTGGGGGTTGTGTCTGAACCAGTTAGGAAGAATGACTTTGGAGTCCATCATGGCGTGCTGCCTGAGCGAGGAAGCCAAGGAAGCCCGGCGGATCAACGACGAGATCGAGCGGCAGCTGCGCCGGGACAAGCGGGACTCCCGTCGGGAACTGAAACTGCTACTGCTGGGTGAGTGCGGGCCGCAGTCAGCACACACGCCTTAAGCATCGCTGTGGGTGCAGCCCAGACATCGCCGCCCCGGGCGCTGTCCGGCTGGCCCCACTGGTGCATTACATGGCGTGGTCGGTTCGATTTCCCTCGGGCTCCTGCCACCTTCTCGGCAGGATAGCCGCGGCGATGGTGGCAGTGACCCGCTCGTCGTTCCTCCACCACCGCGTTGTGTGTGCGCGCTCGTATGCAGGCTTCGCCGAGGTGCTGTAGCTGGATAAATAACCGTGGTTCCTATGGGTGGGTTTGATATGGTAGGGAACCCGGTCTTCCAAAATGGAGAGAGAAAGGATGGCTGGTCAGTAGAGGGGGTTTTGGGGGAATATCGGCGATGATGGGTATAGGAGAGTGATGATAAGGAAGCAGAGTAATGAAAGAACTTGCAGGGAGTTGCTTTGCAGATTGATGGTGACAGGCTTTTAATATTTGCATTGTTCTGTGAGTCTTAGGTTGTTGTGTCACTGGTTGCATTTTTTAAATTGTGATTTTTTATTATTTTTTAATGAGGCAAAATTGGATTAGAGGCTTATGCCGAGACTGTAGACTGATTTTTAAAGCAAAATGAGAAAGAAACCATTAAGACCCAGATGCACCCATGAAGCTGAAGAGTAACCTTAAGTATATTGGTGGATAGCAGGATCTTTAATATCTTTCAAATCCACCCACTGTTCAGGAAATAAAATCTATTGTGTCATTTATCTTTAATTAAAACAGGTTGTTATTTTGGAGCCACAAGTGTGCAAAGGCAAGGTTTATTTAATAGGAATTTGGCTTGTGTTAAAATAAGCTTTTTGAATTAAAACACATTTGTCTGTATCTGATGTGCTCTACTACATCGTGTAGTTCTTGTGGTAATACAGCTTCTGTCGTAGACTAGCAGGCCTTGAAATATGTCTGCACCAGTGTTTGGATGAATGGGAATGTTCCAAGTGGATGTGGTGTGTTTATGCCAAAGACTTTTGTCTTGGGTTATGTACATGAAAGTAATGATTTATATTGAGGTAATAAACTGCCTTTTCAGTAAGGAGATTTGAAAGGAAGTCAGAATTTGTTTTAATGCTTGCTTATGAATGTGTTATTTCCTACTTTAAATAATACAGTTGGTTTTCTGTATATGGAGAAAGGTATTGGGATCCTTAACTGATGTGGAAAAAGGAGGGGTGGAGACAGATACAATGCTACCAGTAATATTCTGTCTCATTTTGGTGTAATTTTTGGCTGATGGAAGTGTGTGCTGTGGCTATTTCAAGATCCAAACCCAAGATAAAATAGAGGACAGATAGCTTGCATTTTTAAAATTTTATGGATGCTTAAGTACTTAATTATATGCATTTGCTACAGGAGAGGTAGTTGATTTTTGACTTGTTGCTCAGGTCCAAATTGTTGCTGCATTTCCTGGTCTTCTTGCAGCAATGCTAGAGATTTCTCCCAAGTTTTTAAAAATGCATGAAACTTACTGAATGGTAACAACATATACCACCCAGAGAAGGAATTCAGAGATTTGGTTCCACAATTAGTAGTGCAGATCTTGTATGGTTTTATAAGATCCACCCACTGGTAACGGTAAGTGTAAGGATAGGTAATGGTAGGTTAGGGCCTAATTGTGGCATTACTTTTAGACCAAACGAAATAAAGTGTTTTCAGAGCAAAGAGATAAGAAGCTGTCACTTAGAAAGTTTTGCACTGGTTGCCTGTATGAATGTTTTCTGCATATATCGGTATCTATATAAACCATGCTTCTGAACATGTAAGCATGATGTACACAAAACTGAGGTAAATGTTCTGCTTCATACTTAATAGGTATCTGTATTTGAATAGAAATCAGTATAGAAGTTATTGTGTACACATTTTTTGTGTTGTACTGTTAGCCACAGTTACCTATTTGATTGAAAGTGTTTATGCACATGCAGCTGTTTAACAGTTAATATTGTGAAATGCAGTATAGCAGTAAACCACTGTTGAAGTCACAGGGTTGGATAGAGATTCAAGTTTCAATTTATTTTAAAAAAAAAACCCAACCCCAAACTTTCTAAAAATTTGGTTTAGTTAGCAGGTTTCTCTTAGGTATCTGACAGTACTTTCAATCACTTTCACTGCTTCCCCAGCATAGTAATTTGTTCAGTTTTTAAGCTTATGTTATTTGTTTGAGTAATTCATATGGTTGAGATGGACAAAACCATTTTAAAAATAGGAAAATTAAAATGGTGAAACTGGGAACATAAATGCCTGAAATTGCTTGCCATCCATTTTTTCAAGTCTTGACCTTTACCGTCCCATTACATATCTTTATCCATCAAAACTTAAAGTAGCAGTATTGCTTAACTTTATGTAAATGTTAGGTAAATGTTTTTCAAAAGTGCCAACTTCTCAGTCCCACTTTGAAAAGTGTTGTTGGACTTAGAAGCCTTAAGTGGGTTAAAGGCTTTTGAACATGGGACAAAAAGTATATCCTTTTGATCATAAGGAGACAACAAGGCTTAATGTGAGCTGTATTAACTGACCACACGTGCTCTTTAAACTTGTTGCAAGTGCAAAGTAAAAGGTATTAAATCAAAAGGTTTTAAGGAACAAATGAGCATATCTATGCCACTTTTTTTTCTTGTTTAAAAATTAGACATACATACAAATGCACACATTTAGCAAATATAAATAAATAATTCTGTGTCAGAATGGAGGATTTTTTCCCCTTCTTGACTTGTAGAAATTATAGTGCTCCCTTGCAATGTGAAATATTTCCCTCTTAACTGTGTTGGTTACTGTTACTGTGTGATACACATTATGCTGTGTGCACCTTTCTTGTGTGTTAATGATATGTTTTTACTTCTCATGGGATCAAAGAGTTTAAAATGTTGAAAGTAATTTCTGGAAAACTTCTTGCATGGTAAGATTATTTTAAATTATTAGTTAAAAAATAAACCCTCTCCATGATTAAACATTAAAATACCACTTTTAGGTGCTGCATTGAACATCATTGCCCTGTTCTAATCTATTATAAAAATTAAGTCAAGTACCTCTTATTATTGTAATTCTAAAAAATGAGAACTAGCATATGCACTGAAGTGTATTACAAAGACATAGTAATAGTTCAGCTACCACAAGTTGGTTGTAATGTTTTAATGTACTTTGGAGCAAATTCAGTCTTTCACTGAATTTGGATTTCATCTCCCGTATTTTTGAAATTCTTCTGTATTCCATTACTACTGAACATTTTGTAAAACCTTATGATTGTTCTACAGAGCATAAAATTGTTAATAATAATTTGTTGTTTGCTGTTGTAAATACATTTATTGCTATAGTTTAAAAAAAATATGTTTTTAATGTTTTATATTGGTATGCACCAAACATTGTACAGTATTCTGCATGCTTGTGTTTTAAGCATGTATTTATTGTTAAGTAGTAAGAGCCATGTGCTCCAGCTTTTTATGTATATAATTTTGACTGTCATCAGTGGAAGTTTCACCTGGTCTCAGAAAGCAATGTTTGGGCCTAAATGTTAGTTTGTAGCCATAAACCCTTTATTACTGGACATACTATGTCTGTACACTGTATATACTTGTGTTATGCATTATTTTCTCATCAGGAGTATCTAAGAAAATAGTCAGCAATATCTTGCAAGCTATGTCTATATATCTATAAGCTTTGACAAAATTAAGTATTGGAGGGCTTGACAGTGTGTTTACTGTTTTGTATCATGCTCGCAGGTATTATGATGTGCAAAACATGGCTCTTAAGGCAAAGGTGTTCTTTTCGTTTGAAACAGCAGATGAATCAGTGAAGCAAGGTGTCAAATATGAGTATATTTTCATTATCTATATGTTAAATAAGCCGTTTGAATTTAGCATGAATTGCAACTAGTCTTAAGTGGAAGCCTTTTTTTGTTCTCCAAACCTAAATGATATATATATGTTGTGGGTTTTTTTATATACCTGTGATAGCTGAATGAAAGATTCATGTACAGAACTCTGTGAATTAGCAAAGATTTAGACTTAAAAAACCGTGAAGAGGAAGTGGGCCCATCAAGCCAACAACGAATCTTCTTTCCCTGCTGTCATCTGAAATATGTATGCAAATAGTCTCATCTACTTATATAAGTAGATAAACTGATACTATGCGTGTTTCATTTTTTTTGCGCACAATTTAAAAATGCTGATATTGATTACCATATTCTAATTAACTATTTTCTTTGCTTATTAAAGCAGAAATCATAATTATTTTGAAAAAAACATTGTAACCTTTTCTTATCATCTTGTATGAATCCATACTTGCACTGAACAGTTGAAAATAATTTTAGGTAGTTACAACAGTATGTATTTATGATTAGATAACAAGCAAATAAATGTATCTTGATGTGTGATCTTACTTGGGAGAAACTGTTTTTAAGGTTATCTAATTTGATTCTGGATGACAAACACTGATATAGTCTATTCTATTATATTTATAGACATATATCCATTTATAAAAATAAGTGGTCTTGAGGAAAACATGAATCATCATCTTGATATCAATGCAATATCATTATTTCACATTTGCAGGAAAAGAACATATAATCTTTTAAATGCATGATAAAGGAATATTTTATTTTCAGCTCTTATAAAGGATTTTCTTCTGGGTTGTTTTGTTTTGATTTTCCTTCTTTAGAAGTGATCTACTGTAGTTAATGGAAATTAGCTTAGAACCTCAATAGTCACCAAAGAATTCTGTCTAATCTAATTTTGCTCATATGTCAAAAAATCAGGGAACCCCAAATTTGTACTTCCCTTTTAAAAATATTATCAAATTTGTACAGGAGGGAAACATATATGCTGAACAGAGGACTCTCTTGAGAAGGGACTTCTGGGTATATATTGTAATGTTAAGAAATATTTCTGTGTTTTTAGCTACTTCAAATTATGTTTGTCGGTGTATTAAGGCAACGGTAATTTCATAAGAGACAGCATTTCTTTTGAAGTAATACAACAATCTGCAAAATTAATCCCAGAAAGGGAGAGAATTGTAAGGTAGATGTGTTTCTTTCTCTGCTGAATGGATTAACATTTAGGAAATATGTGCTCTCATACTTGAACAAGATTGTATGCAGCTGTTGCTAATAAAGTTATGGCAAGTTTTTCAACATTCACCTGTTATTTGTTCTACTTATTTAAAAAGTCTAATTCACTAGAATCAAGAGCAACAAAGCAATATAAAAACTGAGGAAGGACTTAAATATTGGAAATACTATGAAGCCATATATACGGTTTTCTTAAAGCCTGCTGCCTCTTCTCTAATCTTAAGTATTGTGTTAACACTGCAAAAAAATGAGATAGACTTATGCCCTTCAGTATTAATGTAAGTGATACTACAGTTTGGAAAGTTTTGGAGTTACTGGGCAAATTCTAGGAACTACATAAATCTGTAGGTTATTTGTTTTTCTTTTTTCTTCAAGCTAAATTTGAGAATAGAATAGTTCAATTGGAAGGAACCTACAATGATCATCTAGTCCAACTGCCTGACCACTTCAGAGTGGACCAAAAGTTAAAGCATGTTATTAAAGGCATTGATCTACTGTCTCTTAAACACTGACAGGCTTGGGGCATCAACCTCCTCTCTAGGAAGCCTGTTTCAGAGTTTGACCGACCTCTCAGTAAAGAAACGCTTCCTAATGTCCAGTCTAAACCTCCCCTGGTGCAGCTTTGAACCATTCCTACACATCCTGACTGATATACCAGACTGAATACCAGAGAGATCAGCGCCTCCCTCTCCACTTCCCCTCCTCTGGAAGCTGTAGAGAGCAATAAGGTCACATCTCAGCCTCCTTTTCTCCAAACTAGACAAGCCCAGAGTGCTCAGCCACTCCTCACAAGGACATTCCTTTCAGCCCTTTCACCAGCTTTGTTGCCCTCTGGGCACATTCAAGGACCTTCACATCCTTCTTAAATTGTGGGGCCCAGAACTGCACAAAATACTCAAGGTGAGGCCACACCAATGCTAAATACAGTGGGATAATCACCTCTTTTGACCAGCTGGTTCTACTGTGTTTGATGCACCCCAGGATGTGATTTGCTCTCTTGGCTGACAGGGCTCACTGCTGGCTCATACCGAGCCTGTTGCAAACCAGCACCCCCCTTTCTGCAGGGCTGCTCTCCAGCCACTTTCTCCCAATTTATACTTGTGTTCAGCATTACTCCATCCTATGTGAAGAATACAGCATTTGTTCTTTTTAAATTTCATCCCATTGATTGTGCGTGCCCTCACAGGACTGGGGGAGCAGAGTGCTTCCCACTGTAAGTGAAGATCAGCTTTGTGACCACCTGTTGAACCTGTGATGCCTAAAGGTTTGGGGTGGATTTTGTAGATTATTAGAGTTTTAGAAGTATAGGTTTTCTTGCTCATATATTAAGGGGTATTTGAAGTTACTAAAGTGATTTTCTCAGATATTCTCAGGCTTTCTGAAGGTCATGATGTTTTTCAGAGCCACCTGCAAGATAACTTGAACTCAAAACAATAGCAGAGCCCAGAAACCCTTGGAGGTGGTCCAGGGGGCATAGCCCAGGACCCCGATGGGTGGACCACTGAGAGAATTAGAAATGACGATTGGTTATGGATATCTAAGTATGCTAATTGTTTAGAAGGTTATAAAAGCTGTAACCTTACTGAGGGTGGGGTTCTTCGGGGATTTTTGGACGCAGAGATCCTTGTTGAAACAATGCGCATTTGGTAGGCCCAGCGGAGGCCCAAAGCCTCTGATCTCCCAATAAAGGTATTGTCTATCTTTCTCCATTAATGTTTTGTCTGAGTGCCTATCGTCCAGGATTTTAGTCCTCACCTGAATGCCTTTAATCATAGCTTTAGCATGCTAATCATAGCATACATCAGTGCTTCAGTCTATCTTGATCTCTCTTCAAGGCTTCTTGTCCCTCAAGGGAGTCAACAGCACCTCCTAGTTTAACATCCTCAGCAAACTTGCTAATAGTGCATTCAACTCCTGCATCCAGATCATTGATAAATATATTGAATAGAACTGACTCTAGAATGCAGCCCTGAGAATCACCATGTGACTGGTCTCCAGTTAGATGTAGCCCCATTCACTACAACCCTTTGAGCCCTGACCTTCAGCCAGTTTTTTACCCAGTGCACTTTGTACTGCTCATCCCACCACTGGACAACATGTCTAGAAGGGTGCTGTGAGGGACAGTATCAAAAGCCTTACTGAAATACAGAAAAACTACTCTCTTCATCCACTGGGTGGGTGATCTTATCATAGAAGGATATTAAATTAGTTTAACAGGACTTGCCCTATTGTGAACCCATGTTGATTGTGCCTGATATTTAGTGAGTTTTAGTTAAAACACTTTTTAACAAGCAGAGCTATAATAGTTCCTCGGCGCTAGTAAAAATGTATTTTAAATTTCCTCTTTGATTAGTGTTATTAATCACTTCTGTATTTCTTTAAATTCCTTATTCCATCTAATTTCTCTGGACAATCTTTTTACTCAATGAAGATTTTGCTTTTGTATAGAGAGACAGTTAAATACTCAAAAGTGTGAGATGATAGCCACATCTTTTATAATCACTTATGGGTAGAATTTGTAGGCATTTCCCCATTTTCTTTGGGAAATAAATCCAAAATGCGTGATTAAATTTTTCAGAAGTAATTTTGCAGAATTAAGCTATGAAAAATAGAAAACATCTCTGAAGATTTCTGGACAGACACATGGTGTCTACAGACATATTGGAGACTCTCCAGCCTTGCATTTTGTTGTTAAGTTCCTGTCAGCTGTAGAGTTTGGGATTTAAAGATGAATTTTTGAATCACAGCAGCACTGTCATTGCCATGTAAATGAAGCAAAAATCTTCTCTGTGTGCACCAAGAATAAGCCTGAAAGAAAAGCAAGATGAAGAGTGATTAGTCTGTTAATATAGCTTTTATTATTTTGTGGCATGCCAGAATTATTACAAAATAGTGCTGAGTGACCCTTTTTCTCAATGTTTGAGAAAATGTTTTAATTGTATTTGCTTTGCATTATACTTACTCTTCTAAATTTTAAGATTTTTTTCATATTTTTTAAATCAAGTTTTGGTACACATGGCACAGATCTACCAAAAATTCTGAGTGCTGAGAAAGTGTCAAAAGTGCACCTGTGTATGTGAATCATTATGTCAGGTCTACATGCAAGCTTTATGAACTTGTGGTGAGTTGTCCTTGGCAGGACGTCAGGTGCCCACCAAAGCTGTTCTATCACTCCTCTCCTCAACTGGGCAGGGGAGAGAAAATATAATGAAAGGCTCATGAGTTGAGATAAGGACTGGGAGAGATCACTCACTGATTCCCATCACGGGCAAAACAGACTCAACTTGGGGAAATTGGTTGAATTTATTACCAATCAAATCAGAGCAGGATAATGAAAAATAAAACCAAATCTTAAAAACACCCTCCAACCACTCCTCCCTCCTTCCTGGGCTTAACTTTATTCCTGATTCTTTACGTGCTACCCCTGAGCAGCACAGGGGGTTGGGGAATGGGAGTTATGGTCAGTTCATCACACATTGTTTCTGCTGCTGTTTCCTTCTCAGGAAGCACCCTGCTCCAGCATGGTGTCCCTCTGCAGGAATGAGGCATATAGCCATGAGATATGCCATGAGATATATGGTGAAGGGATTACCCTGGGCAAGATGGCCTGCTGGTGGGGGTGATAGGTTATCAGGCAGAGGCTGAATGGCCCTTATTGCTGCAATCAGCCAGGTGGAAGAGGTAGTGATACTAAGTGCCATGGTTCTGTTCTGCCCTTGTGCAAGACCCACAGCCTTTGTCATCCCTCTCTTTGTAACTCTGATATCCCTCATTTATGTATGAATTGTCTCCCCCCCATTTATGACTGCAGTAACAGAATGTTTTACTGCAGTGTCACCTCCACATCTCCCCAAAGTATAAATTGGTTTTTGAAATCCACCGTGGCAGAGGAAGAGAATATGACCACTTTGCAGATAATTTGATGGACTTGGTCCTCTCTCCTCCCCAAAGCAGGGACACCTCTCTGGTAAGATTTGTCCCTCTGACTGTGTTGATTTATAGCCGGGAACACTTGTACATAGTGCTATATACTTATATTTTTCAGGTCTAGCGATTTTATCACTGGTAATCTAACAAGAATCTATTATCTGTTGCTCCAATAAACCACACTAGTGGTGAATCTGTGATGGTGACAGTTCTTCTTGAGCTTGATTGGACTTATAGTGTTGAAATGTTAAACTGCACTATTTGTGAATCTGTGTTTGCGAATGAGACCAGACATAGTGTAACCCACACTATTTGTGCATCTGGGATGTTACTGAATGCGAACAGACTTACAGGGCCAAATTGGTTATAATCAGAAATTAAGCCTACCGATAAGGGTCATCCGACCTCTGCCAGGTAACTTCTCAGCAGGCCATCATGCCCACAGTAATCCCTTTGCCACATATCTCATGGCATATCTTATGGCTATAGGCCTCATTCCAACATTATTCACCCTGTGATTACAGTCACCTTCAATTTGGTGTCTCTATCACAACTGCACATATTCAATTTTTGGGGTGTCTCTATAGGGTGATTGCTTGTACCCCTCTCCCACACATTTCATTACCATTCACCCAGACCTTATGTGTATCTGATGGATCATTATCCAGAATTTTACATACATTGCTATTATCAAAGCAAAACATATTAGAGTCAATATTAACAGAACAACAACAGGGTGAAGCAGTCTATTGAAAATTCCTGTAGTGGTGGATGACCATCCGAAAAGCGTGTCCCACCACTGATGCTCTCAGTCTTTCTTCATGAGTTCCAAGACACAATGTATTTCTTCTGCATTATGATGGATGATGATCAGTCTTTAGTCCATTCTCTTGGGTCCTTTGTAACAATCATTTTAAATCATTATGTCATAATTTTTTCACTAAGGTAATATTCATTCCAATAGGTACAGGCAACACATCTTGAACTAATGTATAATTTGATTGTAACAACTAATAAGACATTACAAGAGCTGAATAATTAAAGTCACATCCCATAATTTTAACTAAATTGCAAACACAAATATTTGAATGATTGCTTGTAGCTACCTGAAGGATATCTACAAAAATGATCACAGAGAGTTCTCATACAAACACATCCTCTTCCAATATATACAAGTATAGTCTTGGAAGTATCACTGGGATGTATCTAAAAATGACAGGCATTCTGTTTTGTGTCAAGACAAATGTCTTGGGCTTTGATGGTGTTACTTTCACAAATAAATCCTTGTTGTTCCCACACAACGCATGCATTAACATCAATAGTTTGCCATTTATTTCTGATCTGTCAGGCCCATACTCTATGCTCCAATGGATAAAGCTCCATTGTGATTTAATCCTAATGGAATGATTTGGTATATGGTATATACTGAAGCATCACTTATTGTTAAAACAAAAGCTGTGGCTGCATTCTTAATGGAGTCATAAGTAAATAATAATTTATTGATACCACACCCAGACCCTCTGATCTCTGAGGACCAGCTGGAACACAAGGGGGTTTATTTTCTGCCAAATTTCTATACCATTAATGCAACACCCTCTCACAGGAGATGGTCCTCCATGAACTTTTACAATGTGAGACCTTCTCATAGGATGCAGCCCTTCAGGCACAGCCTGCTCCAGCGTGGGTCCCCCACAGGATGTTAGTTTCAAACCTCAGTTTGGAATTCCTTCCAAAAAGCTTGGAGCCAACACCTTAGTGTAGGTAAAGATGGTTAACAAAAGACACAAAGGAGGTGCATATCTTGATGTTATCTGCCTTAGCCAGCCCTTTGTTCTGATCTCTCCCCAGCCTGGGAGGGGGATGGAAGACGGCTGGAGGAGGGGGGGAAGGGGCTGGTGTTTCTGGCTTTCTGCACAGGTCAGGAGCTCAGCTCTCGGCAGAGTGAGAAGGACAGGAGACACACACACTCGGATCCCGGCATCACTGGATACTGGATTGTGTTCCTTTTTCCCTTCTCCAACTCGACCATTTTCATCCATGAGCGATCATAAACTCCACAAAATTGCCATGAGGAAAATAGGTGGGAGAAAGCCCTGTTTTCCTGCCCCTGTGGAGACAGGATTGTTGCTGCTTTGCTTTACCATTTCTCACGGGAACTAACCTAGGAACTGCCTGCCATTGCCCTCAGAGAGATCCCAGCCAGCCGGGTGCGACATCGCCAC
>JAXCLP010000085.1:923070-938418 GCA_035584035.1 Lepidocolaptes lacrymiger
AGGTCCTGCAACATCTCGTAAAAGTCCTTCCAGATCTTGCAAAGGAAGAAAGGGATTATAGATAGCTGGAAACAGTCGTGGTCTTCAAGTAATCTATCGTGGCAGGCTCCTGTCTTATCAAAGGGAGGAAATTCTTTCAGTATCTGCTGCCCAGGGCTTGCTGGACAATCCCTCCAGATCTCCATCTGTTATCATTTGTTTATCTTCCCCAACAGATACTGTTTAACATCTTTATTAATGACTTTGATGATGGGATGGAGTGCACACACTGAAAGTTTCTGGGCAATACCAAATCGGGGGAAGAAAATGATACAGTGGAGGGCAAGGTTGCTGACAGTCTGGAGAAATGGGCTGACAGGAATCTCAGTGAGTTTAAGAAAAGGAAATTTCCCAAATCTGGGATGGAACAATTCCATGCACCAGTACAGGTTGGAGGCTGACTGGCTATATAACAGATTTGCAGAAAAGGACCTGGGATCCTGGTGGACAATTAGTATATGAGCCAGTAGTGTGCCTTTGTGGTCAAGGGCAACTGCATCCTGGGATGTATTAGAAGTAATGCAGACAGAAGGTTAAGAGAAGTGATTTTTTTCCCCCTCTATTCAATATTGATGAGACTGCAACTGGAGTCCTGTGTCCTCTCTTGGTCTCTCCAGTACAAGAAAGACTCATCATACTGGAGTGAGCCCAGCAGAGGACTGTGGAAGACTACTGGGTAGAAGACTGCTTTGGCCTTTAAAGGATGCAGCTGTGAGCATGGGAAAGTGGAGAAAAACATGTTTATGGCTTTGCACTGGGCGTGGGAAAGTAGAAGAAAGGAGAAAAACAACTGAGAAAAACAAGTGTGAAAAACAAGATGTGTTTTGAGACTTAGCAGCATGAAGAGAGATGTGAACTACCTATCAGAAGATGGTCTAAGACTTGTGGACAGAAGTGCTCGGCTAATAGAGTGTGACATGTGTATGCATGGACAGATAAGAAAAAGTATAAAAGACAAGCCTTATAATAATAAAGCAGTGCTAGTTGTTAATTTTTCCCTGCCCCAAACCTGTGTGTGTGTTTTTGTCTGCCATCGCAGAGAACTACCAAGATGGTCAGGGGGCTGGAGCATATGGCATAAAAGGAGAGGCTGAGAGCTGGGATTGTTTAGCCTTCAAAAGAGAAAGGAGGACAAGAGGCAATGGGCCCAAGACGAAACATGGGAAATTCAACTTAGATATTAGGAAGCTTTTTCCCCATAAAGATGTCAAACACAAATAGAGGCCATTCTTGGGGAGTGGTGTGGATTGGACTAGAGACCTCCAAATGTCCCTTTCTTCCTATATCATTCTATAATTCAATAAATGCCCATCATCATCCACTTGTTTTCTTGTCCCTCTAACTGAGCTACTACAACAGCTTAGGAAGCTTTAAGGACTTCCCAAGATATGGAACAAAGATATTAGTACAAACTACTTTCAGCTAGTTTGACCAAAGGTGGTTGGTTTTGTCTCAGAAATATACTAGTTGTACTCAGATCATCTGTACTCACATCCTACTCACCATGGTGAACAGCAACTTCTAGCTGGAAAGAGAGAACAGTTTGGGACATCTTTTTAAACACCACTTCAGCAAGATCTGTGAAAGTATATCTGACTATGCCCCAAACTCTACTTGTGAAGACATCTTTGGATTTTGGGTGCATAGTATTTCTTTGGGAAAACAGCTCTATTCATAAAATTGCTCAGGAAAAACTGTCAACAGCACTACATTGTAGTCAAGATTTCTTTTTGTCTGTTTTCCTTTTTAATACTGTTAGGCTAATCCAGTTATTGAGGAAGAATACATGCAATGGTATTTAGTGAAATCTGGAATAAGATCAGGAATAACAGCATAAAGTCAATACAGCAACTCTGTTTGGCATACCATTGACAGAAATAGATAACGGTTTGACTGCCTTGGTTCCTTTGTGGAATAATAATTGGCTTTATATCTGTGATGGCTTTTGGCACAGTTTAGATTGTTGTGGACTATGTGTTTTTACACATTAGAAGGGATTGTCTGAGGTGAGACAAATTAAATACATTTAAAATAGCTTGATATAGAATGCAACTTAATATCAATATTGTGCAGAAAAATCACCTTGCAGAAGTAATAAAAATGGTATTTTGATGTGCAACCCATCATATTCTACTATATTCTTACAGTACCTTGCATTTCCCTGAATTTCCACCATTTCTGCCATGTTGTATGCTATGGGATCTATATTACAGCACTGCAGGTGACACCTTAGGATTTTTATTTATTTGTAGATTTTTATATAGCTGTATAGTTTCTCACACTTGAGGTAGCAGCTAACAGTTTCTAACAGTTTCTCATGGTTTGTGTCACATTCCTGAATTTCTGTTTAACTGTCTGTTCAATGGACAAGATAGTAGCAAGGACATTGTGTTTGGGAATATGCACCTGGACCAGAATAGCAAGACATATTGTAGTCAAACCAAGAGAGAAGGCCCAGAACCCTTGAAGGTGCTCCAAAGGGGCAGTTCTGAGGGTGGTACCAGTGGCAAAAGGTTTTCAGGTTGGATAAACCCACTAGATATGATAATTAAGTAGTTATTAATTTGTAAGAACCTTATACCGTGTGTGCACCTATGTACTTCATGCACCTGAATGCTTTCATTAAAGAACTGATCTCTACTTCACCTATACTAATATTGTCTTGAATGTTTTTTTCCTCAATTTTAGGCAGCACGGGAGGTTGAACTAAACTTCCATTTATTATTTAAATTATTAAGCTATTTTAATATTAACAGTAGCAGAGGCTGAATCCCAAACATTCTTTCTGGTAACACTGCTGCTGGAAAATAATCTAATAATATGACCAAATACTGTCTGTTGGGATGAGTATTGATTTGGGGAAGTATAGGCCTATCAGCCTGACCTTGGCGCCTGGCAAGGTTATGGAGCAGAATGTCTTGAGTGTGATCACAGGGCACACACAGGACAATCAACGGCTCAGGCCCAGCCAGCATGGGTTTAGGAAAGGCAGGTCCTGACTGAGCAATCTAATATCCAAGTAACCTGCCTCATGGATGAGGGAAAGGCTGTGGATGTTGTCTACCTGGACTTCAGTAAGGCCTTTGATACTATCTCCCATGGCATTCTCCTGGAGAACCTGGCAGCCCACGGCTTGGTCAGGTGCATTTTTGCTGAGTTAAGAACTGGCTGGATAGCTGGGCCCTGAGAGTGGTGGTGAATGGTGCTGCATCCAGTTGTCGTCTGGTCACTAGTGGTGTCCCCCAGGGCTCAGAATTGAGACCAGTCCTGTTTAATATCTTTATTGACGATCTAGATGAGGGGATTGAGTGTACCCTCAGTAAATTCGCAGATGGCACAGAGTTGGGTCAGAGTATCAATCTGCTGGAGGGTAGGAAGGCTCTGCAGAGGGATCTGGACAAGCTGGACTGATGGGCCACGACCAACAGCTGCATGAGGTTCAACAAGACCAAGTGCCGGTTCCTACATTTTGACCACAATAATCCCCTGCAGCGCTACAGGCTGGGAGAAGAATGGTTGGAAAGTGGCCTTGTGGAAAAAGACCTGGGGGTGCTGATCGACAGCCAGGTGAACATGAGCCAGCAATTTGCCCAGGTGGCCAAGAAGACCAATGGCATCCTGATTTGTATCAGAAATAGTGTGGCCAGCAGGATCAGAGAAGGGATTTTCCCTCTGTACTCAGCACTGGTGAGAGCACACCTTGAGTGCTTTGTCCATTTCTGGGCCTCTCAATTCAGGAAGGATATTGAGGTGCTGGAGCAGATCCAGAGAAGGGCAACAAAGCTGATGAAGGGTCTAGAAGATAAGTCCTATGAGGAGCAGCTGAGGGAACTGCAGTTGTTTAGCCTGGAGAGGATGCTCAGGGGAGACCTTATCACTCTGTACCACTACTTGAAATGAGGTTTTAGCCAGACGGGAGTCAGTGTCTTCTCACAGGCAACTAGCAACAGGATGAGAGGACGTAGCCTCAAGCTGCACCAAGAGAGGTTCAGGTTGGACATTAGGCAGAATTTCTTCATGGAAAGAGTTGTTAAACATTGGAATGGACTTTCCAGGGAGGTGGTGGAGTCACTGTCCCTGGAGGTGTTTAAGGAAAGACGGGACATGGCACTTAGTGTAATGGTCTAGTTGGCAAGGTGGTTGGACTTGATGATTACAGTGGTTTTTTCCAACCTAATTGATTTTGTGATTCTGTGAAAGAAGCTGACTGTACTTGATAAGATAGAGACTTTATTTCTTGTTTTCAGATTAAGTATGCTAAAATAAGTTAATGGTGCAAATATTTTTCACAATTTGACTAGAGCAAAATGTGTGGTAGTAGGCTATGAGGGGTCATACATTAACAGATGCCAAAGACTTCTTGCTCCTAATAACCCTATTTTAGCTAGCTAATTTTAGAATGGAATTATTCTTGATATTTAAATTTGCATATTATATTCTGCAGTTATTGGAAGCATGAACAGCTATTTAATCACTTTGACACCTCAAATAATAATTTCATTCGCAATCTGAGAGAGTTAATTTTTTACTCCTGACACTGTTACATAAATATTAACTGACTTATTTAAAAGGCAGTTGGCATTTTTTTTTTTCCAAAATCAATAGTGTTGCAATCTAAAGTATTTAATTATATAAACCCCAAAGCAATTCAAATGTCAAATGCTTATAACAGGAAAACAAATTTATTTATTTCAGAAGACAATACACAATTTTGTTTTGAAAAACACAAGAAAACTAGCCTGAGTTCATGTCTGAAATATTCAGAAAAATCCTACTGTCTTTAGCATGTTCCAGTCATTCATTTTTAACAACACACTAAAAGTTAATATATATTTTTATAATTATAAAAGTTTCCTAGTTATTGTACAGTACACAATACAAATTGCCCACAAACTATTATTTAGCTCTTTCCAATTTTGAGAGGACATAAGATACTAAAAGATTTAGCATTTCTCACAAAAAAAAATCACATCAGGAAATGCATATTTACAAAATCAAATACATTATGCGAAAAACATATCAGGTTATTCTGTAAAGATGTTTTCCTTAAATAATTAAAAAGTGTGTTCAACTAATTAAAAAACTGCAAAACTACATTATGTCACATGTACAGTCTACAAAAAAGTTGCTTTCTTAATTTACATAATGTATGCAGTAAATAGGAAAACAAAAGTTCAATTTATCCTAGTGTTATTACATTTCTGTGCCTGTGGTACTGAATAATGTAAACTGCCACTTACTAAGTGAAATTTAAATGATGGCACCTTAAAAAAATGCAGTAGAAAATAAATGTAACCAAGTAAGTTTCCTAGATGCTAAGAAAGCCCTGAGAGATGACAGAATTATTGATTGGCAAGCTCTAGAATTAATCTAATTACAGTTTACCACCTGAGGCAAAAATTCCCAAGTGTTTGAAAGGCACTCAAAGTTTATTCAATAGCCTCATTGGTTATTACTGTAAATCCAAATTTTCAGTGAAGATGAGAAACTTGCTTTGGTACATAATTATATTTTTCGGACATTTTAATTTGCTTTATTGGGTTACTTCAATATTATATTTAATGTTTAAATACAAAGCAATCACTTTAGCAATGTATTTGGGACCCCTTTAGTATTATTTGTGTAAAAACCCCTCAAACAAGCTAAAAGAAAAAGACCCTCTTGTTGATATCAGGGAGTGAAAAGATACTGGATTACGTCCCTGGTAAAGACCAATCAAGGTGAGGTTGTCCCTTCGCAGTCTTAATTCTTTTAAAATATTTATTATTTTAGAGAAAAGTTCACCCAGTGCTGAAAATTCTTGAAGACATTTGTGCCACAATCAAGGAAGCACTTAAGAACATAACATTTCCCTGATTCTAATTTAAGTGAGGCTCATTTTGATGCTCATAGTCTTGTTATGGACTTTCTTCTCTACAGTGAATTCCAGCCTTAATGATCAATTTACAAGAACAATTTTTACAAAAACTTTAATTACTCAGGGCTTCCAGTCCCAATATTTTAATTGCTGAGTTTCTTTTCTTAAAAAAAAAAATCAGAATAAACCACGAGAGTTTAAATGATCAAACTGAGGCATGTTTTCCTCAAACAAAAACTAGGCAGTCACTTTGTAAGTGGCTTTTACTATTTCTTAAGTAAAATAGGTAAATTAAACGTAGGTCTTCTGGCATATAAAATCACTAGCAGCAATGTTCAAGGCATGCAAACTGGGGAGCATTTACAATAAATTATGTATAAAATATTGTTAAATTAAACCCCTTTGAGTATTGCATTCTAATTATGCATGAATTTGCATTAACTTACTAAAACTCTTTACAGCTTACTTCTACTATACTAGTGATGCAATTCCACAAAATGTAATGAGACTTTTTTTCACTCAGCTAGATTTGAATAAATACATCTGCACCTACTGTTGTTGATTGCTACTGCAAGGAATCAGTAGAAAAGCTTAGTAAGGTGGTATTTCTACCTATAATTTTCAACAACTCTCTACTCACTTCTGAACTTGTGCCCTTCTGGTGAGTACTACTTGTAAGAACAAAGGACTTTTTCAACACAGCAGAAGGCAGGTGCAATTTCTAGGTTTTGATTTTTATTTCTTTCTAAATTCTGACATTCAATAACAGTCATCCAAACTGCATCCCTGTAGAGAAAGATGAATCTAGTACCACTCTTTCCATTAGTTCATATGACAGTGACTGAATGCTAGAAGCAATACAAATACAATGTCCTTTTTGTCTATTTATCAGACAGACTGCAGTAAATTTGATTGCAAACATACCAAGAATTCTGTAAAATTCATTTTTGTGTTAACTAAGCAGTTTTGGTTTTATTTTAAAAGATTTTAATTTACAGTATTAGAGTATTTTAATATTACCCTAAAGGTATTTCCAAAATAATACAAATATATTTTTTCTAAACCTCCATATTGTAAAGGCATCTTAAAGTAAACAACTTATGTCTGTAGAGTCAAATATTTGATTTCTCCAGATATTTATGCAATTATGAAAACAAAGTAGCAGAAATAGTTTTGCACCATACAGCACATATTGATGGTAGTGAAAAATTTAGCCTAAATCTATTGAGCCTTTTGAGACAAAAACATTTCTGTTTAGCATGCAAATATTTAATTTAGAAATTAAAAAAAAATTCTGCAGGACAATCAGTTACTTAAATATATAGACTATTTTCAGTGGTCTAATTAAATTACCTAAAAAGTATATCCTTACATTGCTCAAAGGGTTAATGCAAGGCATTGCATTACATTACATTAAATTAATTTTCTAAGGCTAAAACTAAGCACTTTGTATTTATTTTTCTATTCCTGTTTTTTATTTCTTTTTATCACCAAAGTAGCAAAGATAGTGAAATACCATTAATTGACCTGTTTTTAAACCACAGACATGAGAGTTTTCCTTTTCTACAGAGACAAGGATGGAATTTTCAGAAATTTATACTGATCTGTCAAATGAATGTTTTAAACTGAAATAACTGTCACATGAAGTACCAAAAATACTTATAATATCTAAAAAGCTACTTTTTCACAATTTCTTTTCATGACTATAAAAGGTTATTTTATTTTGTAAAACCACTCTATAAAGTAAGCTAGATTGCAATCTAGCACTAACTAATATAAATGTTCTTCTAAACAATGCTGATATCATTTGATGAGAAACACAAATATATCAGGTCAGGTCTTCCCCTGTGGAAAATATTTTGACCAGAAGCAGTACTTCAGACATTTAAAAATGCTTCAGTTTAAATGGAAATGTTTTATAGAGCTATACATTCCTCAATGACAGTACACCAGCAGATTATTTTATACATTTGTGAACTGAAGGCAGAAATGCTGTACATAATGTTGCAAGCAAACAATTTAAAGAATATTATCCTAATTTTTTAATGGAACATTAAAAAAATAGATACACAAAGCATGCTACAGTGCAATACTAAAACACAGAAACATAGCTGAAAAGAGGGTGTTTTTTTAAAACTGATTTACAATGAGAAATATGAAAATGTAACAATAACTTTTCATAAATATAAAACTTGTGAAAATTTGGGCCTGTGTTTTGCAAAAGTAATTTAACAATACCTATTCTGCCACAGTGTTTACTAAGTTATTTGTGCATCTCTAAAATAATTATTTTGAATTTCACATCAAGATTGGATAAAATCCAGAAATGGTATAAGCCCTTGTCTTGTCGTGTCTAGTCAGTAGATGCTTGCTACAACTCTTTAGAACTCTAAGAGTTAAGCAGGCTTCAGAGTGGCAATTTAGCCACACGCTACACACTACATATTTCTGTTCTCAAATCATTAACAATACCCACCTGTTAACAAATATCAAAAGTGTGCAAAATGTTTCCTGTGTATATGTTTTATCTAAATTGCAGTAAATTTAAAAGCAAAGCACACAAATCTCATACCTGTAAGTATACACAGCAGCTTACAACAAATGAATTCTTTTAAATATTTGTTAAAGTGGTGAAAATATTGCTTAAAAATTTGAGAGAATAATCCGTCGATAAGCATAGAAATACAAACTTCATTCAGTTATCCAAATCAGGGATAGTTCCAATTTGTTTTGATAACTGCTATTAGAATCCATGATATGCATTCTGTCTTTGCATGCATATATTTTGTTTTCTTTTTGCACTACATGAACAGTAATCAACTGTTCAAAAGATGCTCAGGTCCCACCACTTCTTAGCAATCTAGATTTACATGTTACAACTATTCTTGCAGCAACAACAAATTCAACATTCTACCAATAAAAAACCTTTAATGTTTGTCAACACAAAATTTGAAAACAGGCGAAATAGACCATCAGTGCAGCATAGATCACTCTATGTTAAAAATGAAAAATGCTGAGTATTTAATTATATTTTACTTGTTAAAATCTTATAATGCAAAATAAAAGGGAGCAAGTATTTATCATAGGTTAGGTTTTAGGATTTTTGGTGAAGGGTGCTGATTTATAAGGGAACCCCCCCCCCCCCCCCAGGATGCACTAATATTTGGGATAACAAAACCTATGAGGATTCAGTGCACAGGTGAATTTAGACAGAAATTAATACAAACCTCATTTGCACTTTTTGCTGAGACAAATTCTACAGACATAAGTAGGAACTATGCCTACGTAGAATGAGGCAGGATGGGTTGGCCTTCAAATTCTGCTAAGAAATTTACAAATAATTTTGCATCCCCAAAATTATTAAAACATCTTAGTTGATCTGTAACCAGTTTTGGAGCATCTGAAAACTCTAGCAACAATTTCTTTGCTAAAAATACACTGTTCATATCACATGCTGTTCACCATTTGGTATATATGATTTTAAATAAAAAGCAGTCCACAGTAACATTAGGGAAAACAAGAGACTCCCTACATTTTTTATACAGTCCTTTCTATAAAATTGCTTTTTTTTGTTATTTTCTTCACTGTTTTGCTTTCTATTTATTTATTTCCACTATTTTAGCCTAGCAAATTCATGTGTCTGCTTTAAAAATAATGAAAATGCTTAAAATAATCAGAAAAAATCAGATGTTTAATGTTAATTAATATGAACTGTATAAACTATCACTATAAGATGTAATTATTAAAACACAGCATCAGACTGACCCCCTACCACACATACAAATTGAAAATATGCACTGCATTATGTACCTGCTTATTTTTTAGTCTGACTTTAAAAAATTAAAATCTGACAAGGATTTAAAATATATAACCATGCTTATGACTAGGGTCCATTTACTTTAACAACATTTGAAGTTGGTATTAAAGCTAGTTTTGCTTTTCAAGTTCCCAAGCAAATTTTATTTGTAATAAAGTGAAATTCAGCTAGAAACAAGAAAAAAATATCAATTTTAGGAGGGATATAAATATCACTTAATAATAAGATTCTCTTTATTTTTTTAAAGACTATGCAACCTGCCCCAATACTTAGGAAATTTGAAAGTGACAGGTACACCTTGTTGAATAAATTTTAAGAGTTATTAAAAATAACAAAAAATACTAAATCTTAGCTTCAGTTCTGTTTAAGGCACCATGTAATAGCCGAGGTACAACGATCCCTGATGTACATTCTTAAATGGCAATGATCCATCTAGCCACCTATTCAAATTTAATGCAATTGGGAATAAGTACAAAGGGAGGTGTGCCAGTTACACTACCTTAATAAATTTTGTAAAAATTTAAATTAGCTTTAATAATCAGGAAATATATTTTGAAAAGAAAATGATGTGGGTTGCTACATTTCTTACATTCTATAAATTAACATTTATGAAAGCAGCAAATTAAACCAGTAGGAAAAGGCTTGGAATAGAAGAAAGCCATCCAAAAGGAATGTTTTCCTGTATGTCCAGTTCAACATAAGTAGCATGTGCACTTAAAAAAAATCAAGTCACTTCTTTTATGGTTTAGTTTGTATTAACTACAATGCCACTTGACAACCAAAAGTATCTGTGCAGTGGTCTCAAATATAGAATCAGTAGTCTCCAAAACCAGAGGATTTGGCATGCAAATTAAATACAGAGCTGTTGATTTTAAAGGAAGCTTGTATTGTTTACATGTGATCAGATAATTAGGTGTGCCTACAGTGTACACATTACCACATTGTTACAATTCTATCACTTATTCTGCATTTGTAAATGCAGTGAAAACACTTCTTCCTTACAGAATGAAAACAGTAGATCTTCCCAACTCTCCAACATTATGATAAAAATACCCCCTGAATGCTCACAATGTCATCAAAATAGTGTCTTCTAGTTCTGTTCAATGAAAAGCACCTTTTATGACAAATTTGATGCATCTGCTGTCAAATGAGTATGCATCCAGTATAAGTCAAAGAAAGCATTTCTTTTAATATTTTGCATCTAATGAAAAGCCTATGTATATGAAATCATTATGACATATAAATATATTTAAACTAAAAAAAATGTTATTTTAATTTTAAGAGGACAAAAGCATTAACATTAAAAGTTTGACAAAAATCTTCATTGACACTTGAAACTTGGAAAACCCATATCAATAACCAATGTAAAATGATTTTGTTTACAAATATTTTTAAACATCTAGAAAAATGCATACACCTATTTTATTTCACAACTAATAAAAGGTAATGTTCAGCATAGCTAAAATTTGATAAGTCAGCTTTCAGACTTATTCTCCTACCTCCCCCCATTAAGTCCAGCATCAACAAGGCTAACGTAATTGGGGGGCACTTCAATATTAGACTGCAGTATATGTATTTGCAGTAGCACTGCATTGTCTGATAGTCTGAGTATTTGCAACAATGTGTTCATTATGAAGTGGGCTCAGGAGGCTCTGCTCTACTCCACTCTCAAGCACTGGCTGCTGCATGCAGTCTGCCTGAAATGCTTGGTTTAAGTCTGTTTTCTCCCTCTTGGCTTGTGGCTCTCCATTTTCATCCATGTCTTCTTCTATTTCACTTTCAACTTCACTGCCCTCATCTGCACACACACAAAAAAAAGAAAAAAGAAACAAAATAGAAAAAATAGGACAAAGGGAAAAAATCTGAATATATAGATCTTTATTTTGCAAATAACATGAAATATGAAAACACAGGGAAGTGTAGCAACCAATCATATCTTCCTTTTTCCAACTGTCCATTCCCTTCAGCTCCCTCACCAGGATATACAAATAAATTCTTGGTAAAATTCTGAAAATTTCTTGTGCAAATAATAAGCATTTAAAAAAAATAACTATTAAGGCCCTACAGTACTCTAATCATTATTATATACTATATATCATGTATAGCATATTGTACCCATATAATAGCTACATTCACATAATTTATGATACAGTTTTAGATTCCGCTTAACTATATTTTCAAAAATAAGAACTTGTTTTGCTCCAAGAGACACATTAGTTCTAAATAAAATTATGCATTTGAGAGATTTGACTGCTTACCTTTATCCGTATTTCCAGGGGATATAGCATTTAAATCACCAAACTGCAAAATAAACAATAAAAAGTGTAGACACAATCCTATACAAACATGACCTCAGATTATCTATGATGAAGTCAGTAGTATGCTCTAATGGCTTGTTGCTAGTATGAAAGTGCATGCATCTGACTGTAGTCACATCCATAGTATACCAGTTCATTTTCCATTCCATCATATTCATGTTCATATTAAGGAAATTAAAAAAATATTCTTAGCAATTAAAACAATAAGATATAAACTTAAGCATATGGTTTTGCATTTTTTAGCATGACATGTCAAGGCCTTTGTTGCTTTTAGTGAGATATGTCTGATGTAGAATGCTAGAAAATATGACTGGTGTCCATTTTCAAACGGCAATATTTTAACCAAAAGCTTGTTTAAAAGTTCCCCTAAAATGGTGTGTCACTAAAGGCAGTTATAGTGTAGCAAAACTACATGTAAGGTAAATAAATGGCACCACTGAAAATAAGGTTGATGGTTATTACAGCATATTCTGCTGACTCACTTATACAAAAAACAAAGTGAAAAGTTGCTCATAACTGAAAAATGCAAACTTCTTTCCTCCCTTTACTTGTCCAAGTCTTACTCTTCTTTTAAATGATAAGCAGCAGAGCATAATTTGATGAGTTAAACTCAAATGAAAGGAGTACAATATTTAAATATATTTCTAACTATACCTGATTCAGTCCTTTTCAGAAATACATAAAGATAAAACTTCAGTGAACACTAAACCAGCATAAGCAGCAGCAGCCCTATCCTTCCAGGTCCCTTCACACATACTCCTTTCTCACTTCCCCATACCCATCCTTTCACCTTAAGTCTTTACATGGCCATGCAAAGAACTACATGACAGAACTAACCCAAGAAAAATTGTCCAAGGGGTTATTTTGCACAGGATTAATTCTCTGATCCAGTTAACTACAGGACTGCCTGAGTACTTGTGCCAGCATCAATATACAAATCTAAGGGGATGGGAGAGGAGGAAACAGAGTGCTTTTCTCAGCTGCAAATACAGTTTATAATGGCTTCAAGGGTTTGTCATACTAGCCTTAGTCTTTCCCATTTTATATTTCAACCAGTCAGTAAATGCAGAGGAACACAAGAAACCATGTATTTAATGAATGTTTGCAACTTCGTCCCTGTTCCCCTCATCTCTCAAAGTTTTAGGCTACATATTTTCTCTCTAAGATAATATCTGTCTTAAGTTTACCAAAACATTATAGGAAGTCACACAGTACACCACAAACATTAAATTTAACATAGACTATGTCTGTCAAGAAAAAAAAGAATGTAGCAATACCATACTTATTGCAAACTTTGCTATAAATGTAATGACAGAGTTGGATCAAGTCTCTAATCAGAAACAGTAATTTAATTTTTTTACAATGTCATATCAAACTACAAATTAAGCCAAGACTTCCCATCTCTATGAAAAAGTACATATTTTTATAATATTTAATTATACTATTTAATATATTCTGAGGAGAGAATTATATATCAAGTCATGCAAGGTGACTTACAACTTATCAGGAAGATAAAATATAGTATACTGATCATCAAGTATAAAAACATTAAGCATCAGTCTGGTGAACTATCTGTTGTATCTCCACATCCATCCATTTTCTAGAACTTTAAAAGTACAATTCCTTGATAACTCCTAAGATAATGTGAATTCTTAAGCAACTCACACAAAATTAACGGTTAGGTGAGGTACTGAAGAAAAAGAGGTCTTAGGAAAACTTCAAATTGCAAATACCATGAACACATATAAGGCACAGAGGTTCTGAATTTAGACTTTTGCTCTGTTTGTTTTAAACAAAATACATTGAAATATAAGCATGAAATTATGCTATGTCCCAGTCCTGCAAGTACTTCTGTGCTACTTTCATTTAATTTATGTTAAACATGGATGAAGGTATATAACTCAAATTTGAATGTCAATGTATTTGCAATTCAATCTACAACAAATTACAAATATTATTACAAAATATCCCATAGGTCCATGTAAGCATTAAAAAAATTGTAGGTGCATATCCAAATTTATTGCTAAATTCACCAATTCATTTTCTTGCATATTATCTTACCTCTCCCATAACTGCAATAGGTGTTTCTCCTGTTGCCTGAGCAACACGATGTTCGACTAAGTAAAACATGTACTCATCATAAAGCAAGCGGATCAGATGAAAAGATCCAAAGCTAGCAGCACTGCGTAAGGTTAAATCTCGAATCACCATTGAGCTATTTAAATATGGGGGGAAAAATTATGAAATAAATATCACAATTATTTAATAATTTATTCATATGGAATATACACTTGAAGAATAATAAAGTAATGCTATCCAAAACCATCTGATCTATGGTATCTTCAGAAAGAAATGTCTGAGAAGGACAATTATTTGTCTCTCCCCTTTTTTGAAAGCATGGTTAGAGACCACATTACACAACTAGAAGCTAAATTTTCAAAAAGATGGGAAGGGGGTTTTTTTGGTGTATGCACTATTACCAATATGTGAGCACATGTGAAAACCGAACTTAGTGAAAGGAAGATCTTTGTTAAAATTTTAAATAACAAAACTGTATTAAAATTATTTAATTTTAAACAAAGCAATCCTTCAAAATATTGTCTGTTGTGCTCACATTCCTAGTTCTAAGGTTTTCATTGGTATGGTTTTTAAACTTGTAAAATTTAAATAAGTTTGTATATACCTTATAATAGAAAAATGCAGATTATGGATGAAAACATCCATATGACACTCTTAGAAAGTAGATGCTATAACGTACCATTTTGAAAAAAATGGCTTTACTATGATAACTCATACAGTAGCAGATGACATGGAACATTTGCCTTGTTGTTCTTTTTACACATTAAAAATATTTTGTTGTCCCTACATAATAAAACTAGAAGCCATGGCATTTTAATAACCAGTATTAAAACATTGATTTTAAAATTGTGTAGTTATCCAATCCAAAATGTTTCATGGCATGTTTCCAAATCAGGATAAAATTCTAACCTCATTACACTTGCACAAGGCCTTTAAAACAATATACAAGGATCATTTCATCTACTACTGAGTTGCACATAGCAGTGTTTAATGTTAACAACACTAATCTTTCAGGGGATGGGGGAAGGCTCTTCATTTCTTGGGAATTATTGTCTGATATTACTTTTCCAACATTATTGCAGCATACAGTTGAGCAAATAATAAAACAGCTAAAACGATTTAGAAGACTACCTGTAGAAAGACCATTTTAAAAGAAATTGCCGTGCTGCTTTAGGAAAGCTGGGTCTTCCTTCATATGGTTTCAATGCTTGCATCATTACATTATCAAGCCAGGCAGC
>JAXCLP010000085.1:961251-982823 GCA_035584035.1 Lepidocolaptes lacrymiger
GGGTTTTTGGGGGGGGGGGGGCCTTGCTGAGGAACCTCTTGGTGCTAATTTCGAGGTTTTGCTGGTTCAGGAACTCTCCCCACAGTCCCTCCACATACTTAACTCCAGAGCACGTCTGCCAGAGCAGTTTGCCTTGGAGTCTTCATCGCAATTGCATTGCAATATATGCAATATATTTTAAATCTACTGTGCAAGTAGATTTTGCACATTTTTTTGATTTATATTTGCATGATGCATATTAAATATTGCAGAAGTCTCACAATACAGAACATATAGCTCCTATGAGTATCTTTTTGTTCTATTAGCATGAGACAACAGTATAACACATCTTTTCATACCTAAAAACTGTTGATGATGTTGACTTTGGGCAATTATAGTTTGTTCAGCAGATGTGCCTGTCTGTTGACAACTTCCTGTGAAACCATCTGCAACTCCATCCACTTTCTGCACAGGCTTGTACCTACAAAATTATCAAATAAAAAATTATTCATGTTCCTTTTTTTTTCTAAGTGCAATATCACACTCTGTTCTGCCTGATTTCCCAGTCTCAATATAGAGTTTTGCTAGTTCAAACAAAAGAAAAAGGTAACATCAGAATAATTGTAGCAAGGAAACATAGAACACTGTCAATGCACTATAAGATTCATAAAGTGGATATCGCAGCACAAATACCAATTTCTTGTGGAATTTACTTTAAAAACTATACCACTAACATCTGAAGCTCATTTATACTATTTCCTTTTCCAAAGGACTTGTCTTCCCAGGAATCAAGTAGCTCAAAAATAAGGTTTAATCATCTACAGAAGGGTCATGCACCTGTTTGAAGACAAAGGAATTTAAATAATTTTAAAATGTAACAAACTTCTCATGAGCTCAGAAGGTCTGAGAAGACTACTTAAACTAAGTAGCTGAAGCAGGGGAGGTTCAGACTTGATATTAGGAAGCATTTCTTTACTGAGAGGGTGGTCAAACACTGGAACAGGTTTCCTAGAGAGGTGGTTGATGCCCCAAGCCTGTCAGTGTTTAAGAAGCATTTGAACAATGTCCTTAATAATATGCTTTAGCTCTTGGTCAACCCTGAAGTGGTCAGGCAATTGGACTAGATGATCATTGTAGGTCTCTTCCAACTGAAATAGTTCTATTCTATTATATTCTAAACTCTTCATCAGTCAAGTCACAAAAGCTTTTATAAAGGATAAAAAGGACAAAGATACAAATAGGAGTCCTGGTTTGGATGGTCAGATGTTAAAACTATCACACTGACAGGTTGATGATTCTGCCTGCAATCTTCAACACAACTGAAAATTCTGTCACAGTTCCTAGTGGTAAGAACTTGGAACCTTTGTCCTCCTGAAATAGCTTTGTAGTCAGAAGAAAACTAGAGAAACCTCAGTGCAGAAAGCAATGCATGTGAACTGCTGCTCAAGTCTGAAATTGCAGATTGTAAAGCTTTGTATTAACTTTAGAAACATTAACAGATTCCACTCTGAAAATGCTCCTCTTAAGAAGCAGTTGAGTCAGATGTGAGCATGTTCTTATTTTGATCTTATTAAACAGACAATAGGAATGCCCTATGTAACTACTTAGATTTTAGTTTATGAGAAAGCTCCCATAAGAAGCAGGCATCCAAGGTTCTGGTCATTCTAGACATATATTTAACTATACAATAACATAGAACATGTGATATATAAGAAGTATACTTTTCCAAGAGATGCCTCTTGTCCTGATTAACATAGAGTGTGATAACTTTAGGAATGTTAATACTTGGAAACAAAAACTTCTGTCATCATCTTAATCTATAGGACTTTTATATGAAGTTTGGTTACTGTAAAGGCCCAGGATAAAATCCCAGGCCTGCAGAAATAAATAGCACAACTGTAATCATCACTTGATAGATCTATTTGCAATCCAAAAACCTCATTTTGTAGGAACTTTTAACTTTATTCTCATTATACTTTATCATTAAAAATACCTGGCAGAAGGTCAATTTCTATTTTTAAGTCAAAATCAGTATGTTCACATAGTTCCATTAGTTTCTACAAAATTTAATATTTCAAAAACTTTTAGCTCTTGGAGTAGAATCCAAAGTGCCTTGAATGCATAAAAGTAACAGTCCTGTGAGTTTCTAGGGTTTAAAAAGAACTTTCACACACACAAAAAATCTAGGTGCTAGGAATCCAGATTATCCTACCATTTGCTCCAATGCACTTCATGTAAAAAATCTTGGGGAAAAGTCTTAATTCTGGCATTATTACAGGTGACATTATAGGAGTCAAACAGTTTGAACAGCTTTTACAGGCTGGTCAGCCTCAGCTCGATCCTGAGAAGGTGATGGAGTAGCTAAACCTAGGAACCATTTACAAATGCATGAAGGTGGTGATTTGGAATAGTCAGTATGGATTCACCAAAGAGAATTCATGCTTGAACAAATTGATAAACTTCTACAATGAAATGACTGGCCTGGTAGATTAGGGGAGAAGCTGATAAAATAAAGGCTGGATGAGCAGACAGTGTGATGGATTGAGAATTGGCTGAATGGCTGCATTGTAACATGGCAAGGTTTTGGTAGTGGGGGTCTGCAGGGGTAGCTTCTGAGAGGAGACAGCAGAATATGTCCCCATGTCAGAAACAGCCAGTTTCAGCCAGCTCCAAGATGGGCCCAATGCTGGCCAAAGTCTGAACCAATCAGAGACATTAATAATGCCTCTGTGATAGCATATTTAAAAAAGGGTAAAAAATGCTGCACAACAGCAGTTGGGAGAGGAGTGAGCATATGTGAGAGAAACAACTCTGCAGGCACCAAGGTCAGAAAAGAAGGATGGGGAGGAGGTGCTCCAGTTGCTGGAGCAGAGATTCCTCTGCAGCCCATGGTGAAGACCATGGTGAAGCAAGTTGTCCCCCTGCAGCCCATGGAGACCCATGGTGGAGCAGATATCCACCCTGCAGCCCGTGAGGAAACCACACCAGAGCAGGTAGATGTGCCCTGAAGGAAGCTGCAGCCCATAGAGAACCCATACTGGAGCAGGTTTGTTGGCAGGACCTGTGACATTATGAGGGACCCACACTGGAGCAGTCTGTTCCTGAAGGACTGCACTTCATACTAAGGACCCATGCTGGAGAAGTTCATGAGGAACTGCAGTCTATAGGAAGGACCCACATTGGTGAAGTTCATGAAGGACTGACCCTTGTGGGAAGGATCCCACACTGAAGCAAGTGAGGAGAAAGGAGAGGCAGAGGCAATGCATTATGAACTGACTGCAACCCCCATTCCCCATCCCTCTGTCCTGCTCGGGGGTAGAAGAACTGGGAGCGAAGTTGAGCTTGCAAAGAAGTAAGGGTTGAGAGAAAAAATTTTTAGACTCGTTTTTATTTCTCATTATCCAACTCTGATTGACAGTAGATTGAATTAATTTCCCCAAGTCACATCTATTTTGCCTGATGGCAATTGTTGAGTGATGTCCCTGTCCTTATCTTGACCCACAAGCATTTTGTCACATTTTTCTCCCTTCTACTCAACATCTTGGTGGGCAATTAGCAGTCAGCCAAGGTCAACCCACCACAATGGCTGGGCCCAGAGGGTGGTGATCAGTGGCAAAAAGTGTAGTGACTAGCAGTGTACCCCACAGGTCAATACTGGGTCCAGTCCAGTTGAACATTTTCATTAATGATCTGTATGATCAGACAGAGTGTACCCTCAACAACTTTGCAGACAACACCAAAACTGGGAAGAGTGGCTGATATTACAGAGGGTTGTGCTACTTCTGAAAAAGGACCTGGGGGTCCTTGTGGACAGCAAGTTGAACATGAACCAGCAGTGTGCCCTTGCTTGTATTGGCTGCATTAGGCAAAGCATTGTCAATAGGTGGAGAGATATGATCCTTCCCCTCTACTCAGCACTGGTGAGGCCACACCTGGTGTACTGTGTCCAGTTCTGGGCTCTCCAGTACAAGAGACGTGGACATAATGGAGAGAGTCCAGAAAAGGGCTACCAAGATGATTAAGGACCTGAAGCATCTCTTCTATGAGGAAAGGCTGAAAGAGCTGGGGCTCTTTAATCTGGAAAAGAGAAGGCTCAGGGGGGATCTTATTAATGTATATAAATCCCTGAAGGGAAGATACAAAGAAGATAGAGCCAAGCTTTTTTCAGTGGTGCCCAGTGAAAGCAAAAGAAGCCATGGGCATAAGCTGAAACAGGAGATTCCCTCTGAACATCAGGAAACATCTAGTGATTGAGCACTGGAACAAGTTTCCCAGAGAGGTGGTAGAGTCTCCCTCCATGGAAATATTTAAAAGCCATCTGGACACAGTCCTAGTCAAACGGTCTGGGTGGTCCTTCCTGTACAGGGGAGTTGGACAAGGTGATCTCCAGAGGTCCCTTCCAACCTCAACCATTCTGTGATGCTGTGAATTCAGTTATTTAAACATCCTGGCATTTCCTTCCCATAAACCATCTAGCACAAGTATGTCAAACGCAAACCAGTCTTCCATTTGGAAGTCCAAGCCATACAGCAGCTCCAGTTGAAAGGCAGGGCTATTACCTATATAGGTGAGGCAAGTTCTTACCTGTGCATTTCTTCTATTCCAGTATAAAGGTACTTTAAATGTCTTGATCTGTGTCTGTTGTGTCCAAGCTACCGTCTCAACTGGGAGATGGGGCTGTTAGCAACAGTCATCTGTAGTTTACATTTACTATTTTTTAATTTCTTATTGAAACATAGAAGTAGCACTCCCATAGCTCATGTTGACCATAAACGTGACTCAGCAACTAGAAACACCACCTTTGAATTAGCTCAGTGATTGTTACCACTCAACTGAAATTAATTTCTGAAATCTCAGACGCTGAATTCAGGGCCATGTCAAACACTGAACACAAGCATATGTCTAGCAGGTCTTTGGATATATTCATATTTGTGGTGGTTTAGCTTTGGCTAACAGTGAAACTCCCACTCAGCCACTCATACTCCCCCTGCCCCAATGGGTCAGGGGGAGAAAATAGGAAGAACAGGAGCAAGAATTATTGTAGGTCAAGATAATGACAGGAGATTGCTTACCAGCCATTGTTGTGACAAAACAGACTTAACTTAGGTAAAATTAAGTTAATTTATCATCAATTAAAATAAAAATGAAATTACTACTTCAGGTAGCAGGAAACAAAAGAACAAATATTAAAATACTCTCCCTCCTTTCCCAGGCTCATGCCTTCATTCCAGCCTCCTCTTCTCCCTCCCTTGTTATTGACTTCAGTGAGGCAATGAGCAGCTCAAGGAGGTGGGTGGAAGGGTGTTATGGGCAGTACATAACATCTCTCTGCCAATCCTTCCTTCTCATACTTCTCTCCTCTAGCATGGGTTCTCCATGGGCTGCAGTTCCTTCACAAAATATCCAACTGCTTCAGCATGGTCTGTTGCATAAGCTGCTATGTGAATACTGATTCTGGCACCATGGAGCACCTCCTCCCCCATACTATTCTCTGCCCTCTGTTCATACTGCTGTTTCTCGCTCACTTTCCCCCCCCCCACTCCTCTACATGTCTGGTGGGTTTTGCCCTGTCTTAAATATGTTTTCACAGAGGGACCACCAACTTTGTTGATTGGCTCAGCTTTGGCCTGCATTGGGTCCATTAGCAAGCCAGTTGGAACCAGCTGTGTTCAGCACAGGGCAGCCCCTTACCCACTACCAAAACCTTGCTACATATACCCAATACAATGTGACACAAGTAGGAAAGTTGCATGACCTTTCAAATTAAGAAAGAATGACAAAGTGATCTGTAGCATAAATTCAGCCTACACTTTGTCAAGAAGTGAAGCAATAGAGGTGTCCATCCAATTAGATGTGATTGATGGAGAAGGGGTAAAATTGATACATCCGAACAGAAAAAGCAAGCATGGTTGTCAGCTGATTCTAAAGGACAAAAGATAAATAACATTTCCCGACTTTAGTTATCAGAAGAGCGAAGGAAACATTTGTGATTCTTAGAATCTCTTTGCTGTGAATGTCTTCTTATAAGAGAATTATTGCACAGATGTTAAAACATTTTTTTAGTTTTTAAATCAAGTTAGAAACATTAATAAAACTGGAAAAATAAAGATTGCTCCTAATGACTCGAACTATAGTATTAAGTCCTTTATCTCATGTTAAAACTTCTGAATACTGTAAGGGAAAATTTATACAAATATACCTATATATACCAAACTTCTCAAATATATACTAAGCACACTTCATAACTGTGGCAGAAGTCTTATTTAGTGTTTAAAAAATGAAATGCAGCTTAATGTGTGCTTTTGCTTGTTTGTTTTTCTTACATGTAGCTCTTTTATCCTCTCCTCCACCACCCAAGCATTAACTTCTGAGGTCTAGTACATACATGAGAATCTTGATTTGCATTAACAAGCAACTATATGGGTCAAGCTTTCCCCCCATACACATTTCAGGAGAAAATCTGACTAAACTGTATGCTAAACCCTGCAAAATAAGGATAGCAACAGAAATAAAAAGTAAAAGTAAAGATTTCTGCATGCAAGAGAACAGCAAAATTGTATGAAACATTTTAGAATAAGAAATATATATATTTAAATTTTTGTTTAAAATTACTATTATGTTAACCATATTCCAATGTGATAAAAATATTAGGAAAACATCTGGTCTTGCTTTTAAAATGTCTAGTTTCCCATGAAAAAAACTTAAGACAAAAACTTCAAAGTTGGCAGTTTTTGCACAAAACATTGCATAGGTAACAGTTGGTTCATGAGTTTCCAATTTTTTCCAAGAAAATTTCTAATTTCTCTATTGGATAAACACCTCTTTTCTGAGAAGTATATTAGTATATCTGATTTTGCACAGAGGCAGTACTAAGTTTTTCACCTTGTAAATATCACACAGTCAATCTAGCTCCCTGCTCTTTGCATTTCACCTATTTAGAATGCCTGGGATTTGGAAATTTATTTTACTGAAATCTTTGCATACCTGAATTGATTTAGGGGATGAATGAACAAAAATCTTTGAATCTACTTTTTGTAAATACTGTTGGGAAGGAATAAATAAAGCAGATCCACACTATTTTCATTAGTATCCAGTGAAAGAACAAAAGGCAATGGGCACAAAATTAAATGCAGGAAATTCTGCTTAAACACAAGAAAATACTTTTTTTACTTTAGGGATGGCTGAACACTGAAACAGCTTGCCCAGGAAGTTTGTGGAGCCTCCATCTTTAGAGAAATTCAAAACCCAGCTTTACATGGTCTTGGGCAACCCGCTCTACCTGATACTGCTTTAAGATGGGGGGGTTGGACTAGACAATCGCCAGAAGTGCATTGCAACCAAATGACACTTTCTGTTTTCCAGTTTGTGCCCACTGCTCATTGTCTTGTCGCTGGGCACTGCTGAGAAGAGTCTGGCTTGTTCTTTTACTCCTTCCCATCAGATGTTTATACACATTGATAAGATCCCTGTGTTATACAAGTAGCGATCTCTAGCTCAGCCACAGCCATGACTGTGACTGGTATGGATCCTGTTGACCTGGACCCTAACTGATGGATTTGCTTTCTGGCTTGACCTTGGACCTGTCTTGCCCCTAGGGACCTACCCAATGATCAGTGGACTATGCCTGACCCTGGTTGTCCTCACCAGACCTGAGTCTGATTTGTGGACTGACTTCCTGGCTTGACCTTGGACCTGTGTCATCACCACAAATTTGTCTGATGATCTGGACTCTTGGTTGAATCTGACTACCATCTCCAGATCTGCCCTGCTCTCTTTACTTGGATGCTGCAGGACTAGGCCCAGGCTGGTGAGTTCCCTGCTGTGTATATCATGATACTCCCAACTCCTCATTCCTTAGGGAGAAGCCAGCCCTCACTGCTCCCTGACAGGAAGAGCATTGAAAGCCTTGCTAAAGTCAATATAGACATAATGCATTGCTCTCCCCTCATCCACGGAGCCATTCACCTCATTCTAGAAGACTATTGGCTTGTTCAAGCATGGTTTCCCCTTTGTAAATACATGCTGACAGCTCCCAATAATCTTCTTGTCCTTAATAAGCGGGCTTTGGCTTTCCTAACACCATCCTTGCACACTCTCTCTGTGTAAAGAGTCTATAGACAGAGTCTCTATTTCTCCTGGGTTCCCTGACCTTGCTTCCACCTCTTGTATACTTTCTTTATATGTTTGAGCTTTGTCAGGAGCTCCTTGTTCATCCATGAAGGCCTCCTTCCACCTTTGCTTGACTTCCTGCATGTTGGGATGAACCATTCTTTAGTTTCAAGAAGGTGATCCTTAAAAAAATAAACCAGCTATTCTGGACCCCTTTGCCCCATAGGACTGTTTCCCAAGCAGAGCCCAGAAGAGGCCCAAGTCTTCTATCCTTAACTCCAGGGTTTTGATACATCAGTTCTTGCCAGGAGGAGGAAATCAACACAAAGCTAAACCTAATCACAAGTTCTTCTATCATTTTTTATATGGGTCAATTAAAGAAATTAAAATTGACAACAGAATTTGAAATTCAAAGGTCTGATTACTTTTTTTCCATCTTGTGAAAAAATAACTCAAGACTGCCAAGAAGTGCCTGTTCAGAATAATTGAATCATATTTTACTTTTATTATCAATTTTTAAAATTTATGAGTTTTTAGGTATGTCTACTGATATCAGACTCCAGTGATATCAACTGCTGAACTGACAAACCTTTATTTTTCCCAAGAGAAGTTAAACAATTTCCATTAGAGGTTCAACTTTGTCACATAAATAAGGACAGGTAAGGTTCCAAGAACTAGAAATATGAAAATGCACTTTCATATAACACCATACCTCTGTTTCTGCTGCATGGGTTGCTGTCTCATAGCCATATATTGCATGTCCTCTTGTAGCCGATTAAGGGGAGAATCTGGTTTGACACGAATCCCATAATAATGGTATTTGGAGTTCCCCCTTCATGAAAGAACAAAAATAACATTTCTCTTTTTTTGTATATATATCATACTTCACAATTTGCCTTGATTGGAAAACAGTACATAAAAGTTAGGCTTGTTTTTCCTCTCACTCTAGTATAAAACTGATATAACTCCACCAGCTTCTGGAAATCAGTTCACTTAAACTATATTTTCCAGCACTTTACTGCTGGATTTCATTTAAATAGAATAAGGTAAGTAAAACCAAATGCACGACTTATGCAGTCATAGTGAATAAAACAATTCCATAAATGGGGTATGCTTGTGAGTGAGGGTTTGTGAATGTTTCACTAATCAACTTCAGTCCTGGTCAGCTGGAAAGAAAGAACAGAATTGGGCTATCTGAGTTCATGTTTATGGGAGTGTCTATATGGGTACTGGTAAAGGCATTACCCTGTGTTAGCTTCTGTAGTTAGCTGTGTTAGTATTGCATGTGTGTTTGTCTGCACCTTTGGAACACATGTTCAGTCTCACTACTAGCTGAACCTGCAAATGGAAACAGCAGTAGCTGCATCCATTGGACTGAGATGGAAGATATCTGGGTCATAAGAGCACACAGAATCTGGCTACAGCAGACCAGGAGTTCCCTGGGTCCTGAAGTCTGCTGAATTTGGCAACTCCCTTAACAGTAAGGTTTTAAATATGTTTTTTGCTTATTTCTTTGCTTGTTTTTAACATATGAGCTTCATGTTCATGATTACAATTATTGATGTTTTCTGTTATACTTTAAGATTTTATTAACGCAAACCTGGTTCCCAGTCTTCTGGTCCGTAATCCCATGAAGATTGACCGTATGAGTTTTCCAAAGGAGGCAGCATTGACTGGATCTAACTTGTGCTCCTGACAATGACGTAAGTAATGGTTGTAAAGGGTACTTCTGGGGAGACTCACTCCTTCTGCAGTTTCATAGTTGTCTAAAAGCCATTGGAGCTATGTCAAATATGAAAGAGTGAACATATGTAATTCAGTATTACTCTACTAAAAAATCCCACTTAATTCTGCAACACAGACCTCTGATATTTTTTAGACCACTCTTAAGGCCTGTTTAATACAGTGACTTTGTTCTTCAAGTAAATATAATCTCTTTAAATCTCTTTCAGTGCTAGATATGCCATGATGCCTTAGTTTTGGGGGGTTTTAGGATTACAAGGAAATAAAATTCATGGCACTTGTGAGCTCAGATAGCTCCACTTCTAAAAATATTTCAGATTCAGTACCATACACTAATGTTTTATGAAGTTATTTGTGCTTTGGTGTGGAAGATTACTGGGCAGAAGACAGCTTTGGCCTTGAAAGGGTGCAGCTGTGAGCATGGGAAAGCAGAGAAGAAGATACCTATGGCCTTGTTCCAGGCATGGGAAAGTAGAAGAAGAAAGGAGAAAAACAACTGAGAAAAACAAGTGTGAATAACAAGATGTGTTTTGAGACTTATCAGCATGAGGAGAGATGTGAACTACCTATCAGAAGATGGTCTAAGACTCGTGGACAGGAGTGCCTGGCCAATAGAGTGTGACGTGTATGTGTGGACAGATAAGAAAAAGTATAAAGACAAGACTTCTAATAATAAAGTGGCTGCTAGTTGTTAACCTTTTCTTGCCATAAGCCTGTGTGTGTTTTTTGTCCGTCACACTTTGGAGAAAAATTGTTGAAACTCCAAGGAAATAAAATAATCAATGTAATTTATATTAACTGCATGAAAAAAACTTATTAGAACTAAGTTAATGCATTTTTAATTCTGGAATTAAAAAAATACAAATAAAATCCTCCCAGTACTACATTTAACTGAATAGGGTTTATTGTCTTCCAAATACAAGGAAGAAACTATCAAATATAATGTAATGAGAAATCTAGATGACATGAAAAATAACTTGCACATCTATAAAGTATTATGGGCCCAATCCCTTTCTGTTGTAGCCTGTTTGCCTTTGACTTCAAAGAGGAACAGAATTAGTATTCTTTTCTTTTCCTGTGTAATTTATTGTAGAATTTTGGCGGGCAATTTTGGAAGCATGTAGGCAAACAGTTTCTAATGCATCACTGTACCTTTGTATAGAAGAAATAGTAACTAACATACACACAAAACCCAAGTAAAATGTTCATTTTAATTACATTTGCCAGTATAAGAAAATAAAAGAATAAAATGGAAATATTTTTATAGTGGTCATTTTTCAGCAGTCCTGACTAAATGGGAGAGGTCCCAGTTGACTAGAAGTTAGAAAACCTCTAAGAAGGGCCAGAAGGAGGATCCAGAGAACTACAGGACTGTCAGTCTAACCTCAGTGCCAGGGAAGGTTATGGAGCAGATCATCTTGAGCCCCATCACATGGTATGTACAGGTCACCCAGGGGATCAAGCCCAACCAGCATGGGTTTATGAAAGGCAGGTCCTGCTTGACTAACTTGGTCTCCTTCTATGACAAGATAACCCACTTAGCGCATGAGGGAAAAGCTATGAATGTTCTCTACCTGGACTTTAGTAAGGCCTTTGACTGTATTTCCCAGTACATTCTCCTGGAGAAACTGGCTGCTCATGGCTTGGACAGGTGTACTCTTTGCTGGGTAAAAACCTGCCTGGATGAGAGAGTGGTGATGAATGAAGTTGCATCCAGTTGGTGGCCAGTCACGAGTGATGTTCCCCAGGGCTCAGTATTGGGGCCAGTTCTGATTAATATCTTTATCAATGATCTGAACAAGGGGATCGAGTGCACCCTCAGTAAGTTTGCAGATGACACCAAGTTGGGTGGGAGTGGTGATCTGCTTGAGGGTAGGAAATCTCTACATAGCTTGTATGAGGTTCAACAAGGCCAAGTGCCAGGTCCTACACTTGGGTAACAACAACCCCATGCAGCACTACAGGCTTGGGGAACAGTGGCTGGAAAACTGTTGGTTGGAAAAGGATCTGGGGGTACTGGCCGACAGCTGACTGGACATGAGCAAGCAATGTGCCCAGGTGGCCAAGAAGACCAATGGCATCCAGCCTTGTGTCAAAAAGTGTGGCCAGCAGGACTAGGTAAATGATTGTCCCTCTGTACTGAGCACTGGTGAAGCCATACCTCAAATACTGTGTTGTTTTGGGCCCCTCATTACAAGAAAGAGTGGAGTCGATTCAGAGAAGGGCAGCAAAGCTGGTGAAGGGTCTCGAGCACAAGTCTTATGAGGAGCAGCTGAAAGGGCTGGAGTTGTTTAGCCTGGAGAAAAGGAGGCTCAAAGGGGACCTTGTCTCTCTCTACAACTACCTGAAAGGAGCTTGTAGCAAGGTGGTTGTTAGCCTTTTCTCATAAGTAACAAGCTAAGAGTTAATGGAAATACAAGAGGAAATATAGAAACATTTTCTTCACTGAAAGGGTGATCAATCATTGGCACAGGCTGCCCAGGGAAGTGGCTGAGTCACCAACCCTGGAGGTATTTAAAAGACATGACATGTGGCACTTAGGGACATGGTTTAGTGGTGGACATGGCAGTGTTAAGTTAATGGTTGGACTTGACGATCTTAGAGGTCTTTTCCAACCTAAATGATTCTATGACTCTACATTTAACTTATGTGGTTTCAGATTTTTGGAGATGCTATCATTTTACTTAGCTTACACTCTCCTTCCCCCATGGTTTCATATCCTGAGAATTTCTCTTTAATTTCCACTTGAATATTTCCCAAATTTTGTTTTTTTCTTGTATTCAGTAATTACTTAAGAAAGTAATTATACCAAAAGGAATTAGCATGATCATCCAAATTTTCCAGGTTCACAAATCTTACAAAAAGTCTGGGCTTGGATTGAGCATCCAATAAATCCCCAAACCATGGATTTGGTTTTGGCATTTGGAACAAAATTTTATTCTGGTATGCTGGAGCCTCACACAGTTGTATAATCCATTTCAATTTATTCCACCAAAGCAATTAATATGACCAAGATATGTGTTTAAAGTACAGTAAAATATATAATAATTATGTGACATTGAATATGCTACTCTGCAGGGCTATTTGCTAATAGATCACTGAATAAATTGTTCTACTAATGTTCGACAAAACATGTCATTTAAAGAACAAGAATATAAATATTTTAGTGCTCATTACTCTTGAAATATGTTTCCACTCTGACTCTTCTTTATTGCATAACTTCCAACTCCACATATTCTGTGATTCTATTAGTAAAAATTAGATTATAATGAATATTTTGGGCATACAATTATGTTTAAGTCAGTTGTGAACAATTTGCCAAGCACAATACATGAAAAATGAAAAAAAATTAGGACATTTACTCCAGACCTTTCAAAGACCATGTTCATTTTTACTTTCTTACAGAAAACATCACCAGAACTATCATGCTTAGGTTTCTAAAGAAGAGCTCTATGTAAAGATGCAGGAGAAGCAAGATCTATCTGGTTCCAAGATGGATGTAGATAATGTTGCACTTTAAATAAATATAACAAAAAAGTGCAGTTCATCATCCTTATATCAACTTTTAGGTATAAATTCATTATTTAAAAAGTCTTAACATTCACAGGTTTTTTTTAACTTGAGCATTTACAATTCTGAAACAAAGCCTAGGAAAAAATATTATTATTAACTTTTACCTTTACATGAGTGTATGAACAAAACCATTTCACGAATTACGCTATATCTTAATTATATCCTTCAACCTTACCATTTAAGGTATACTAATTAGACTATGGAATATGAGCAATTTCTGGTTTACTTCACAAAGAAAAAAATAATTGACAAAACTCCAAAATTATTTCTGAATTAACTTCTAAATATAGTATTAGACTTTTTTCCAGATGACTTATAATTTATTAGGATTCATTTCAGTGCATTTTACTAATGATCTCTATTTGATAGATATTCTTTCAACCACAACTTGGCATTAGTCACCAATGGAAAAGCAAAACGCAAGATAAGTAGAAAGTAAGGATTTTTGCTCCAAGGTAAAGATATTTCAATAAAAAAAGCTTGACATGATTATTTGGTAGGTTAAAGCCTTCAAAGAAGAGTGCCAGTACCTGAATGCCATGGGAAAAAAGTAAATAATCTGCAGATGTGATAACATTATTGCAAACAACCCTAAATACATTTTTGTATTTGCAAAAATCTAATTCTAAAATTGAAATGTCCACACTTTAATGTTTGACTTGTTGATTTACAAAATTAACAACATTGGAATGGTATGAAATGGTTTACACAAAGTGGGTAAATTGACTCCAATTTCAATGAAACTTCAATATTTAGAAAACATTATATTATAAATTAGTTAAGTCAGTCACAGGCAGAAAGAAATCAGGAAAGGAAATAAAATAAAGGAAAATGAAAAACAAAATCATTAAAATGAACAGGTATTAACTTAGGCAACAAAATGCCAGCTTAAGGAAGAAGATAGGACCGAAACCATATTTACTGTCCTTATTTCAGTCATAATTCAAAAAAAATTCTTAAAAAAGGGAAAATATCCAGTAAGTTTGATCTGGGTTCCATTAATTTCTTCAAAATGACTGAGGCTAGGAAAGAACAATTATTACAGCAAGATGCATGGAGGTCTTTTTTTTCCCCCCAGAATCAACAATAGATCTCTCTATTTGTCTTTCAGTAGTTTTGAAAATACCTCAAAACAGTTAAGAAACATCAGGATAAGACTACCATAACAGACAGATGCAAATCTCATTATTAGAAAGATATTTTCATAAAATGATAGAATGGTTTGGATTGGAACAGACCTTTAAAGGTCATCTAGTCCAATTCCCCTTCAGTGATCAGGGACATTTTCAACTGGATCAGGTTGTGCAGAGCCCCATTCAACCTGACCTTGAACACTTCCAGGGATGGGGCATCCACAATTTCTCTGTGCAACCCAATTGTTCTAGTGTCTCACCACCCTTGTTGTAAAGAATTTTCTTCCTCATGTTCAATTTAAATCTACCCTCTTCCAGTTTTAAACCATTGCTCCTTCTGCTGTCACTACAAGCCCTGGTAAGAAAGTTTCTCTCCATCTTTCTTCTCATAAGCCCCCTTTAAATATTGAAAGGCTGCAATAAGGTCTCCACAGAGCCTTCTCTTCTCCAAGGCTGAACAATCTCAGCTCTCTCTGCCTGTCTTCATAGGAGAGATGTTTCAGCCCTTTGATCATTTTTGTGGTCCTACTTAGATCCACTCTATCCCACTAAGCCGTTGATGAAGATATTAAATGCTAATGGCCCTAGTACAGGCCCCAGAGGGACACAACTCATTACTGATCTCCGTTTGGACGTTGAGCTGTTTGCTGTAACACTTTGAATGAGGCCATCCAGCCAGTTTCTTATCCATCTAAGAGTCCAGCCATCAAACCCATATCTCCAATTTAGCAGCAAGAATGGTGTGAGGGACTGTATCGAAGGCCTTACAGATGTCTAGATAGGTGACATCTGTAGCTCTTCCCTTGTCCACCAAAGCAGTCACTCCATCATAGAAGGCCACTAGATTAGTCAGGCATGATTTGCCCTTGCTGAAGCCATGTTGGCTGTGTCTAATAACCTCCCTGTCTTCCATGTTTCCTTCTCATTCAGGAGGATCTGTTCCATGATCTTTTAACTAGCGCGTGACACAGGAAATAGGGGAATACAGTTTTCTGATGTAGAAAAGCTTGTCCTTTAATTCTTATTGTTTTCAGTGTGAAGATTCTGGACTTCCTTGTCAGATTCAAGGCAGATTTAGCAATTCTTTGCATATCTAAGTTTTAATACATATTTTTGGGATTTTGCAAAAAAATGCATCATCCATTTAATTATGATGCCAAAATAATTTTAGCATATTTCTATGTTGTCTTATCATGGAAATATTTATTTTTAAAAAAATAAAAAATTATCTAAATGTCTTTCTTCACATTTTACGGAATTCAATTTTCCTCACCCAATTTTAGCATTTTCTAAGAAAACTAAATTCTCTTCCAAGAAATTGTACTGTCTTCTGCTGTCTTTTTCTCCCATGATGATAAACATTGACAAAACAATTTTGGTTTTCACCTCCATATTACCACATTCTTGGGGTGGGAGGGGAGATGTCAACAAATGAAAATAAGTCTATAGACTCTACCCAATATACTCATACATTCATATCACAATCAATATTTACATTTCTGTGGTAAAGGAATATAAGAATCTCAAGACTGAGAAGCATAAAGGATGCAGTATGTAGATTATTCAGCAGCATTTAAAAATACAAATCTATTTATACCAGCTGAAGAAAAAACATATTGTTTACATAACATTTCAAGAAAGACTAGTACTATTTAAAAACAAACTGAAGATTAAGCTTTGAGCCTTTCTCCTTTACCTAAAAGTTATATTTAATGGCTTTACCACTATATTTGCAACCATTTTTTTATGCAAACATCTTCAGCCTTTTATTAAAGAAAATTCCTAACTAGAGAATTCGCAAAGACAGAACAAAGCAAAAGGCAGAAGAAGAAAACATTTAGAGACTAAGAGATTGCTTTCATTTATCTCATCAAATGGATCTGCAGAATTCTTATAATAAACTTATTTAAAATGAAATCTAAAGTATATTTTTTATTCAAAGTGTGTGTGCTGCTTCTTTCCCTTTTTACCTGCTCTTAAATTATTGCGTCAGGTACACAAATTATAGAAAATTATTTTAAAATGTCAAATCCAGACTACTTAAGAGTTATTTTGTTATTATTTTTGCATTTACATTAGAACCTGAAGAACAGGCAAATATGGTAAGCTGTGTTAACACAATACAGAATCTAGAAAAGAAATGCATTCTACAATGTGTCATGACACTTAGCCTGACAAAATATAGTGACATAAGATGTAGATTGCAAGCAACTAAAATGGAAAGTTTACAAGTAAAAAGTAGCAATACATTAAAACAAACATTTAGAGGCAGGCTAAGCATGCAGAACAAGATAGAGATTAGCTTTCATGAAAGAAGAGACAACTTACATGGCTGTTGAGAAGAGAGCTTCTGTGAGTAGAAAGACCATCAGACTTTTGAAGTGTCTCAATCGCCATTTCAATCTGATAATAGATGTCATTAGAAAAAGACTCAAGACAAGACAGTATAAAAGACTGATCAGAAAAATTCTGATAGATTGCCCTAACTCAAACAGAAATATCTAGTTCAGTCATAGCTAAGGGATATTTTCTACTTAAAGGCCTCTTCCTGAAGTCCTCATGAAGGCAAACCTCCCAGTGAGGTCAGGAAGGCATTTTGCTTGCATATATACTGCAGGATCCCACTTTTAAAGTCCAATTTACCTTCCTCCCTACTCATGAAATAAGAGAAGTGGATTTACCAGTAAACTACATTGTAAACAGTAAAAATTACTGAACAATCAGTGGTTTGAATAAAAGAAAAAAAATCCTAAGAGAGGCCTCAATGTTTCTTCCTCCAAGTATTTGAGAAAGAACTGTGCATACTCTGAATATGAATAAGAAACAAAATTTCTGCTCTCTGCAACCATAGAGTAAAATCTCAATCATCCAGTATGTTTTCTGCCATTAGCTTCATGGTACAGGATATCACTCCTACAGCCTGTTAGAGCATTCTTTGAATATTCAGAGCTCTCAAAGTAAATGAAAATTGGAAGTTTACACAGACAACAAGATCCATCCTTAAAAAAAAAAATCAGATGGGTTCAGAATACTTTTAATGGAAAAAGTATTATAAACCACTAATTATACAGTAGTAATATAAATCCTAATACAAGTAAGTAGTAATATAGTCCTAATACAAATGAGTAAAGACAAACATATGCATTCCCATTCTTCCCATCCATATTAATACATCTTTTGATTAATTCAATAATGGCATTAAAAATAAAATTACAATCTAACTGCAGTTTAGCTGCAGAGCTAGAATAGCAAAAACATTGAAAGCAATCAAGACAATGGGATGTACAGTAAAAGAAGGTACATAATGAGTCACATTAAATAGAAAAACCAGAAAAGCAATGGAAAAGCATCTGTACATTTAAAATGACTTATATCCCCTGATGACAGTTTGAAAAGAAATCTTCCCTATCCTTTAATTATCACAGTATTATTAAAAAAATTTATACTGATAAATTGCACTACTAAAATGAGTTCACTCAATATACAGCACAAAACTGAAAAAATATTTGATTCTATTTCAATTAGTGCATAAATAAAATGTGCTTTCCCCTTTTTATAAACTAATCAAATAGTATTCTTATTGTAAGAATTCTCAATGAAAAAGGAAGTCTTTCTTACCACTGTCTACTATTAGTATGCAAGAAAATATAATTCAATATTGCAAAAATAATGTTTAAAGCCAGACTTTTTTCTTGCTTCAGTAGAAAATACTATTAGGTCAAACTATTCAATCAGACAGAAAAGGTCAAATTTAAAAGGATACAGTATGTTAAATATTAAAATTAAAAGGTTAAGATTTCATCATACTAAGATCAACTTACTATATAGTGCAACCATAGACTCTTCCATTTTAACATGATACTATAACATGATACATAATTTAATCTGTAGTTCTGAATCTTACTCCACTATTTGACAATACCTTCGCTACGGCAGTACTACAGGGCTGAAGTCACAGAATCAAAAATCCTGTCTCCTGATGCTCATTCAAGTTTTTATACTACCCTCTCACTTAGACGAGTTTTTGTGACCTGTTCAAAGAACCAATCTTTTAAAATCATAAATTATGAAGTTATACATATATATATATATATATAAAGGAACACATCCCTGCTTCAGATATCACTACAAACAGTTGAGGGAACAAGGCACTGGGGAATATATGTGAATACCTGTCACCAATATTAACATTGAAGACAACATAGAATCATAATCATATAACGGTAAGGGTTGGAAGGGACCTTAAAGATCATTTAGTTCCAACCCCCCATGCCACAGGCAGGGACACCTTCCACTAGACTAGGTTGCTCAGAGCCCCATCCAACCTGGCCTTGAACACTTCCAAGGATGACGTGTCCACAACTTCTCTGGGCAACCTGTTCCAGTGCCTCACCACTCTCACAGTAAAGAATTTCTTCCAAATATCTAATCTAAGCCTACTCTCTTTCACTTTGAAGCCCTTCCCCCTTGCCCTATCACTACATGCCCTTGTAAAAAATCCCTCTCCAGCCTTCTTGTAGGCTCCTATGGGAACATGGTTGGGGGTAAAAATGAGAAGCAACTAAGAATTATAGGGAAAAATGCAGCTGCTACTCCCTGGATGGAACATGGTCGACATGTTACACAAGGACTCCCCATACAACAATAAGCACCTGTTACGGAGGATGGAATGGAGGGTGGAGCAGAGTGGAAACACCACAGCCTCCCTCCATAGAAATCCTTGCAGGGAGGGGAACATAGTGGTACTTTGTAGTTAATAAGACCGTATAGTACCTGTCAACCAAGGGAGATAGATGAAGGTGTCCTGCTTCTGAGCCAACAACTATGTCAAATTCCCTCTCCTCAGATGAACTTGGTTCATTAAAGCCTAATCATAATATTAACACACATCTCCATCCCAAAGTTACCCATCTCCAAGATATGACCACCCCCCTATATTCTTTTGAACTGTATCTTTAAAAGCGAAGTGAGAGAGTTTTGCACCAATCAGAAATAAAGGTGTTCATTACTAAAGTCACTCAAGATCCACATAAACATAAAGAAATAGTATAAAAATAAGTTGAGAATAGGGGGAAAATTGTGGAAGACTCCACTGAAACTGCTGGGATCAGTCAACAGGCTGAACCTGTCTTCCCTCCCTATAGGGACATCTATTGGGTAAGAATCATACTTTACACATGTTAAATATTGCTATTAGGATTAGAGCTTGCTTTATAGCATAGTAGATTGCTTTAAACACATTTTTGCAGTCAGATACTATCACTGGTAACCTTTGAATCTTATTAACATGTCACAATTTGTCTTAATAGTGTTATTCTGTAAACTGTTAGAGTGAGTCCTTTATAGGTGCTAGCAGTTTCTGACAGGGGATAACACATTGGGAAGACCCACTGAGGTCAAGAAAAATCTCCCCACACTAAGGGTCGAGGAAATATCCCCTTTTCATGTGACAGCTCCCTTCAGGTACTGAAAGGTCACAATAAGGTCTCCCCAGAACCTTCTCTTCCCCAGGCTAAACAACTCCAACTCTCTCAGCCTTTCATCATAGGAGAGGTGCTCCAGCTTTCTAATCATCTTGGTGGCCCTTCACTGAACTCACTCCAACAGGTCGATGTCCTTCCTGTGCTGGGGACCTCAGAGCAGGATGCAGAACTCCATGTGGGGTCTCACCAAAGCAGAGTAGAGGGGCAGAATCCCCTCCCTCAACCTGCTGGCCATACTGCTTTTGATGAACCCCAGGACACGGTTGGCTTTCTGGGCTGCAAAGGTGCATTGCTGGCTCATGTCCAGCCTCTCATTCACCAGCCCCTGCCAAGTCCTTCTTGGCAGGGCTGCTCTAGGTCTGTTCATCCTCTAGCCTTTATTGATACCAGGGGTTGCCCCAACCCAGGTGCAGCACCTTGCACTTGGTCTTGTTAAATCTCATAAGATTACCATGGGCCCACTTCTCAAGCTTGTCCAGGTCCCTCTGGATGGCATCCCATCCTTCAGGTATGTCAACTGCACCACTCAGCTTGGTGTTGTCAACATATCCATGGCCACAGATCCGTAGATTTTAAAACCAGAGAACTTAATGATTATTATGATCAGCTTGTCTTATTTTTTTTAATAATGTAGGTCAAGAAGTGTTTATTACCTCTAAAATACACCATTAATTATTTCACTAATCTTATGAAGTATTGCTGAACTAGAGCAGGTCTTTCAGAAAAACTTGTGATCTATATTTAAAGTGATAAGTATTCACCATATTTTAGTGTAACCTGTTCCAATAGTAATTCTTTTCATTGTTAAACATGTTGTAGATTACTCCCTGTCTAAATTTTGATGAGTTGCATTTTGAGCTTTACCTGCTACTGAAATATCTCTTTGCAATCAGATAACTTTTTCCCATGCAGGCATCTAACCATAGACAAAGCATCTCTTAACCTTCTCTAGCATGTATATAAAATGGCTTAACTTGAAGGCATATTTTCCAGACAATGGATCTTTTGTCTTGCCCATTTTGAAAACTTCCAGCTACTTCTGGGTTCTTTCTGATTCCAAAATATTTTATTTTTTAAAATCTCAAGTTTCTGACAGGTTTGGGTCCTCAGTCTTTCAAAATGTTCTATGTGAAAGAGGCCCCTGCATCTTGGGGAAGCATCAGCAACTTTAATGGCAAGTTATTCACATGCAGAATCTGTTCCTTTAATTTTTTAAGTTCAAAGTTAAAGCCAGGAACTTAGACTTTGGTTCTGGAAAAAGATGAGCATGCACTTAAGTTCACCTTCATTCAGAGTATTGTTTAATCATATATCCCAAATTAAATAGTGATTATCCCAAATAGTGTTTGAAACAAAGATGAACCTCAGAAATGGTCAACCGGATCAGTAGAAACTGTTCAGCACCTGCCTTGCCTGAGTTTATCAGAGAACACAGAGTTGTGTTCTGTTCAAACCACTGGACCTGATCCTAGAAAACTATATACAAACAGCCTAGTGCTGTTAATCAAGACTATGTAGACATTTGAATAGAGCAAAATGGCCTTAAGCCAGT
>JAXCLP010000085.1:995360-1014716 GCA_035584035.1 Lepidocolaptes lacrymiger
CTTACAAAGACAGCAGGCCCCCACAAGGCCAAAACTCCCTGTCTCCCTCACGAGAAGCTTACAGGGCCAGCTGGTTCCCAACACTTGTGGGTTAAGATAAGGACAGGGAGCTCACTCAGAAATTACCATCATGGGCAAAATACACTCGACTGGGGGAAATTAATTTATTACCAATCAAATCAGAGTAGGATAATGAGAAATAAGAACAAATCTAAAAACTGCTTCCCCTCACCCTTCCCTTCTTCCCAGGCTCAACTCCACTCCCTCCTCTTCTAACTCCTCCCTCAAGGGGCACAGGGGAATGAGGAATGCAGATTGTGGTCAGTTCATAACACTTTGTTCTCTGCTGCTCCTTCCTCCTCACACTCTTCCCCTGCTCCAGTGTGGGGTCCCTCCCGTGGGAGACAGTCCTTCACAAACTTCTCCAATGTGAGTCCTTCCCACAGGCTGCAGTTCTTCACAAACTGCTTCAGCGTGGGTCCTTTCCATGGGGTAGTCCTTCAGGAACAGGCTGCTCCAGCATGGGTCCTCTATGGATCCATGGGTCCTGCCAGCAAACATGCTCTGGTGTGCTTTCCTCCATGGGCCACAGTTCCTGCCAGGAGCCTGCTCCAGTACAGGGTCTCCATAGGGTCACAAGTCTTCCTTCAGGTACATCCACCTCCTCTGTCATGGGGTTCTTCACAGGCTGCAGGGTGGATCTCTGCTCCACTGTGAACCTCCATAGGCTGCAGGGGGACAACCTGCGTCATCATAGTTTTTACCATGGGCTGCAGGCAAATCTCTGCTCTGGCACCTGGAGCACCTGCTCCTCCTCCTTCTTCACTGACCTTAGTGTCTGCATAGTTGTTTCTCTCACATATTCTCACTCCTCTCTCCCAGCTGCTGCTGCACAACAGTTTTTACCCTTCAGTATGTTATCACAGAGATGCTACCAACATCTCTGATTGTCTCAACTTTGGCCTATGTTGAGTTTGTCTTGGAGCTGGCTGAAATTGGCTCTCTTGGATATGGGGACATCATCTGGTTCCTTCTCACAGAAGCCTTCTAGTAGCTGAAGGGGGCCTACAGTGAATCTGGAGAGGGACTCTTCGTCAGGAACTGTAGTGATAGGACAAGGAGTAATGGGTACAAAATGAAAGATGGGAAATTTATGTTGGATATTAGGAAGAAATTTTATACTGTGAGGGTGGTGAGACACTGAGGCATGTTGCCCAGGGAGGTTGTAGATGCCCCAACCCTGGCAGTATTCAAGGCCAGGTTGGATAAGGCCTTGAGCAACCTGATTTAGTGGGAGATATGCCTGGCCATGGCAGAGGGGTTGGGACTAGATAATCTTTAAGGTCCATTCCAACCCCTTAACCCCTTATATGATTTTATAAGCCACCCCTGCAGCCCTCAGCTGCCAAAACCTTGCCATGTAAACCCAATACAACATTGTAAAATAAGAGAATAAGGTTCAGAAATTGCCATTGATAAATGCACTGGTATCAGAAAGAATAAGCAATAGTATTACCATGGAATAAAGCTTACCCAATAAGCATCCCTACAAGGGAGGAAATGGATACAGCCCATTGACCATTCCAGAATACAAAGGTGGACCTCCCTCCCCTCTGAAGTTATATTTATATTGTTTTCTTTGAGAGTGGGGAAAAGATAAAGTTTCGGTTGATGTAATTTCATGATCAGGTAGAGTTTGAATGACTTTAGTCATACATGTAAAGCATGTACAGGTTTTACCGCATTAGCATACACAGGGTTGTGAAAAGTAATATACAATATGGTTGGGCCATTCCTTTGGCTTAGTTCCCATGAGCTGCATTGTTTTAAACAGCATGAGTGCAACACCTCCATGCTGCTCCAACCTTTGTTTCATGCCTCTCTCAGGGCAATTACACCAAGCTTCCTCAGTGTTCCCGATCCTAAAGTTGCAGTCTGTTTCTGGTGAACTATTGCCAATGCGCACACTTCTTGCTGATCTTTGTCTTTCAGTATTTTTCCACAGCTTATCCTGCAGATGTAGATGAGATCAGAATGACTGAGCATACAATTTACATAAATAAGAGGAATAGAGTTTCAAGAGGAGGTTTGGGATGATGAATTTTTTTTATAAACAGACTTAGCAAGCAGGAAAAGTAAAAGAAAATGGTGGGAAAGAAGGCCACAACTTCCATTATCTCCATCCCCAACCTCCCCTGCTGCTGCATGCACCCCATGGGGTAATGGACCAGCAGCTGGCAGCTCACCTCACCTTGAAGGAAAGTGGTATGTACCCTGTGTCCTATCTCAGCTGGCACCTTGCTCTCCTATTGCCTCACCCTCTTCCCTCTTGCTTTCCCCACTCTCTTTCTTTGACAAACCACTCCTCAGGTCCTGCTGTTTGTGCAGAAGAACTGGCAGGGTGGCAGTTTAGGCACTGGTAACAGCTGGAGCAGGACAGGCAACACCTAGACCTGAGATGAGCAGGGGTGTCACAGCACCCCAAAAGACAGTCCTTGTGTGAACAGTGTGCTTCTGGGCACAGGGCATCACACAATGGCTAAGCACAGCAGAGGACTGGTGAGTCCATGCTGCTCTGCAACTTCTTCAGTTATCATCAAGATGCTAAATCTGAAGAAGCATAAAGCATGTAGTCAGCTGGTCCTTAAGAGTAAGTTTCTCCTGCTCCCCATTTGGAGATGACTGAAGCTCTAGTATATGGGACTGACTATAAGCATCGTCTTAACAAGAGCTGCAAGTATCGCATGTATTCAGAGGACCACTCAGTCATTGCTCCCTAAGATGTGAGGGAACAAGAGGACAGACGAGTAGGTTCACAGTCTAAACTCAGAAAAGAGTCTCAGCTCAATCCATCTTAACCACTGACACCCACAGCTTGCAGACTTTCTCACAACCTGAATTCAAGCACATCTATTAAAAAAAACAAATACTTCTTTGAAGAGGCAATGTACTGAAAATCCATCAACTTCTCAAGTAAGTTCTCCAGTGTAATTCCTTTTCATTCTTGAAAGTTCAGCTTCCACTTATTCCACCTATTCCGATACTTTTGCCAGCAAGTTTTAAAAGGTTGGTGGGCACCTGGCAACTAGCCAAGGTCAACTCATGTCCTAGTTCTGACCAGGACAGGATTCATTTTTGCAGCAGCCAGGAGGGGCATGACCAGGACCCTGGGATTATTCTATACCACCTCACATCATACACAGAGGGTGGAGGGGGATGGGTCCCTTCCAGTCAGGCCAGTGGTGGGATGAGCAATCGGGGTAGCACCAGGTTCCACGTGGTAAGCACTCGCTTGTGAATTGTTATCGTCTCTTGTACACTCTGTTATTAATATTGTTGTTGTTACTGTTTTTCTTATTTCATTGCTGTTTCTAGTGATTTGTTCTTATGTCAACACGTGATCTTTACCTTTTGTGCCTCCAATTCTCCTCTCCATCCCGCCACAGGGGGAGGGAGAGGGGGAGTGAACAATTGGTTTGGAGTGTTTCAGTGGGAACACTATAGTGGGGAGTGCCATTCCTAAACCATGATGGCCTTATTTGGCACCCAATGTGAGGCACGAAGAGTTGAGATAACAACAGATCTGACCAGAGTGGGTTGAAAACAAATTGGATATAAGCATTCATTGTATTATGTACAGAGCCACTGGTCACAATGTCACCTTCTCTGTTCACATGGTTGTGTTTTAATGTCAGAGATATTAATCAGCATTGATAATTCCACTCATTTGAGGGTTCATGAAGGATTAAATAGCACTCGTTGCTGGCCTGTATATTTGATGGCATAGGGTCCAATTTTAGAAATCTGTGGGGATAAGGTTTCAATAGTCTTATTGGAGGTCTTGGAGGTAGTAGGATGCATTGTGGGGGCTAAGGTAGTTTTTGTTGTGCCAATATAAATTATCTCAGTTTCAGTTGTGGTTGAATTTCTATGTGCATACTACTTCTCTTGCCATATTTTGGTTTAATGTAACACTCATTGAACAGATACTAGTCTTGTATCATGTATGCCATTTTTTGAAGGAATATATTAAAAACTAAGTAAATTTCCCCTTCACTGTTTGGAGGTTGTGTTTCACATATCATTTCCCTCTGCCAAATTCATATTAATGGTGGGATTCCTAAATTTGTACAATTATAGCTTGCTCCATTAGCGATTATCATTGTAATGCCTTTGGGCTTAAGCATGATTATGACTATTGCCATATTGATTATTACAAATAAAAGAAGTGAGGGTCTCCACCCTGTGGGTTGGGCTTGTTAATGTGTGAGCCAGATTTGGTTCATGCTGACAATGATTGTTCCTAAAAGAAGGATAAGCAGTCCTTATGATTGTATGGTTACCTGAAGCATGATGACCTGTTTCAACTGCTAGAATGTCTCTGAAACAATGGACACAAAACTCTAATCACCATTCATCATGATGCCAAGAAGATATACCACCTCCTAAAAAGAGTGAAGAAGGCTGGAGAGCATCACTGGTGGAACACCTTATTCAGATGGTCACTGACAGCAACAGGAATTCTAAATCAAATGCCACATCCCTTTGTAATTTTACTAATTTCTGTTGTATTGTGCTTGTTATGGAACATTATTCTGTATATTAGAGTGTGGGGAATAGCTAGAAGGATGGCACTGTTGCAAAAAACTCCTCACATATATAATATTCTTTAATCACATCTAACAATCTTAATAACTAGGTAACCTAACCAAAAATTTCCCTCAAATTGCAATTGGAACATGGCATTAGCCTGTTTATAGGCACAGAGGCAAGAGGCAACCACAGTGCTACTCTGTGAGAGAAAGGTGGATAGACTTTGGTCACAGGGGGGATTGTGGTGGTGCATCCCTCCCTTCCCCCTCCTCAGGACCACTCTATGACCTTGGGAATTCTTGTTAGGCCTTGGTCTTTTTTTAATGAGTTGGGTGGTGAAGTGTCCCTTGACCATACCAGGAATTCTTGCATGGCTAAGATGGGAGAGGCACTGAGGTGAAGGATGAGAGAGAGCATGATCAGTCATCCCCTGACAGCCTTGGAACATTTGTGCATTGAGTACTGTGTCCAATTCTGGGCCCCTCACTTCAAGAAAGATATTGAGGTGCTGGAGAGAGTCCGGAGAAGGGCAGTGAAGCTGGTGAAGGGTCTAGAGAGTAAGTCATATGAGGAGCAGCTGAGGGAGCTGGGGTTGTTTAGTCTGGAGGAGACTCAGGGGAGACCTTATCACTCTCTACAACTACTTGAAAGGAGATTGTGGCAAGATTTTCAGTCTCATCCACATTCTTATACATGCAAGCATCCCCAGTGAACTGCGCAGGTTTTGTCTGGGATAGAGTTAATTTTCTTCACAGTGGCTAGTATGGGGCTGTGGTTTGGATTTATGATGAAAACAGTGTTGACAACACAGGGGTGTTTTGGTTATTGCTGAGCAGGGCTTACAGAGCATCAAGGCCTTTTCTGCTTCTCAGGCTGCCCTGCCAGCAAGTAGGTTAGGGTTGCACAAGAAGTTGGGAGGGGACACAGCTGTGACAGCTGACCCCAACTGACCAAAAGGACATTCCATGCAATATGTTGTCATGCTCAGCAATAAAATTAGGGGGAACATTGGCTGGGGGGCTGCTGCTCAGGGACTGGCAGGGCAGCTGGACTGGCTCAGGTAGTGAGCAATTGCACTCTTTTAATTTTTTTCTTTTCCTTATAATTTAGTATTCTCATCAGTATTATCACTATTATTTCTATTTTGAAATTATTAAACTGGTTTTATGTCAACCCACAAATTTTCTCACTTTTACTCTTCTGATTCTCTCTCCCATCCCACTGGGTGAGAGTTAGTGTCTCCATGGTGCTTAGTTGCCAGCTGGGGTTAAACCATGACAGCACTCAATACTATTCACATGTGCAAAGTTAAACTAAATGTAAATATTTGCAAGACAAAGCCTTATATTACTGATTCTGCCAACATGCTTTTTGCTACAGAAACATGTCAGCATGCAGAAACATCATAATGATTAAGAAATATTCCCAAAGATTTAACATAGTTCTGAAGTACTTACTGTAGCTGGGGAGGCCCGTGTTGTATGAGTCACTGAATGACCAGAATTTTCCATTGAATTGCCAATCAGATAGGTCCCTCCTGAGCTGCTAATGAGCTGTCCTCCTGCAACACCCATCTGAATCCCACCGGTGCCCACCATACTATGAGAGGAGACCACTGTAGTTGCCTGTGCAGAATTTCCTTGAGTATCGAAGTAATTTCCCCCAGTGTTTTGGCTATACATCTGGGTTTCCGTGTAAGGATAAGTTGTTCGACTTCAGAAAAAGAAAATAAAAGAAGCAGTAGTTATTTATTTTGATTAAGGGAAACATCATTATAGAAAAGAGTGTACAGTTGCTATAACCAAACTTAATAAGATTGGCAAAGAACCCCTGATCTACACAAAATAGTATTTCATATGCCAAAGTACTGAGCAATTAACTTGGACTCACTGTTAAAATAAGTATTCATTAAACTTAACAGAAACTGGTTTTAGTCCCATCTGAAGAGGGGTGGAGAAAAATATGACAAAAATTGAAGATATGAGAGGAAGATCTAATATAAGTATTAATATATGGTAATTTATCAAACTGTTGCAACTTTTAAAATACTACAGTTAAAGCTGAATTTTTATTTATGTCATTTATTTTGTGTACTGTTCTTCTGGTTTCAGCTGGAATAGAGGTAATTCTCTTCCTAGCAGCTGGTACAGTGCTGTGTTTTGGATTTAGGATGAGAATAATGTTGATAACACACTGTTTTAGTTGTGGCTAAGTAGTGCTTATACTAAGTCAAGGACTTTTCAGCTTCTTATGCTCTGCCAGCAAGAAGGCTGGGAGTGCACAAGAAGCTAGGAGGGGGCACAGCCAGGACGGCTGACCCCAACTGACCAGAAGGATATTCCATGTGTGTGCTCACAGCCCAGGAAGCCAACTGAATCCTCGGCTGCATCCAAAAGAGCATGGCCATCAGGTCAAAGGAGGTGATTCTCCCCATCTACTCTGCTCTTGTGAGACCCCAACTGGAGTACTGAGTATGGTTCTGGTGTCCCCAACATAAGAAGGACATGGAACTGCTGGAGCAAGTCCAGAGGAGAGCCACAAAGTTGATAAGAGGACTGGAGCACCTCCCCTATGAAGACAGGCTGAGAAAGTTGGGGCTGTTCAGCCTGGAGAAGAGAAGGTTGTGTGGACACCTCATAGCAACCTTCCAGTATCTGAAGGGGGCCTACAGGGAAGCCAGAGAGGGACTCTTCATTAGGAACTGTAGTGATAGGACCAGGAATAATGGGTACAAATTGAAAGAGGAGAAATTTAGGTTAGATATTAGGAAGAAATTTTTTTACTGTGAGAGTGTTGAGATACTGGAACAGCTTGCCCAGGGAGGTTGTGGATGTCCCATTCCTGGCAGTGTTCAAGGCCAGGTTGGATAAAGCCTTGAGCAGCCTGGTCTAGTGGGAGGTGTCCCTGCCCATGGCAGGTGGGGTTGGGACTAGATGATCTTTAAGTTCCCTTCCAACCCTTAACATTTATATGTTCAGCATATAAACTGGGGGGAGTTCACCAGGAGGCTGGAATCACAACTCAGGGATGGGATGGGCATCAGTCAACAGATGGTAAGCATTGTGCATCACTTGGTTGGTATATTCTATTTTTTTTATCTTCCTTTGTTGTCCTAGTAAACTTTTTTTATCTCAACCCATGAGGTTTACTTTTCATAGAATCATGGATTCATCAAGGTTGGAAGAGACCTTTAAGATTAAGTCCAGCCATCAACCTCAACGATTGTCAAGTCCAACTGTCAAACCTTTTTTTCCCAATTCTCTTCCTCATCCCACTGCAGGGAGGGAAGAGTGAACAAATAAAACGTGACAAAAAAATGTCAGCCAAGATGGTCCTATATACAAGAGTCCTATAAATATTTTGTATTGATTTTAAATTCACTGAAACTCTCTGGCCAAAGCTTGAAATGATAAGCACATTTGTATTTTAAGACATTCAGTTAGTTCAGCAGAGTGAAATTTTAAATTGGACAGCAATATGTACAGTGTTATGATGAAAAATAAAGAAAAACTAAAATAGAATTACATTTTGTGAAGGAATTTGTGAAAGGAGTAAAAAGGTCAAAGGAACAGCAGTAACTTAACCCAATTCTTTCCAACTATTAAACATTTTAGCCTCATTAACCAGTTATATCTTTGTGTTTGTCCCAAGTAGTCTGTCCCTGCTTCCACCTTCTGTGTACTTCCTTTTTGTGTTTGATTGCAGTTTGGAATTCTCTTTGCTCAGGTGGTGCTGGTTGTTCCCCAGCCAGCTGGTTGTCCCCAAACCAGGGGAAGCCAATGGCAGTAGCAGCCATGGCAGTAGCAGCAGTAACAGTATTTGCTGTGTGCTGAAAAGAGCATGAGGCTTTTGAGGTCTTGGAGGGTGTTTGAGGATCTTTCTGGGGCCCCGACACCCTTGGGTTGTGTGTGTGTAGGGACTGGCCAGCAGACAACAGGTCTCATAAGAGGGGCAGGACAGAGTTGGGTGGTCTCCGCTGTTGTTGCAGACAGTTCAAACCACAGGAATCCGTAGCCCCTAGGAAGTGCCAGTGACCAGGGTGTGATGCTATAGGGAATGGTGTCTGAGAGGAATGGCATAGCAGATTGTTCACCAATTCGAGCAGAAGGGTGTATGAGAAGGGCAGCACATCCAATTAGTTGTTGGGCTGCTGCCTGCTCTGCTCACACAGTCTTATGCTGCGGCCTCGATGATCACGCCAACTAGCTGTTGGCTGTGCAAGCCTACTCAGCAGCTTAAGGTCTCCAGTGAATTAGAAGGGCATATTAGGCAGTGCTTTGAGGTTGTTGAAAGCATGGTGGTAGAGACCAGATGAGGGCTGCACTCTGCAGCAGACAGGAATTGGCTGTCTAGCCAGGCTAGCCTGGGATGAGTGGAGGCAGCCACCCAGATAGAGATTCCTATCAGGGAAGCTGCTGTCTGGGTGAAGGGCTGCAAAGGCTGCACCTCACACTCCTGGGTGGAGGAGGATGGATGCTCTACTGTTCAAGGTGCACTCTGGTGGAGTCACTTCAGGCAGGGGGTGGAGGAGATGCAGGAGGAAGTCACTAGGTTATGCTGTATTAGGGAGAGGTTTGAAGACCCACCCTTAAGGGGAAGTTAAGGGGAAGGAAGCACCTAAGATTTGTAAATGTTTGTGGTCAAAAGGAATGACAAAAGCCAGAGGGTTTGCAAAACTTCACAAAGTTTTATTAGCAAATTACACACTTGGCATGGAAATTGGTATGTTAGTACCTGACCTACTATATAAGCACATGGCAATGGGTTTTGGATTAAGGTGTAGGGTGAAAGGGAAGAAAGAAAGAGATTAATTAAAGAGGGGGAGAGAGAGAAAGAAAGAAAGAAAGAAAAGAAAGAAAAAGAAAGAAAGAAAAGAAAGAAAAAGAAAGAAAGAAAGAGAAAGAAAGAAAAAGAGAAAAAGATTCCGGTGGAATTAGATGCTGATATTTTTGGTCTGTGTTTGGCCCAGTCACCTGTGAGGAGTCACCCTCTTCATGCCAAATTATGGGAAAACAGGCCAATAAAGATGGTCTCCGGCCTTGAAGGAGGCATTTCTGTGTAAACTAAAATTAATTGGGCTCTCATGATTGGCTGATGGCCCTTCAAGGGCACTTGAAGGAGAGAGAGGAGGAGGAGGACGAAGTAAACCCCCAGACCCAATTAATGAAGACCCTCTGAAATGTACTGCGCAAGCACAGAGAGGCCCACGCAAGCATAGAGAAGTACCAGTTATATAACAGGGGGGGAGGTGCCAGGGGCTTATACCTGGGCAGTCCTGGCCAGACTGCTCAGGTAGACATCATCTGGCCAATTAGATAAAAGGGCAGATGGCTCATGCTCGGGGCTTGCTTGCTTCACATGACAGGACAACGTTGCCTTAGTGGGGACACCCGCCGTCACCTGTGAGCCAGCTGACCCTTGAGGATGCAGCCACTGCTCGGGAAGTCTGGGCATTCCAGGGGTCGGTGAGACAACTCCATGGGAGACACCTGGGCAATTTGGGTGTTTGCACCTGGGGACTTATTTTCTCTTTTCTCTCTCTCTCTCATGTTTTTTTTCCTGTTTGCTTGGCCACTTTTGGTAATAAAACTACTGTTTGGGTTAAGCTTTCTGTGGTGTCTCAGTTTCAGCTTCCACATCCCTGCAGACCCCCTGTTCTCCCTGGAACAAAGAAAGAGGGAGGGAGGGAGGGAGGAAGGAAGGAAAGAAGGAAAGAAGGGAAAAGAAAAGAATCACCAGTCCTGGTTCCAGCATCAATCCAGCTGAGGGAATATCAGTCCTGGTTTCAGTGTCGATCCAGATGCATTGGTCTGGCCGATGAGATGTCCAGGGCCCTGGGTGGGGGTAACTTTTAATGGACAGGTTTCTCCACCTTGAATACAGGTTTCTCACTTTCTATGCAAATTATTTACCATGCACAGGCCATTCTTTCAGGTCTTTCTGGAAATGGGTTGGAGGGCTTTGGTGGTCTTAATCCACCTCTACAGTTCATGCCCACTTGTTAGCCTCATTCCTGTGCTTGTGCTGCACTGTCTTGTGCTTATCTCCAGGAACTACAACAAGGATGTTTGTCCCAGAAAAATTCTGCCCTATCTCTGCATGGCCCCCCTTCTCCAGTCAAATCTCACTCTTTCTCGTGACGTGTTAATACGAACAGTCCTTGGTTGGCTCCACAGCCATTCAGTTATTGGTGTTTGAGACGTACACATTCACCCCTTATCTTCTGCGAATCAAGAGCTCAAAGGGTCTCACTTTGGACCACTGTTTATAGGGTCACAAGAGAGTGGGCTTTAGTCATAGTAATTTTTCCTCTTGGCTGTAATTCAAGTCAGTAACTTTCTTTGAAGTTCCAATAACAAAAATATGATTCCACTTGGGTTGTTATTCAGGCAAGAAAAATAAGTTTCCAAGGCTGTTTGTTAAAAAATAGGAGTTTGTTAGACACCTGTTAGTTCCTGGGATCAGTGTTTCTGATAAGCTGGAGAGGGGCTTAGTCCAAGTGTAGTTTGCCAAGGCCGAGGCCTAATGAGTATTTCTAAGATCATAGTGCGGCCGGGGGGGGATGCACCACCACAATCCATCCCATGACTAAAGTCAACTTCTATGGGCCTCTACAAGGGGGAACAAGAAAGAGTACTATTTGAGGTGCTGCAAGAATAAATACTAGGGCCCCACAGCACTGACCTCCAAGGACTACCAAACAAAGAGCTGCAGCAGCGAACAGACAGTACCTTGGAGAAGGAGGCACCATGGTCTTTGGTAACCCATGGAAACAGGATATTGCTTTACTCCCCTTCCTTGTATGTACCAACTACCAAAAGATATGAAGTCTTGGCAGTGGACAAAGTCAATAAGCAAGATTCACAGGGAGAAACCGCACTAGCAACACATACTAAAAGCTGCAAAAGGAAGGGGTGAGTACTAAGAGTGAGTGAGAGACACCAAGGCACACTCATCAGCTGTGGTCTGATATACAGTCAAGGGAAGTTTGCTGCTTGACAGGAGCTAAGATCCAGGATGTCACAGAGAGACTGCCACAATTGGCTAAAAGCACAGACTACTATCTCCTACTTCTTTTCAATGTGGGCACCAATGACATGGGAAAGCATAACCTGGGCAAGATCAAGCAAGATTTGAGAGCCCTAGTGGTCCAAGTGAAAGGGACAGGTGTCCAAGTGATCTTCTCCTCTATCCTGCAAGTCAGAGATAGGGGTGTGGGCAAAAGTAAATGCATCATGCAGATCAATACCTGGTTTTGTGGATGGTGGTGTCCCCAGGGCTTTGGTTGCTATGGTCACAGGATGCTCTTCACTGAATACAGACTATTGGGAAGAGATGGAATCTACTCATCTAGAAGAAGCAGGAGAATCTTCACCAGCATGTTGACTGACTTAGTGAATTGTGCTTTAAACTAATAAATTTGGGGGGTGGGGTCCACAGCTGTGACACCTGTATATCCATGAGCAACAGGGTGGATGAGCACACCTACTGGAGTAGTGAGGAATGTTCCCCAACCCTCTTCAAAGGCAAGAACCCCAAGTCCAGACACATCAAGTGCATGTATACGTAGTCTGGGCAACAAACAGGAGGAACAAGAGCTCCATACCCAGTCTGACAGTTACAATGTCATAGGAATCAAAGAAGCCTGGGGGGAAAACTCACATAACTGGAAGACCATAATGGATGGCTACAAATTCTTTTGGAAAGATGGGAAGGGAAGAAGAGAAGATAGAGTTGCACTTTATGTAAAACAGAAATTTGAATTTATGGAGGTGAGCTGTGGAGACCACAAAAGTTCTATCATTGAATACCTTTGGATCAAGATTGGAGGGATCATCTATTACCGACCTCCCAAGCAGGATGATAAGGCTGACGAAACCTTGCTTTGGTTGCTCAAAGAATTCTCAGGCCAACAGAACCTGGTCCTCATGGGTGGCTTCACTTACCCAGACATTTGTTGGGAAAACAACACAGTGGTGCACAAGTTGTCCATTGAGTTGCTGGCATGCACTGAGGACTGCTTCCTGCTACAGATGCTGGACATGCTGACTAGGAACAGCACATTGCTGCATTTACTGCTCACAAACTGAGAAGACTTACTTGACAACATAACTACCAATGGTAGCCCAGCAATCACAACATTGTAGAGTTTAACATCATGCCAAGCACAACTGAAGACCAGTAGTAGGACAAAGACCCTGGATTTTGGAAGAGTCAACTTGAAGATGCTCAGAGCCCAGGTGTGAGGCATTCAATGGAAAGCATCCATGGAAGGAAAAGAGGTTTGGGAGTGTAGGGAGTTATTGAAGAACAGTCTCCTGGAAGCACAAGAATGGTCCATCCCCTACAAAGGGAAAGGAAGGCAGAACAAGAGACCACTCTGGCTTAACAATGACCTTATGGGTGTCCTTAAAAGCAAAAAAGAAGCATACTGGCTACGGAAAGGCACACAAATAGACATTGAGAACTATAAGAACATTTCTAGGGCATGCAGAGATGCAGTCGGGGAGGCTAAGGCTCAGATAGAACTGAAAATGGCCAGAGAACAAGAAGAAAGGATTCTCCAGGTATGTCAGCCAGAAAAGGAAGGTCAAATAAGGTGTACCCCTCCGATAAGCAAGACTGGCAGACAGGTAACAATAGATGAGAAGGCAGCTGAGGTACTCAACAAATCTTTTGCTACCGTCTTCAATGGCAATCTCTCTCCCAAATATCTTGAGTGGATGGACTGCAAGATGGGAGCCAGGGGAGCAAAGACCATCCCACTGATCATGTTCATGACCACTTGAAGAAACTGAACATACATTGGGACTTGATGAGATGAATCACAGAGTCCTAAGGGAATTGGCTGATGTAGTTGCCAAGCCATTCTCCATTATATTTGAAAAGATATGGAGGTCAGGTGAAGAGTCCCAGGCGACTGGAAAAAGGGAAACATTGCACCCCTTTTGAAAAAAGGTAGAACTACTGACCTTTCAGCCTCACCTCTGTGCCTGGGAAGATCATGAAACATGCTCCTAGAAGCTATGCTAAGGCACATGGAGGATAGAAAGGTGATTCGAGACAGCCAGCACGGCTTGACCAAGGGCAAGTCCTGCCTGACCAACTCAGTGGCCTTCTATGATGGAGCGACTACATCAGCGGACAAGGGAAGGGTTATCACAGAATCAACTAGGTTGGAAAAGACCTCTGAGATCATCAAGTCCAACCTTTGACCCAATACCACCTTGCCTACTAGACCATGGCACTAAGTGCCACATCCAGTCTCTTCTTAAACACCTCCAGGGTCGGTGAATCCACCACCTCCCAGGGCAGCCCATTCCAATATCTGATCACTCTCTCTCTAAAGAATTTCTTCCTAATGTCTAACCTCAACCTCCCCTGGCACAGCTTAAGTCTGTGCCCTCCTGTCCTACTGCTGGTTGTCTGGGAGAAGAGACTGACCCCCACCTCGCTACAACCTCCTTTCAAGGTAGTTGTAGAGAGAGATAAGGTCTCCCCTGAGACTCCTCTTGTCCAGGCTAAAAAACCCCAGCTCCCTCAGCCTCTCCTCATAGCACTTGTGCTCCAGACCTTTCACCAGCCTTCTTTGGACATGCTCCACCACCTCAACATCTTTCCTGAATTGAAGGGCCCAGAACTGAACACAACACTCAAGGTGTGGCCTCAGCAGCGCTGAGTACAGGGGAAGAATCACTTCCCTTGTCCTGCTGGCCACACTATTCTTGATACAGGCCAGGATGCCATTGGCCTTCTTGGTCACCTGGGCACATGCTGGCTCATGTTCAGCTTCCTGTCAATCAGCACCCCCAGGTCCCTTTCTGCCAGGCTGCTCTCCAGCCACTGCCCTCAACCTGTAGCGCTGCATGGGGTTGTTGTGGCCAAAGTGCAGGACCCGGCACTTGGTCTTGTTAAACATTATACCATTGGATTCGGCCCATCTATCCAGTGTGTTCAGGTTCCTCTGCAGACCCCTCCTACCCTCCAGCAGATCGACACTCCCCCCCCCCCAACTTTGTGTCATCTGCGAATTTGCTAATGGTGGGCTCAATCCCCTAATCCAGATCATCAGTAAAGATATTAAACAGGACTGGGCCCAACACATGTCATTTATCTGAACTACTGTAAAGTCTTTGACACAGTCCCCCACAACATCCTTCTCTCTAAATTGGACAGAGAGAGATTCAGTGGGTGGACTGTTAGATAGATGAAGAATTGATTGGATGGTTGCACCTAGAGGACTCAATGGCTCAATGTTCACATGGAGTAAGGAGTGATGTCCCTCAGGGGTCCATATTTGGACCAGTGTTATTTAATATGACATAAACAAGGGGACTGAGTACAGCCTCAGCAAGTTTGCAGACAACACCAAGCTGAGTGGTGCAGTTGACACTCTAGAGGGAAGGGATGCCATCAGGAGCAATCTTGACAGGCTAGAGAGGTGGGCCTGTGCAAACCTCATGAATTTCAATAAGGCCACGTGCAGGGTCCTGTACCTGTGTGTGGGAATCCCATGCAAATATGCAGGCTGGATGGAGAATGGATCGAAAGCAGCCCTGCAGAGAAGAATTTGGGGCTGTTGGCTGACAAGAAGATGAACATGACCAAGCAGTTATAGAATCACAGAATCATGACGTAGGAGTCCAGGAATTTGAAGATTGGAGAAAGGACATCAAACCTTGGACCTTCGATGGTGAAGAGACTGATATTTGAAGATTTTGGACTGTTTTACCACAAGCGTTTTGGGTTTTGTATTGTTTCTCAGTTTATTGTATTATTCCCTATATTTTGTATTGTAAGTTCTGGAAAATTCCCTCATCCCTCATGGCCCTGAACTCTGCCCTCTCATTGGTTGATTTTTGCTGCATTTCAGTAGTTTTCCCAATATGATTATCCCAATCCTCTATTTTGCATGCTCCTCCCTTTCTCTGCCCAAGTTACACTCTCCTTCTAGAGAGTTCTCGACCTACCCTATATAAGGCAAGAGCCATCTTAATAAAGTGACATTTCTACCTCCCAGAAGTGTGCAGACCCTTCTTTCCCAGCGCAGAGCTGCATCATAGAATCATTAAGGTTGGAAAAGACCTCCAAGATCATCAAGTCCAACCTTTGACCTAATACCACTATGCCCCCTAAACCATATTGTAAAGTGCTACATCCACTTGTTTTTTGAACACTTCCAGGGATGACAACTCCATCATTTCCCTGGGGACCCTGTTCCAATGCTTAACCACTCTTCCTTTCAGGGAAAAAATTTTTCTTAATATCCAACCTGGACCTTCCCTGGCACAACTTGAGGCCATTTCCCCTTGTCCTATTGCTAGTTGTCAGGGAGAAGAGGCCAAGCCCCACCTCACCACAATCTCCTTTCAGGTAGTTGTAGAGGATGATAAGGTCTCCCCTCAGACTCCTTTTCTCCAGACTAAACAACCTCAGCTCCCTCAGCCACTCCTCATAAGACTTCTGCTTCAGACCTTTCACCAGCTTCCTTGCCCTTCTTTGCACATGCTCAAACATCTCAATGTCATTCCTGTAGTGAGGGGCCCAGAACTGAACACAGTACTTGAGGTGTGGCCTCACCAGTGCTGAGTACAGAGGGAAAATCTCTTCCCTAGTCCTGCTGGCCACACTATTTCTGATACAAGCCAGGATGCCCTTGGCCTCCTTGTCCATCTGGGCACACTGACAGCTCATGTTCAGCTGGCTATTGACCAACACCTCCAGGTCCTTTTATGCCAGGCAGATTTCCAGTCACTCTTTCCTAACCCTGTAGCACTGCAGGGAGTTGTTGTGACCCAAGTGCAGGGCCTGGCACTTAGCCTTGTTGAACCTCATACAATTTGCCTCAGTTCATAAATCTAGCCTGTCCAGATCCCTCTGTAGGGGTGATCTGCTCCAAAACCTTCCACCTTTGAGTACATCCCATCTAGTCCCATAGATCTGTGTGCCTAAGTGATGTAGCAGGTAGTGCTATATTTGCTAGGTGGAATGAGTCCCACAATTGGAGTGCTGGGATGGAGGGCTACAGGCTGTTTAGGAGGGAAAGGCAGGACAGACAAGGTGGAGGTGTGGCACTATATGTAAGGGAGAGGTTTGTATAATCCTTACAGTTAGCGATGATGTCTTGGTGAGCCTCTGGATGAGAATCAAGGGGATGGAAAACAAAGGAGATGATGTAGTGGGTGTTTACTACCAATCGTCCAGCCAGGATGTAAGCAGTGATGAGTTATCCTGTAAGCAATTAGGAGAAATCTCTGGATCAGTAGCCCTTGTCCTTATGAGAGATTCCAACTTCCCAGGAATCAATTTGGAATATCATCCTGCTGTGATGAGCAGGTCTTGGAAAGTCTTGAAGTTTGTGGGAGATAACTTTTTGTCACAAGTACTCTGTGAGCCAACTAGGAAAGATGCCCTCCTAGACTTGTGGTTTGTGACTAGAGAAGGATTTGTGGGAGATGTAATGGTTGGTAGCGGTCTTGGTCACAGTGATCGTGAAATGGTTGAATTTAAAATTTTCAATGTAATGAGAAAAAGGTCAGCAGAGTTGCTACCCTGGACTTCAAGAAAGCAAACTTAAAGTTATTAAGGGAGTTACATAGCAGAATATCCCAGCAATCTGCTTTTCTGGGCTTAGGGGTCCACAAGTGCTGGTGAGTCTTTAAGAACCACTTTTCAGAAGCACAGGAGCGGGCAATTCCACTGTGTCGAAAGTCAAGCAAGTGGGGCAGAAAACCAAATTGGCTGAACAGGGAACTCCTCATGGAGCTCAAGAGGAAAAAGAATTTTTAAAAATCTCTGTAAGCAAGGTCAAGCTTTGCAGAAAGATTATAGAACTGTAGTTCATATATGCAGGGAGAAGACATGGATAACATAGCTTAACTAGAGTTGAAACTGGCCAGGGTTGTGTCAGACAAGAACAAAGAATTAAGTGCGTTAATAGCAAGGGGATGTCTAAAGAAAACATTGGACCAATACTTGTTGAAGATGGTCACCTGACTAATAGGGATGAAGAAAAAGCGGAGGCATTCAATGCATTTTTTGCCTCAGTCTTTAATAATACTGATAGACCTTGGGCTGCCTGGTTCCCTGAATTGGAGGACCATGAGTGTGGGAATAGTGACTTTCCATTTATGAACACTGAATATCTAAGGGACCAGCCGTATCAGCTGAATGTTCACAAGTCGATGGGGTCTGATGGGATTCATACCAGAGTTCTGAAGCAGCTAGAGGATGTTCTGGCAGGACCTGTCTAGATCATCTAGCAAAGGTTTTGGGAGTCTGGGGAGGTCCTTCCTGACTGGAAGCTGGCCAATGCTATTCCTATTTACAAGAAGTGTGTGAGGAAAACCCCAGGGAACTACAGACCTATTAGTCTAACCTCAGTACCTGAAAAAATTATGGAGATCATACTGGGTGCTACTGCAAGGCATTTAAAGAACAATACAATTATCAGGCAATGTCAACATAGGTTCAAGAAGGGAAAGTCCTGTAACTAATTTGATATCCTTCTATGATAAGGTCACCTGCCTAGTGGGTAAAGGGAAGGCAATGGATGTAGTTTTTCTGGATTTTAGTAAGGCTTTTGATACTGTTCCTCACAGCATCCTTCTGGACAAGTTGACCAGCTGTGAGATGAGCAGGTACATAGTGCACTGGGTGAAGAACTGCCTGGATGGCAGGGTTCAAAGGGTTGTAGTGAATGGGGCCACATCTGGTTGGCAACTGGTAACCAGCAGCATTCCTCAGGGTTTAATTTAAGGGCCAGTTCTGTTCAACATGTTCATCAATTATCTAGATGGAGGAGTTGAATGCACCATTAGTAAGTTTGATGATGATACCAAACTGTGAGGAGTTGCTGATTCTCTCAAGGGACAAGAGGTCTTGCAGAGGGATCTGGATAGATTGCAGAAATCATCAGTGACATGAAAATTAACAAGTTCAAATGCCAGATTCTGTACCTGTGACAGAGTAATGCCAGGAACAGGTATAGATTGGGAGAGGAGTGGCTGGAAAGCAGCCCTGCAGAAAGGGATCTGGGTGTGCTGGTTGGCAGCAGGTTCAATAGAAATCAGCAGTGTGCCCTGGCAGCCAAGAGGGCAAACCACATACTGGGGTGCATTAGGAGCAACCTGATCCTAAAGGGGTTCCCTGCCCATGACAACGGGGTTGGACCTTTAAAGGTCCCTCCCAACCAAAACCATATGGTGATGATTCAGAGAGCTATGGCCCATCCAACTACCGATGTGAGGTTCCTCGCTCACTCCTGTAGCTGACACCACAGGCCCCAGTGTGCCTACACTGGGCAACCTGGTCCAGTGTTTGACTACCCTTGAAGTAAAAAAGATTTTTCTTATGTTTAAATGGAAGTTCTTGTATTTTAGTTCATGTGCATTGTCTCTCATTCTTTCACTGAGCACACCTGAGAAGACTTTGGCTTCATCTTTGTGCTGGTTTTGTCTGGGGTAGAGTTAATTTTCTTCACAGTGGCTGCTATGGGGCTGTGTTTTGGATTTGTGCTGAATACAGGGTTGTAAGTGTAAAATAATTTTTTCCAGAAGAATTATTTGAGGAGGAGAGAATTTATGCCACTCAAGGAAGCTTTGCTGCCTGGGAAAAAACATCTTCCCATGAATAGTTTAGTGTTTTTTCCTCCTTCTTGCCTTACAGGGAAGTTAACTCCCTGAAAAGATAAAGTTCTTACAGACAACCGACAACCTTGGAGGCCCCACGGGGGGGGGGGGGGGGGGGGGGGGGCCGGGCCCC
>JAXCLP010000085.1:1039450-1049665 GCA_035584035.1 Lepidocolaptes lacrymiger
CTGTTTTCTAAATTTAAAGGAGAGGGATTATTTCTTGGCCAACATAGATATCTTAGTTCTCCCTTGAACTAAGACACAATATCTTATTGAAAATATATGCTCATATAAAATATATCTAGTTTTTAAAAGTTTGAAGTAAAGCTTAGTAAAGCTTCCTATGAGACTTACTGTGGTTAACTCTTCTAAGTCCAAGCACCACAGAAGCTTAATTTACAAAGGTAGCACAATTATAGAAAGACCTTATCCTTTTTACATGGACAGATAGTAATAGGACAAGGGAGAATGGTTTTAAACTAAAAGAGGAGCAAGTACACGAAGATAAGCATTTAAATTCATGTTAAGTGCCTAACGCTTGAATGTTTTGCTGAAACACTGGGTTTGGGGGGGGTTTGTTTGGTGGGGTGTTTAAAAAAAAAGCAAATATATTGCAAGTTACATTATAAGTAGATGTGATATTAATGGAACTATGATGTAGTATGAATTGAGTCTGTATACCAGGAAAAATTATTAGTGAAATGTATGAAGCAGTTAAACAGCATTGCAAAGAACATGCAGAAAAAACCATCACCTTAAATTTTAAAACTAAACTTAACCCAGTACTAGATAGTTTAGACAACAGTGATTCACTAGCACAGAAACAGATATATAATTTAACAAGCTATTCTCAGTTTTAATATTGTTGATTTTGAAACTATAAAGCCAATTTATATTGAAAAAAAATATCAGATTTCACCCAAAGAACCTAAAACAGTGACAGCTGAATGGAGGGGAAGTGGAGAAGAAGATACTGATCTCTTCTCCCTGGTATCCTGTGACTGGATGAGTGGGAATAGTTCAAAGCTGTGTCAGGAAAGGTTCAGACTTAATATTAGGAAACATTTCTTTACTGAAAGGGTAGTCAAACAGTGGAACAGGCTTCCTAGAGAGGTGGTTGATGCCCCAAGCCTGTCAGTATTTAAGAGGTATTTGGACAATGCCCTTAATACTATCCTTTTGGTCAGCCCTGAAGTGGTCAGGCAGTTGAACTAAACAATCATTGTAGATCTCTTCCAACTGGAAGAAATAATTAAAAAAAAAAAAAGCTAAATTACACATACTAAAGGAGTCTTAGACAAAAGTCATTGGCTTTTCACATTCAGTTCCTTTTTTCCAACTCCCACTACCCTCCTCAATCTCCCCATGCACCACACCCTCCGACATTGGTGGGGCTGCTTATGTGATTAATGATGTCACAGAGGTTGTGTGCTGAGCTGACTGCTTCAGAAGCCCCTTTAATTCTCTGGCAAATACAAATTATGCGTTACTTAAGGTTTTACTTCACATACCTTTCTGCAGTTGCTCAAGAAGCTGCAGAGAGTTCAGCTTAGAGGTACAAAATTGCATTGCTTTTGTATTTTACATCTATATGGTATTTATTTCAAAAATTCCATATTCTTTTCAAAGGAATAAATGTGAAGATTTAATAACTTAAATGAATGTAATTTTTATGAGATATTGCACACATTTCATAGTAATCTACTTTTAGAATCATGCATATGTATTTCTGGTGGCTGACAAATATTCTAGTTCAAGAAATAAACCCTGAAAACTGCATGTCTGCTTATGTAGCTATTTTAGCTCCATCAAAATAAAATTGAATAAAACAGTGTAAAAAAATTGAGTTTGCAGCCTTGTACAAAATCAGTTCTTCACTACACCTGTTGAAATGCATCATTTTGTCTTGCCAGGGTTTTTTGTTTTCCCAAAATTAACAGATACCTACCTGTTGCTGAACCGGTACCTGCTGTACTACCTGTGCGGGCACTGCTGCCTGGCCAGCCACAGATGCCTGTAAAGTCACAGTCGAACCTGTGTCTGACCCAGTCTCTGATGTCTGCATCGTGGTCTCTGAATAAAATTAAAATGTAAAATTGAAACTTCAACACAAACTTATTTGCTTTTTGTCACTTATTCAGATCTTAAAAGAAGCATATTCACCCCAAAATCAAATCTCAGGATTAGCAAAAGATTGTTTCATGTACTATTACATAAGTACATGGAGACATTGAATTTATTTTTCCTTTTTTAAAATAACGCTTTGGCCTAAAATATTAGAAATTTCATATTATATATTATTGCTTTGTCTAATCTAAGGTCTGCTAAGAGCTTGCAGCACATTGAGAAGAGAATAAGCTTTGGACTGCATGATTTTTTTCTAACAGTTTACAGTCTGCTCTGTAATAGAAAATATGTTTATTGAGTCAGAAGCAAGGTGCACAGAAACCTATTTACTGCTTTAAGGTAAAGAACTTTTAGAAAACCATCCATTCACAAGCCTTATTCTTCTCTAACTGTACTTGTATACATTAGCTGCAACTATTTTTAAATTTTGAGAGGAGACTCAAAACCTTATAACATATTAAGACAACACACTTTAAGCTACCTATAAGCACAAAAATAATTAATTCTAGAAGCTGCACATATAAATGTTTACTTCTTAATTAAGCGTGCCTTCACAAAAAGACTTGCAATCATCAATGCAATAAAACTGAATGGTAGAAACATTTCCTACTAGCTCATTACAATTCTAAAGAACTAAAAGAATAATTTATGTAGTAACCACAATACAAGTAAAATACAGTACCTTCAAGATTGTCAGCTTTCAGAAAGAACTAACATGCACTGAATAAAGTATACTGTAAGAACACAATGGCTAAAATATACAATACCAGAAAGAAACTTCTCTCTTCATTTTCTTCCCTGAAACAGTTAAATCCTTATATACTGAAATATTAAAAGTTTTCTCTTACCTTACTTGTCCTCAAAATATCTTATTTAATAATGTAAATGAACAGAAACTTTTTTCACTTATTTATGCGACTTCAGGAACAACTCATAAAAAACAGAAATAAGTCAACATCCTCCCATCAGCTTGTAAATGACTACACATTCTTCAAAGCTGTCCTTCCTCTGGTTTACTGAGTTGCACTATAAATTCTTCATATTCAAATACTGAGTTAAAGCTCTGGCAGGTGATAGAATGAGGGGCTTCAACCTGAAAAGAAGACCCTGAAAAGCATTTTAAATGTGAAAAAGTGACTCAAGTAAGCTTGCTTTAGCAGAAAGTGTTAATGTAATCACTGGAGTTATAAACAGGGATTTTACCCCTATATGAGGTTGTGGCACTGACATTTTTAAGAGGAACGTTCAAAATTTGGATACAGCACAGAGATGGTCCAACAATGAAGGAAAATTCCTTACCAAGAAAACCTATTTAGAGTATCATAAAGAAGACTGAGGATGATTTACTGTATTGAGTTTGTGGGGCCAGGTTTTGGTAGTTGGGGTGGGGGCTACAGGGGTGGCTTCTGTGAGAAGCTGCTAGAAGCTTCCTCCATGTCTGACAGAGCTGTTGCCAGCTGGCTCCAAAAATGACTTGCCAAGCCCAAGCCCATCGGCAATACCTCTGGGATAATATATTTAAGAAGGAAAAAAAAAGGTATTGCACAGAAATAAATGCAGCCAGAGAAGAGAGGAGTGAGAATATGTGAGAGGAACAATTCTGTGGACACCAGGGACAGTGAAGAAGGAGGGGGAGGAGGTGCTCCAGGTTCCAGAGCTGAGATTCCCTGGCAGCCTGTGGTGAAGCCCATGGTGAAGCAGGCTGTCCTCCTGCAGCCCATGGAGGTTAACAGGGGTGCAGAGATCCACCTGCAGCCCGTGGAGGACCCCCACGCTGGAGTAGGTGGATATCCAAAGGAGTCTGTGACCCTGTGGGAAGCCCACACTGGAGCAGGCTCCTGCCAGGGACCTGCAAACCCATTGAGAGAGGAGCTCACACTGGAGCAGGTTTACTGGTAGGACTTGTAACCATATGGGGGACCCATGCTGGAGCAGTCAGTGAAAAACTGTAGCCTGAAGGAAGGACTCATGCTGGAGAAGTTCATGGAGGATTGTCTCCCATGGGAGGGGAAGGACTCCTCTCCCTGAGGAGGCAGCAGCAACAGAAACAACCTGTGATGAATTGACCGTAACCCCCATTCCCGGTCTCCCTGCACTGCTAGAAGGGAGGAGGCAGAGCTCACAAAGGAGGGAGGGGTGGGGAGAAAGTGTTTTTAAGATTTGTTTTACTTCTCATTATCCTGCTCTGATTTTGATTGGTAATAAATTCAATTAATTTCTCCAGGTCAAGTCTGTTTTGTCCATTACAGTAATTGACAAGTGATCTCTCCCTGTCCTTATCTCAACTTATGAGCCTTTCATTGTATTTTGTCTCCCCTGTCCAGTTGAGGAAGGGAGTGATAGAGCGGCTTTGGTGAGTCCCTGGCATCTAGCCAGGGTCAACCCACCACACATACATAACAGGAATTAAAGAAATCTTCAGTTTTGCACAGAATTACATAATTGTTTAGGTTGGAAGGAACCTCTTGAGATCATCTAGTCCAACCCTCCCACTCAAAAAAGCATCACCTAGAACAAGTTTCTCAGGGCCATGTCCAGTTGGGTTCTTAATATCTCCAAGGATAGACACTCCACATCTTTGGAAAACCTGGTACAGTCCTTGACTAACCTCAAGGTAAAAAGGTGTCTTTGAGATGGAATTTCCTACTTTTTTCTATTTGTGCCCATTGCCTCCTGTCCTGTCAAGGAGCACCACTGAGAAGAGTCTTGTTCCCTCATCTTCACTCCCTCCCATCAGGTATTTATGCACAGTGATAAGATACTCCGGGACCCTTCTCTTTTCAAGCTAAATAGTCTCAGCTCTCTCAGCCTCTCCTCATATGGCATATGCTCCAGTCCCTTAATCATCTTTGTGGTCCTTTGCTGCCCTTGCCCTTTCTTGTACTGTGGAGTCCAGAACTGAACATGGTATTCCAGATGTGGCCTCACTAGCACTGAGTAGAGAGGAAGGATCTATCTCAACCTCCTAGCAACGCTCTTCCTAATGCAGCCAGTAATACTGTTGGCCTTTTTCTTGTCATGAAGGTGCAATGCTGACTCACGTTCAGCTTCTTGTCCATCAGGACACACATTTTCTTCTCCCCAAAAGCTACTTTCTAGCTAGTCATCTGGCAGCCTGTACTGGTGCCTGGGGTAAGTCCTCCCCAGGTGCAGGACTTTGCATTCACACTTGTTGAATATCATGAGATTGTTCTCTTCCAGTTCTTTAGCCTCTGAAGATCTCTCTGAATGGCACAACAGCCATCTATCAACGGCTCCTCCAAATGTTGTACCTGTTGCTGGGGTTGCTCAACCTGGAGAAGAGAACACTCCAGGGAGATCTTACAGTGGCCTTTTAATACTTAAAGAAGCCTTCTAAGAAAGATGAAGAGAAACTTTTTACCAGGGCCTATAGTGACAGGAGTGAAAGCGGGTAGACTTAGATGGGACAAAAGGAAGAAATTGTTTACAAATAGGGTGGGGAATCACTGGAACAATCGGGTTGCCCAGGGAAGTTGTGGATGCCCCATCATTGGAAGTGTACAAGGTCAGGTTGGGCAAGGCTTTGAGCAACCTGATCTAGTGAAAGGTGTTCTTGCCCATGGCAGCAGGGTTGGACCTTTAAAGGTCTCTCCCAACCCCAACCATATGATGATGAAGAAGAGAGCTATGGCCCATCCAACTCCCAATGCGAGGTCCCTCACTCACTCCTGTAGCTGACAACACAGTGTGCCTACACGCCCCTAGTCTGACTCCAGTACCTGGGCACCAAATTTTACTTAGACACACACCGATTTCACCAGCAGCTGGCATCTGTTCCTTGCAGCACACATACTGTCCTGGTTTTAGATGGAATAGAATTCATTTTCTTCTTAGTAGCTGGCACAGTGCTGTGTTTTGGATTCAGTATGAAAATAGCGCTGATAACACACTGATGTTTTGGTGCTTAGTAGTGCTTATCCTAAGTCAAGGACTTTTCAGTGCCTCATGCTCTGACAGTGAGGAGCTGCACAAAAAGCTGGGAGGGAACATAGTCAGGACAGGTGACCTGAACTGGTCAAAGAGATATTCCGTACCATAGAACATCATGCTTGATGAATAAACTGGGGGGAGTTACCCAGAAGGGGCCAATTGCTGCATGGGCATCAGTCAGTGGGTGGTGAGCAATTATATTGTGCATCACTTCTTTTTCTTGGGTTTTACCCTCCTCTCTCCCTCTCCTTTTTATTACAATTATTAGCAGTAGTATTAGTATTACCATGTTACCATCATTATTATTATATTTTACTTTGTTTCAATTATTATACTGTTCCTATCTCAACCCACTAGTTTAATTTTCATTTCTTTCCTGATCCTCCTTCCCATCATATGGGGGGAACAGAAGTGAGCGAGCAGCTGTGTGTGGCATTTAGTTGCCAATTGGGGTTAAACCACAACACGTACACAGGGAACAGAGAGTGAGATTAAGCAGAGCAATAGTTAAGAAAATATTTTAAAAGAAAATATAAGAAAATAGGACGTACTGCAGTGATCAGATGCAGGGCTCAGCCAGGCAAGCATACTGACTGGGCCCATTTTACCTGTGATTTGCCTGTTTTATGTTTTATCCCCCTTTCTGTCTATCCCCTCTCTTTGTTTCTCCCTGCTTCCCCTCCCAAGTCCCTTCATCAGTTTGTATAGTTCTATCAATTCCTGCATCCTTCCAAGTTTGGTGTCTGGGACCGCCCCTAGTTTAACATCTTATCAGTTGCAAAGTCCAGGTTGATCTTCCTGGAAGTGGTACCTGTAGTTTCTTGACAGTCCATTAAGTAGTGTAACTGGTGAGGTTTGTTTCTTGTCATTGTCTCAAACTTCTGTTGTGGTAGAGAGCCAGGTAGACCCATGTCGTGATTTAGGAATGGTACTCCCCAATTTAGTGTCCCCACTGAGAGTCTCCAAACCACATGCTGCCCACTTGCTCACTCCCCCTCCTCCCCCTCCCCCTGCAGCAACATGGAGAGGAGAATTGGAGGCACAGAATGTAAAGACCATGGGTTAAGAACAATTTACTGGAAACAGCAATGAGATAAGAAAACGAACAGTAATACCAACAATATTAACAATAAAAGTATACAAAATGAAAGAATGATTCACATGCAAAAATGCTCACCGCGGAGCCTGTGACAATAAACAATGCCAATTAGCTTCCCCCACTGCATTTTCTCCACTGGAAGGAATCCCTTCTCCTTGGAAGAGAGAGAGAGTCCCTTCCCCCTGTCCCCAGCAATTATGTGAGTGGTATATAACCTCCAGGTCCTAGCCATGCCCCGTCATGCTACTGCAAAAATTAACCCCGCCCTGGCTGGAAGCAGGACAACCTGTAACCCTGTCAAGTAGCTAGTAAAGGGTCTGTTGAACATGAAGGTTGGAAGCTGATCACTGCCTGTACTAGGAAGAAGGCTCCTCCTCCTGAAAACATTATGATGACAAGTAGGATTGGCACTTTTTACAACAGGTATGAAACCCTGGAACCAGAAGGACAGTCCACTGATGAGATGGACAAAGGTTCTTCTGGGACAGAGGGGCCACCTAGGGCAACATAATCTACCCCCTGCATCACGACCTCCTCTGTTAAGAGGAAGAGTCATAGGTGACTCTCTTCTAAGGGGAACAGAGGGCCCAATATGCAGACCAGACCCAACTCACAGGGAAAATGGCTGTCTCCCAGGGGCTCAGGTAAGGAGCATTACTGGAAAGCTCTCCAGTCTAATAAAGCCCTCTGATTATTATCAGTTATTGGTTCTTCAAGTCAGTAATGATGAGATAACAAAGAAAAGCCCAAGGGCAATCAAAAGGGATTTCAGGGCCTTGAGACAATTGGTTGAAGGATGAGGAGCACAGGTACTCTTTTCCTTGATCCTTCCAGTAGCAAGAAATAATATAGAAGTGAACAAGCAGATCCATCAGATCAACACATGGCTTTGAGGTTGGTGTCACTGGAAAAAATTTGGGTTTCATGACCATGGGATGATTTATACAACACTTAGTCTACTGACACCTTATGGGATGCACCTTTTTCAGAGGGGGAAAAAGGGTTCTAGCACAGGAGCTAGCAGGGCTTTAAACTAGCTTGGAAGGGGGAAAGGGATGAAACCAGGCTGGTCAGTGATAGACTGGGACAGTGTGCTAAAACCTGAGGAAGTAAGCACTAGTGGGATCCCTCAATCTGCTCCACAAGGTGTTGACTACAATTAACCACACTTGAAATGTTTCTACACCAATGCACGCAGCACGAGGAACAAACAAGAGGAGATTGAAGCTTTGGCCCAGTCCCAGGGATATGACATCACTGGCATAAGTGAAACCTGGTGGGATGAGTCCTGTGACTGGAGTGCCCTGTTGGACCATTACAGGCTCTTCAGGAAGGATAGGCAGGGCAGGCAGTGGCACCATAATGCAAGGGATGGAATGTATGGAGCTCACAGTTGGCACTGGCACAGTTGAGAGCCTTTGGGTAAGGATTAAGGGACAAATAATGTGGATGTCATTGTGGGAGTCTACTATAGACCTCCCAGCCAGGACGATGACACTGATGAACTATTCTTTGAGGAACTAAGAGACACCTCTAAATCAACTACCAGTTGAGCCTTGAAGGGAAATCTGGTATGGACAGATGATACCAGGGCTGCATTTAAGCAACTGAAACGTACTCTCATGTCAGCTCCAGCACTGGGGCTGCCGGACATAACTAAGCCTTTTGAGGTATTCACATATGAGTGACTGAATGTTGCTTTAGGGGTACTGTCACAATTTCTGGGCAGCCAGCAAAGACTTGAGTGCTTTCTTCGCTGAACTTATGACAGACTTCAACTTGCTGGATGTTAACTGGGAACACCACACAGCTGGCACAAACAGGTCCAGAAGATTGCTAAAACATCAGTATGAGAACTTCACGATACAGGTACCAAGAGAGCCAACTAGGAAAGATGATCTTCTTGATTTGTTGCTTGTTAACAGAGGGGGTCTTGTGAGTGAAGTGGTGATTGGTGGCCATCTTGGCCACAGCGATGACTGAGCATTCAAGTTTAAAATCTCTGTTGACAGAAGGAAAAGTGCCAGCAAAACTTTGACCCCAGAAATGAGGAGAGCAGACTTCAGGCTGCTCAGGGAACTAGCAAATAAGGTCCCCTGGGAAAATGCTTTTGGAGGTGCTAGGGTCCATCAGTGCTGGTCACTTTTTAAGCACCACCTCCTCAGGGCACAAGAACAGGCAATTCCTAAATATCAGAAGTCAGGCAGATGAGGCAGAAGGCTGGCTTGGCTGAGCAGGGATCTTCTTTTGGAGCCAAGGCAAAAAAGGAAGGTGGAAGCAAGGTCACATGACATGGGAAGAATAGAGATGCTGCTCACCACTGTAGGGAGAAATTTCATACTACCAAAGATCAATTGGAGTCAAAGCCGGGCAGAAATGTGGGGGACAATAAAAAGAGCTTTTTTCAATACATTAATGGCAAAAGGTAGTGCAGAAACAACACTGGCCTGTTACAGGATGAGGGTGGTCACCTCACAAACAGGGACAGTGACAAGGCATAGGTGTGTAATGCTTTCTTTGCTTCTGTTTTCAACACAGATGATGGACTAATGGGGTCCCAGTGCCCTGAACTGGAGGCCCACATCTGTAAGAACAGCCAACTCTCAGTTGACTGTGATGTTGTGAGGGATCTGCTGCTCCCTATAAATCTATGAGGCCTGATGGGATTCACCTGAGAATACTTAAAGAGCTGGATGATGGGAAAGCCATATGAGGAGCAGTTGAGTTCGGTTGGTTTGTTCAGACTGGAGGAGACTGAGGGGAGACCTCATCACTGTCTACAACTTCTTCATGATGGGAAATGGATGGACAAGTGCTGATCTCTGTGGTAATCAATGACAGTACCTGAGGGAATGGCCTAAAGTTGTGTCAGAGGAAGTTTAGGTTGGATATCAGGAAAAGGTTGTTCACCCAGAGGGTGGTTAGGCACTGGAACAAGCTCCCCAGGGAAGTGGTCACAGCACCAAACCTGACAGAGTTCAAGAAGTGGTTGGACAATGCTCTCAGGAACATGGTGTGATTCTTTGGGTGGTCCTGTGCAGGGCCAAGAGTTGGACTCAATGATACTTGTGGGTTCCTTCCTGTTGGGAAAGACTTCTGCCACAGCACATGGAGGACAGAGAGGGAGGATCATCCAGATTACAAATCGTGGAAAAAGAAACCCCTAGAAACAAGACCAGCACTGTGACAACTTCTAAAGGACCAGAGACTTTATAATTCAGCAT
>JAXCLP010000085.1:1066029-1076684 GCA_035584035.1 Lepidocolaptes lacrymiger
TGGCCAATAGGTGATTGTTTGTGTGTAATGAGCACCAATAATGTTAGTGCACGTACACTTAGGAAATATATAAAAGTGGCTGTGTGAAAAAATAAAGCAAAGTTAAGGAGTTAAGAAGTTTCACTTTTATCTATTCGGGATCTTCGCCTGCTTTTTATCGAGTCCGTCCCAACAACAACGACACATCATCTTAAATTTCCACCTTTCATTTTGCTTTTATGTCATAAAATAAAGCTTTTTGACATGCAAGACATTCTTTTAGATGAATTTCTATCACTAGCTCTCTATCAAGGGCATATGAAGTAATGAAATACCCTCATTACATTTAACAAAGTGTGGTGTAAAACAAAAGTATTGGATTTACACAGCATGGTTTTGGTAGTTGGTGGAGGTGACACCCTACTTCCTGATACCCTGCCCCCTGACCAATATCAGCAGCATAGGCAGGGTGCTGCCCACATTCTTCATGTAAAGTATGATTCTCTCAAATCACACTACCATTGGTGTGTAGAAGCCCAGAACATAAGGGGCTAATGTGTGTGTCTCAAACACTGATAGCCATGGAGCCAACCAAGGACTGTTGTGTGAGAACACATTGTGAAAACAGGCAAAAAAGAACAGGATGTGGCTGGAGAAGGGGGCCATATGGAGGTAGGGCATCTCTTTTCTGGGTCAAATGTCCTTGTTCTGGCTCCTGGAGTTAAGCACAACACAGCACAGTGCAGGCACAGGAATGAGGTCGAGAAGTGGGTATGGACTGTCAACCAATAACCAACTCAGTAGAGGGGGATCAAGACCGCCAAAGACCCCTGAAGCCCTCAGACCCATTTCCAGAAAAGTCTAGAAGAACAAACTGTGCATGATAAATAATTTCCATAGAAAGTGCGAAACTTATCTCCAGAACTGGGAAAAATTATCTATAAAAAGGTACCTCCACAAAGCCCAGGTGGCATCCCCCCAGGACCCTGGACACCCTGTTGGCCAGATCGACATTGGACCCAGTACTGGTGATCTCCATTCCTCTCCTATCTGACCCCTCTATATCTCTTCCCTCTTTTATTTTTTTTCTTTTGCTACTAGAAGATAAGGAACTAACTTATACCAATTTCCATGCCAAGTGTGTAATTTACTAATAAAATTTTGTAAGTTTTTTTTCAGACCCTCTGACATTTGTCATTCCTTTTCAACCATGGGCATCTACGAATCTTGGGTGCTCCCTTCCTCTTAGGAGCAGAATGCAACATGGTAGAGTCAAGGGGAGGCACAAATCTTACATTCAAAAGACATTTGCATGATTGGCAGTTGCTGTCAGATGACCCAGCCATCAAGTGTACCTGGCAGTCTACCAGAGCCATGACATCGCTTATGATCCTATGTTTGCTAATGGTGATTGCGCCATATGGGTGCATCATTGCTCATCTTTCTTACTGCCTCAATAAAGCTTTGTTTTATAATGTGCTGTCTGACTCCATTAGTGTTCAGACCATAGGGAGTTGCACAGGTGGCTTTTGTGAAGAAATATCAGGGGCTGCCCCTGTGCCTAACAAAGGTGGTTCCAGCAAGATCCATAATGAATCCACCACTGGCCAAAGCTGATAGCACCGTGATAACGTGTTTAAGAAAGGGCAAAAATGCTGCACAGCAGAGTGAAAAAAAAATGGGAGGGGGGGGAGAATGTGAGAAACAACCCTGCAGACACCAAGGTCAGTGAAGGGAAAGAGGGAGAAGGTGCACCAGAGCAGAGATACCCCTGCAGCCCACAGCAAAGATGATGTCAGAACAGGTGGATATGCCCCAAAGAACACTACAGCCTATGGAAAGCCCATGCTGGAACAGGCTCTTGGCAGGAACTGTGGCCCATAGAAAGGATCCCATGCAGAAGCATGTTTTATTTCTGTGCCTCATTACATCTCCATACCACCTACCTGCCCACATATTTTCTACCTGTTTGATTTAAAATAGTCAATTTTATTGTTTAGCAAATAATTTTTTTTTAAATCAATATAGGATTTTATATCAACATTCATCTCCAAAAAAGTTAGCAAAATTGCCTCAGAATATTTGTTAGCTGAACCAAGAGAAGACAAGAGAAAAAAATAAAAATAATGAAACACTGACTATCTATATTTTGGAACATAAAAATTGTCTAAATGAGTTTAGCAATCTTCATATAGACACAAGAATCCCTACAGTAGGGAGTTATGGAATAACCTGTTAAGGGGAGATCTCTTTCTAACTCCATTAGTTTGACTTATATTCCGAAGTAAAAGAATTTTGATTCCTTCAAAAACATTTGTTTGTTTACTTGTTTAGCTGGTGACTTTTAGGAAATCCTAAAATGAATTAATTTACAAGAGAAGTTGAAATTTATAAACTGCCTTAAGCATTCATTAAATGTCTTACTTAACACTCCATTTATTGACTCTTTATTTTCTCTTTTGTCTCATAGTACTAGGCTGGGAAAAAGGAAATTAGAAAAAAATATCCCACCCACACCAAAACCTGACAGCCACTCTCATTCTAAACAGCTTTATTAGTTTTGGTGCCAGAAGCATTCTGAAGCACCTTTATTTTACAAGGGACTTCCTATTTTTGAGAGACAAAAAGTTCCTTAAATTCAAACTAGTATATTATGAAAAGAAAACCATGGCAACTCTTTGTACTCTTGCTTTATTATTGCATCCAACATGGTCACTCTTAGAAATTCAATCTACTACTGTTGCTAGGAGTCAGTTGCTGTGCAACCTAAAAGGTATGTGGTGCTTTCAGGTTAAAAAGCACTAATAAATCTGTAGCACTCCTTGTACATTTCTGACCAATTTGCTTAAAGAGCTTAAAACTCTTCTCAAATAGTCACCACACACCTACTGATATCTTTTATTAAAGGGTTATACTAACAAATTTTAACAATTGCACTGGGTTTTGGCTGGGATAGGATTAATTTTCTTCACAGCAGTTTGTATGGTTCTGCATTTTGGATCCATGTTTCAGCTATTGTTGAAGAGTGCTTATGCAGCATCAAGGTCTTTTCTATTTCTCATACTGTCCTTCCAGCAAGTAGACTGGGAGTGCTCAAGGAGTTGGGATGGGACACAGCTGGGACAGTTGATCCCAACTGACCAAAAGGATATTCCATACCATATGACATCACTCTCAGCAATAAAAGCTTCATGTTTACTCCAAGTTGTTTTTGTAAAACTGTGTTTTTCTGGGTTTACTCATTGTTTTCAATCTTAAAAATTCTGCAAGCCAAATTAGATATCTACAAATACCTCTACAGTATCAGTGTTTTCAATAATATTTTAGCAAATCCATTGAAGAGCAAAGAAATGGCTAAGAAGTGAAAAATATGCCTTTTCTCTTAAAAATTGTTCTGTAGTAGCATGATTGATAACATCTATAGGAAATAGGAAATCTGGCTTATGTCTTTTGCTCTTCAGTTGTATCCATATTACAATAGATGGAGTATAAGGTACTGACTGGGCAGATGTCTATTGCCAAATGAAATATATAACACCTGAGCACTGACTGCATTTTCTTCAGTATTATCATAAATTTAGTCTTACCTTCCTCAAATAATTATTCTGATTTTTTTTTTTTGCCTAATGGGCTTATAAAACCATAAAGAGAAGTTACTTCATTGGGGTGGTGAGGCACTGGAATAGGTTGCCCAGAGAAGCTGTGGATGTCCCATCCCCCAAAGTATTCAAGGCCAGGTTGGATGGAGCCCTGAGCAACCTGGTCTAGTGGAAGGTGCTAGATGATCTTTAAGGTCCCTTTCAACCCAAACCATGATGATTTTATGATCCACTCACTTTTAGGTTCTAGCCTTGTAAAGAACACGGTAGAAAGTCAGAATCCTGAATTAAGCACCCATTTTCCTCAACATAGACAAAAAGATAAGTATAGAGACATAAGTACAGCAATTGCTGCTTTTAATTACTTTCAAGGACCAATCACTGCAAAATTAAAAGCTAGTCTATTGATTGTTATCTCAAAAGTGAGGAAAAACAGCTTGGAAAACATTCTAAAATATTTTATCTACACAGCTATAGTTAAAGACATCTAGATATATTATACTGTAAAAATAGTTGTACTTAAAAATAACTTATTATCTGAACTACATTTTAGGGTCTTGGTTTTTGTTAGATCTAGTTTCTACTGAGAGCAAGTGTTTTCTTCTGTGTTGCTCAAGGATATACTAGAGACAGGAGGGACTTTAGCAAAGAGCAGTTACAATGCTGCCCAACTTCAATTATTCCATAAGTAACCTTTTATTAGTACCATAAGACAGTCTCTTGAATGCAACTAAACTTCTGCAGACATATAGGTTTGTTTTATATAAAAACAGGATAGAGCTTCAATCTGTTAAGTTTGGTGAGACAGCTTGGTTGAATAAGTATTCCTCACATGAAGAAATTCAACCAGAATCAGACCCTACTGAGATTAAATCAGCATTTTCCCCCTGACTATTGAGTATCTCCCACATCTGTGAGATTAGCATGCTTCTGCAGTACAAATTCTCTAAGTTCAATGCTTCTTTTAGTCTTTTCCACTCAAATTCCTTCTCCCTCCTTTACTCCTTCTCAGCATCAAACTTTTAAGTACTTGATGCAAATACATAGACCAGGCTTTGACACACATGCATATGTTCATATGCTCAATCTCTCTAAAAAGCTGTTTCACATGTACATGATAAAGATCTGCCCAAAAGGAGTGAGGTTTTAATATGTACTGCAAAAACCTAAGCAGATAACAACCAAACACACTTACAAATAATTTCTAAATTATCTAAAAAAATAATTTTAAAACTTCCTCAGATTCTCCAATTTGACAAAAAGGCAAATTCCTCAACATGATTATTTTCACAGTATGTTTGAAGATGTTTTAACCAATCTTCAGGTTTCTGGTGTGAAAAATAGATCCTGAACTGCTGAATAAGTGTTCTTTCTAGTAATTTGCAATTGGCTGAAGGAGTCATCTTCAAAATAAATTTTAAATGTCAATTTTGTGTATATTGAGATGAAGCAGGCAATATTTACACCCCAAAAGAAAGCAATTAATAAAAGAGTAACTGTAGGCTATCTCTGCACCTCAGCTGGATATACTTCAGAGATGTCTGATATAGAATCCTTCCCAGCCTTGACACACCCCACTACCTCAAGTAAACTGTGAAACATTAAACCATATGCAAGGTCCTGAACCTGGATTGGGGCAATCCCAAGCACAAATACAGGCTGGGTGGAGAATGGATCAACTGCAGCCCTGGTAAGAGTGATTTGGGGGTGTTGGTGGACAAGAGGCTCAATATGTCTCGGCAACGTGAGCTTGCAGCCCAAAAAGCCAACTGCATCCTGGGCTGCATCAGAAGTGTGGCCAGCAGGTCAAGGGAGGTGATTCTCCCCATCTACTCTGCCCTTGTGAGATCCCACCTGGAGTACTGTGTCCAGCTCTGGGGCCCCCAACACAAGAAAGACGTAGGCCTGTTGGAATAAGCCCAGAGGAGGGCCACTAAGATGATCAGAGGGCTGGAGAACCTCTTCTACAAAGACAGGCTGAGAGAGTTGGGGCTGTTCAGACTGGAGAAGAGAAGATTCTGGGAAGACCTTATAGCAGCCTTCCAGTACCTAAAGGGGCTCTACAGGAAAGCTGGAGAGGGACTATTTGCACAGGCAAGTAGTTATAGGACAAGGGGCAATGGCTTTAAACTGGGAGTGTTGATTTAGATTGGATATTAGGAAGACATTCTTTACTGAGAGGGTGGTGAGGTGCTGGAACAGGTTGCCCAGAGAAGTATGTCTGCCCCATCCCTGGAAGTGTTCAAGACCAGGCTGGATGGGGCTCTGAGCAACCTGGTCTAGTAGGTGTCCCTGCCCATGGCAGGGGGATTGGAACTAGATAATCTTTAAGGTCCCTTCCAATCCAAACCATTCCATGATTCTAGGAAAATGTTCCAAGGTTGTTCTTTAGCTTCTCCCATTATCTGAATTCAAAATATCCCTTTTAAAATCTAGCATTTTGTCTTCCATTTCACAGGCTTATATCTGCATGTTAGTAAACAGTAATTCTAAAAAATGAATCATTATTTTCTAAATACAATATTACTTTATTGTTAGCTCAAAATTAGGTTTAATTCAAAAGGAATAATAATGTGATAAAGCAAAAAGGAATCACTGAAGATAAAAATATCCCATGCCATGTAAGTATGGGTGTAAGAGACAATTAAACATTTAATCATGGCACTAAATGAGAGAAAGAGAGAGCAGAGTAAATTCAAGTAAAGCAATTATGGAGGAAATACACATGGGATTTATGTGGCTAAGGGGTTGTGAAGAACTAGATAGCTACATGGTATCAGTGTTTTTCTTCTTTTAAAGTAATTTAAAAATAGGTTAAAACCCACAGTAGGTATATTCTGCCATTCTTTTTCTACATAGAACTTTAATTAGGTAGCAGAAAGACACTATGTTCATAAGAAAGATAGCATGTACATTTTTTGTAAGAAGAGGTGCACTTCCTAACACAATATAAGCTAGGGCTAATAGACTATGAAACTATTTTAGAACATCTACTGAGATAATACAGCTTGATACAGAAACTGAACGACAAGAAACCATATGGATCAACAACATGGCATGGTTGGACCACCTTAATTAAGAAAACATAGCCAAATAGATGGCTTTTATTCCTATGGAACTATACATTAAAGACTTCTTCACCTGTTCAGAAACAAATGTGTTCCTAAGAAAGTAAGACAAACACACAGCATTGTGTGCTCTAAATATGCACAGCTCCTTTGAGTTTACTGAAAACTTAGTAGTTTCTATACTAGCAGGTTAAATTCTACAAGTAGCATGAGCTGAAGAATTCAAAAAGGCTCTGAATCAGTGCATGAAAACATAATACAAGCAAATATTCCATGTAGAACAAATATGTTTTTAAAATAAAATTAAAATACTAGCTGAGGAGAACAGAATGTTGGGAATTCAGAGGTACAGCCATAAAATTAAATTACACTTGCATCCAGAAATGACAGCTAATTGCACTGAAGAATCTTATATAGTACCAATTAGCCCTTCAACCTCTACTATTAGCTACTAATCACACCTTCAAGACAATTTTAAAGGATTTCTAATCCTGCTGTGTTACTCACAGGTAACATAGGCCTTCCCTATTCATATACAAGATACTTTGGAACATTACAAGTACTGCAGCATGTCAGATAACTTCCAATAAAAAAAATATAAATACTCTTCATAATAAATAACCATAGGGCAATTTACATGTTTTTTCCCCTTTGGAAATGATGTCTTTTCCCATATTATAAGCTGGGAAGTAAGAAAGGCTGACAAAAATATGATCGAGCCTTCCCTTTCTTTCTCCCTCCCCCTCCTCCCCAATAAATACTGAAGCCCAATAGAGCAGTCCCAGCCTAAATACTACAAAGAGAGAGGAAGTAAAAGCTGGGGTGGAGGCAGGGGGGATGGGATGGGATGGGATGGGATGGGATGGGATGGGATGGGATGGGATGGGATAGGATAGGATAGGATAGGATAGGATAGGATAGGATAGGATAGGATAGGATAGGATAGGCAGGCAGGCAGGCAGGATTGCAAGCCTATACAGAACAGTTACATTCACCTGAATCGTGGAAAGCTGTGTTGTTGTTCTTGCTGATGGTGGCTGTTGTAGGTGATGATTAGAAAGCAGTGTAAGAGCAACTGTTGTTGATGATTAACAGTCACCAGGACTACGGTGACTATGGCGCTTGATTCACAAGGCAACAGTTGCTATAACTCACAAAAGAGAGAGAGAGAGAGCAAGCAAGAGAGGAGGAGGCAGTAGCCCAGCCGAAGAGACCCGGAAGAGGCAGAGCCTTCAGTATGACGGACAGCTCCTATGGCCAGAGGGGAGGAGGATCTGTTTCCTCAAGGGGGAAAGAAAAGAAGGTTAATAGGGATGTATTAACTCTTCCACCTTCCTAAGGGCGTGCAAGGGCGCATTCTATCCCCAACAAGCAAAGTGGCATTAGTATGACAGTGGACTACCCGTGGATGTAAGATCATACTACATTGGAGTGGGCAAGGAGGGAACCTGTAGTGGTGGCTGATTGTTCAAATGGATAGCAGCTGCCAGGCCGAAACCCGAATGGGAAGAAGAAGGAGAGAAGAGGGGGTGTGGTCATATTAGCATATCTGTCTCCCGTGTGGATCATGCTCACCGACATCCTGACATCACATCCGATTAGCGACTAAAATAAAGGGGCGGGGGAGGTTTGCACAAGGATCTCTGTTCAGTGGTTTGTTTTGCTTTGCTTTTCCACCCTGCTTGCTTCCTGCTACTTGGAAGCAGTTTAGAGTGAACAGGAAGTTCTCCTTTGTACTAACAGCTTATCACATTTTCCATTCCTTTTTCCATCAGAAAGTAACAATGAAGAGCCACTGATGGGTGGGGTATTTGTTGACTGCTGCCATTTAAAGTAGGTGAGACTGTGGCAGCAACTGTACTGCCCTCATTGACAAAGCTGAACATTTTCTGTAACTGCTGTACACACTTGGCCTGCTGGACTCAGCACATGCACAGCCAGCATGTGCATTACCAGCTCTTTTGTGCCAACCTTTCCCTTCAGTGATGTTCCTCATAAACCCCTACCCTTCCCCACATATGCCTTTCCTTAGAATGCAACCTGCTTCACTTCTATTCCTTCCCTGAACACGCTTCTTTCTGCATGCTGCCACCAGAGCACCTTTCCTCATCCTCTTTCCCCTTAATCTTCCATATCACCAGTGATTCTCTGCTCCTTATAGTCATGGGGCTACAAGATATTGAAGTTGACTGCTTGTTTAAGGGATATGAGGGATGTTGCATATTGGAGGCAATATATAATGTGAGAATTTACACAGCACCATACCTATTTTTCTGCAATGCATCCATATCTAATGGCCATTGTGATCCCATATATCCCTGTAGCCCCAATACATGCAAACCTGCAGCTATTTTGCACATTTTGTAATCTATGAAATTACTGTTGTATGCAGCCCATTCTACCATCTACATAACTGGTAATATTGGCTGTAATACATATATTGGTGTGATAGGTTGACCCTGGCTGGACACCAGGTACCCACCAAAGCCACTCTCACTCCCCTCTGCAACTGGACAGAGGAGAGAAAATACAATGAAGGGCTCATGAGTTGAGATAAGGACCAGGAGAGATCATTTAGTAATCACCATCACAGGTAAAACAGACTTGAAGTGGGGATATTAATTACATTTATTGCTAACAGAATCAGAGCAGGACGATGAGAAGTAAAATCTTAAAAAAACCACCTTACCCCCACCCCTCCCTCCTTCCAAGTTCTACCTCCTCCTCCCCCCCCCCAGTAGCACAGGGAGACTGGGAATGGGGGTTACAGCTAGTTCATCACAGGTTGTTTCTGTAGCTGCTTCCTCCTCAGGGAGAGGAGTCCTTCCCTTGCTCCAGCATGGGGTCCCTCCCACAGGAGACAGTCCTCCATGAACTTCTCTAGTGTGAGTCCATCCCATGGGCAACAGTTCTTCACAAACTGCTGTCCTGTGGGTCACTTCTCCATGGGGTGCAGTCCTTCAGGAACAGGCTGCTCCAGCATGGATCCTCCACAGGGTCACAAGTCCTACCAGAAAACCTGCTCCAGTGTGGACTCCTCTCTCTACAGGTCAGCAGGTCCCTGACAGAAGCCTGCTCCAGCATGGGCCTCCCACAGAGTCACAGCCTCCTTCGAGCATGCCCCTGCTCTGGCATGGGTCTCCTCCATGTGCTACAGGTGGATCTCCACACCCTGGTTAACCTCCATGGGCTGCAGGGGCACAGGTGCTTCACCATGGGCTGCACCACAAGCTGCAGGGGAACCTCAGCTCTGGTGTCTGAAGCACCTCCTTCTCCACTGACCTTGGTGTCTGCATAGCTGTTAACATCTTCTCCCTCCGCTCTTCTCTGGCTGAAATTTTCACATGCCCAATAACTTTTTTCTCCTTCTTAAATATGTTATTCCAGAGGCATTACTATCATTCCTGATTGGCTCAGCCTTGGCCAGTGGCGAGTCTGTCCTGGAGCCAGCTGGCATTGGCTCTGCCAGACATGGAGGAAGCTTCCAGCATGGGGGAATTCCAGGGAATTCTCAGAGAGGCTTCATTCTGTATAGAAAGCAATTTTTATATTGCTGTATTGGGTTTGCATGGCAAAGTTTTGGTATTGGGGGGGGCTACAGGGGTGGTTTCTGTGCGAAGGTGCTAGAAGTTTCCCCCATGTCTGAGAGAGTCAGTTCCAACTGCCTCCAAGATGGACTCACAGCTAGCCAAAGCTGAGCCAGTCAGTGATGATGGTAGTGCCTCTGTGATAACATATTCAAGAAGGGGGGAAAAATGCTGTGCAACAGCAACTGTGTGAGCTCTCTTCAGCTAATCCTGTAGGAAACAGTGCCAAAGCAAAAATTAATATTTTAAATTTTCAAAATATTAACTGGCTAATTTGTTCATTATCCTGTGCTAAGAAATTAATCTTCCACTTCCTTTGCTGGTACTTAGTTAATAGGAACAGGAGCTTGAACAAGGAAGACATTTATTGGAAGAATAAATTTTGCGTAGAAGAAAAACTGGTGGTGCATGGAAGCAGATAT
>JAXCLP010000085.1:1260353-1273811 GCA_035584035.1 Lepidocolaptes lacrymiger
TGTGGGGGGACCACCAAAGACCCCTGAAGCTCCTCTGACCCACTTCCATAAAGGTCCAGAAGAATAGACTGCACATGATAACTAATTTGTATAGAAAGTGAGAAACTTATCTCCGGGGTAGGGAAAACTTACCTATAAAAAGGTACCCCCATGAAGCCCAGGTGCATGAGCAGCCCCAGGACCCTGGGCACCCCATCAGCTGGATTGATGCTGGAACTAGGACTGTTAATCTCTTTTTCTCTCTCTCTCCCCCTCTTTAATTCATCTGTTCCTTTCTCTTTTCCCTTTCACTCCACCCCTTAAGCACTCTACCTGTGCTTATATAGTAGGTCAGGGGCTAACATACCAATTTCCATGCCAAGTGTGTAATTTACTAATGAAGTTTTGTGAGCTTTTGGAGACCCTCTGACTTTTGTCATTCCTTTCAACCATGACCATCTACAAAGTTTGGGTGCTCCCTTCCCCTTAAGGGTAGGGCATCATACACACTGATGTTTTGGTTGTTGCTAAGTAGTGCTTACTCTAAATCAAGGATTTTTCATCTTCCCATGCTCTGCCAGTGAGCAGGTATGCAAGAAATGGGGGCAGGGAAAGGGGGGAAGCATAGACAGGACTAGAAGCCTGTGCTGGAATCACTTCTGAAGTTTGTCCCTGGCCTGAAGGGATAATAAAAATGCTCCTGTACCTCTGCACCTAAGGCCTGATACAGGCCAGGGAAGGCACAAGACAATCCCAGTGACAAAAATGAAACATGCAGGGATGTCATTTTTAGGCTACTGTTATTAAATGACACAGCAGCACATCAAAACAGGCTGTATAACTAAAAGCAGCACTATCTGAATTAGTTCAATTTCAGAACCACAGTACTGTAGGCATTTCAAAACATGTAGCTGTGTAACTCCTGGGCTACATTAAAATTAATATACATAGGGATGACATTTTCATTTTAGAAACTTTTTTCCTTCTAGAAAGAAGAGTTTCTTGTGTATCTATGCTAGACTTAATGTTATATTAACATACTCTTTCTAAGCCCTACAGGTATAACCTTTCTTTTTGCCTCTTTATTGCTCTTCTGTTTTCAGGTTTTCCCCTATTTTAGGGATGCATCAGGCAAAACAAAAAAGGTCTTAACACATAGCACAACTTCCCTAGGATGAAATAGTCAATATTTTCCAAAAATAATGAATGTGGATTTTATAAGCATGTTGAACACTCATACTGTCCACTGACTAAAATGAGTTTACTTTTTAAAAGCTAAGCATCCAGTAGATAGTCTAGTTTTTCTCTTTTCTAATGTTCAAAGAAAGCTGTATAGAAATGCATCTTCAGTATCCTTCAAAGTTTCAGAAAATTTTACACCTCCAGGACCAGCATAGATTTGGAATCTCAGCTAGAAAACCAACAACCTAGCTGTAGGATGTGGTTAAGCAAAATCTTTTGATCAGCTGTAGTCATCACAACTAGAGCTACCAGCCCAAGGTCCCACAGCCTGGCAAACATCTGCAAGGAACCAGCCTAGTCACAATACTTCAGAATGAGATCTAAGAACTATCAACTCAATTTCTCCAGAAAGAGTTCCCACTTTTCATTCGAGCAGAGAATTGGGAAACTAAAATACTGTGTGTTACACCTGCCAATTTCAAAAAGCAAGCCAAAGTCTCAAAAGTAATGCCTAAAAGCCAGAAAATAACTCTCTAAAACTCTTTTTGAGTATAATACATAGATTTTAAGGCATCTATATATAATACAGATTTTAAGGTATCACAAGTTTGTGGCAAAGTTCTTCTGAAGCTGCTGCACTTTGACAGGTGCTTTTTCTTCAGAAAAGTCATACTGATGCCATGTAGTCAAAAGCATGTTTACTTCCATTTTTGTGCTAAGAACAGAAACTGTCTGCATCAGTGTATGGGGACAACATGTGATCCAACACCATCATCTGTCAATTTGCCATCATATACCAGTCAGTGTATGCTGACGTATGCACCAGTGCTTGGTGTATGCTAGAGACACAGGCTCAGGAGGATTTCAGACAGCTGATCAATAGTGCCAGTATCAATGGCAGGTTTGGAGGCTGAAGGGCTCAGAAAAGCTTCAGACTACTTTCTAAGAATGGCTTCTGTTCAGCATTGAACAGCATACCTATCACTTCATTTTGAACATTAGCAGATCAGCAGGCCTGCCTGTTACATTGTTCCTAGGCAGATCTCTGACAGCTATCCTAGAGTTCAGCATGAAGACATCAAAAGGTAAGATGACACTTTATCTACACAGATGAACAGACATTCAAAAGTATGCATTGCTGATCAAGAACACAAATTTTTAAGGATTTCAAGAAAAGCCTAGCTTTACAAACCTCACTTCAGGACCCTTCTCACACTGCCAGGTACTGGCCAGACTCAGAGGAACCAGTGCTCTCCTAGGATACCCTCCAGCCTAAACAGAATCAAAAAATATTTCTTAGAGTGTATGCACTTCAGACTGAGCAAGAGGCCTTCTTATTTCCTTTCAGCAGGGGATCATGTTTCAAAACAGTTTTTGATAGCTTTAGTAGCAGTTCATAACAGCTCAGGTTATGCCTAGAAAACAAACTTCTACCTCAGCCCTTTAGATGGGGAAAACACAGCCAGACCCCTTTGGCCTTCAACGTTGGATGACCCATCTGTCCCCAAGACCATGTGAAACTGAAAGGTTTTATACTGGGAAGAGAAAAAAATCCTGCGACGCTAAGGTTATTCTATACTTAAAAGCATGAGATGGAGGGGAGAGGGAAGGGTCAAATGGTAACTGTAACAGAATAAAGCAGCAGTATTAGGCAGAACTGTGTTACCAAAGCAAATCAGTATGATCAGTCTCAGCCAGCTTCTGAACTGCAGTGATTCTTGCAAGCATCCAGTCCCTACTTGCAAAATACGGACCAGGAGCTACAAAAAAGACAAAGCCACTGGAAATATTGTACCAGACTTGTTCTGTCCCACTTCTGAGCCCAATGCCAGCATTTCCAGGCATGCAGAAGAATCCCACACATCCAGACATAGCAACAGCCCCCAACATACACAAGGTTTCACTATGCACTCCATTAGTTAAAAATGAACTGAAACCCTGAAAAAAAGGTTCAGAATATTCTTTTAATGCAAGTGTTAAATCCCTTTGTGAAAATTTCTTAATTCTTGGCTGCTGAAGAAGGAAAGCTATTTCCAAAGCTTACTATGACAGCTGCATAATATACCATTCTACCCTGCAACAGCAGAACTCTTCGGGTTCTGGTCACTCCATGGCCATGCAAATGTGCATGCACAAGCCAATTCTACCCCTCTACTATTATCATGGGGTTTCTAGAAAATACTTATGCATATTTTTTTTGCCTTCCAACAACTTTTCCAAACTTCCTAATCTCACTGCCATGCCTACTGCCCTCAACATGAATAAAGAGGGTCAGGTTAGCCTTGTCACGTCTGCTGCCTCTGCTTGACAAAAAAACATACACACAACAAGTAAGGCATGCAACAAGTCTACATCAGCTTTTATAGACAGTTTTATTCTCCACCACAAAGGTTAGAATCTACGAAAACAAACAAAAAACACTACCACCAGGCTAAAAATACTTTCAATTTTTCAACACTCCCACCATAAGAAAAGTGTTTTTCTTGCCACTGAGGGGTAATTTGAATTTGTAAACTGTCTTTCTGTTCACAAGACAATTATTTTGTTCTCAGCTTTTTGCAAACACTAGCTGCAACAAGAAACCAAGGACTGCTACATCAACTCTAAATAATGTACAGTTTGATATACTGGAAATCTAAGTAGTATCTTCAGTGCTAACATGAAGCTGCCGATAACCTATCCCTCACCTGCTGTCAAAAGGATTTGTACAAGTACTTTTTTAAATTGTTTCCACTTCTGCAAATATTTCATATCACCGCCTCACACAATTGGATGCTGAGATGGAATGTGCTTTCTTCAAGTGCCAAAACGAATCAACATCTTGAGTCAGCCCATATCCAGCTTTCACTTTAATGCCAAGCTGAACTGTATTTCAACAAGTCCCAGGTTGCATCTAATAATGCAGGCAGTGAGGCAGACTGGATGAAGTGGAGAGGAACACACAAGGGAACCTTTCCCAGATGAGAAACAAACAGATAACCACATTCAAGTGTTCTGCAAAATGCAGATGGGGCAAAACACACACAAGCAAGCTGTAGCATCAAAGCAAAGCAGCTACACGCTCATAAGAAATCATCACCAAGACTACTTGGTGATGATCTAGCATCTTATAGTTACCATCCAGATGACCTTCCTTCATAAGCGTCATTTCAGAAGATACCAAGAGCCCAGGACCACTTTACCTGCCCAGTTATGCAGCCAACAAGTCCCACGAGCCTATATACTTCCTTCTCTGCAAAGATTTCCCAGATTCCCATGTGGTAGTGTAACATTTATATCAACTTCTTCAGAGGTCATTGAGTATAATTGTGTCCACAAACTGGAAAAAGAAATCCCAAAATGAAAAACACATGCCCTGACATGGGAAAAAAAACAGTTTGAGGTTCACACGAGGGAACGTCACTATGTGACCCCGCTGCCTTTGCTGCCCTCAGCTCCTGCTCTGAGCACGTGCCGCAGTGTCACTGGTGTGACACCAGGCTCACAATGACATCACCATTCCCAGTGTCACCACATTACATTGCCATTCATAGCCCAGCTCCTTTGCCTCCAGGGTGCCACGCAGAGCTGTAACCCCACAGGGCTGAGTGGGACATAAGGGCTCAGCACATCCCCTCCTTGGCACTGCTTGCTGTGTTGTTACATCATGTTGCATTGCTCTGTTCCTGCACTGAGGTATGTCATCACTCTGCCATTGACATCCCGCATGTTCCATGGCACTTCTATGTGTTGCCACCCTACTCAGGCAAACCAGCATGTCCCAAAGTTGCAGGACCCCACACTGTGTCACAGTATTGTTGCATCTCTGTGAGACTACAAAGGTCTTTGGTCATTGTTATGTTATGCCTTTTTGTCTCTGTTACAGTGTATGACACTTTCAGGGCACTCAAGATGTCCCCAGTCTGTCAGAATCTTTAAGGATGCTAAATAAACAGGTTGAAATACCTGGTTTTAAAAAGTTTAAAAAATTATTTCAATTATACTTACCTATAACTTTTATCACTTTCCTTTTGTTTTACTATTTGGTCTTCTCTCAGTTCAGACAATCAAGTGAGGTCATCTGCTAACCTTCATGACCCTAACACTACTCTTGGAGCAGTGGTGTGGGTGGATGTATGTCTGTGAGACCTCACTATCTGCCTTGGACTCTGCATGGGCATCTCTGCGTGCATCCTCTCACAGGATGAAGGGCTTAGTCAGATTCATTCCTGGATCTCATCTACTACTGGAGTATCAAAGTATCTGATGTAAAAGCAGAAGCTGACCTGGCAGATAAAACCCATTTTCTAACAGGTTTAGGTCAATCCCAACATATTTGATATTTGAATTAGGGAAAAGAGGGTTAGCATAGGTGGCCCAGAAATGACAGAACAAATCAGCTTGCTTCCTCAGTCCAGAACCTGTGCCAGAAATCCATAAATGACCAAGTGTGACATCCCACCCTTAAGGGGAAGGGAGCACCAAAAAATCATAAATGCTTGTGGCCAAAAGGAATGACAAAAATCAGAGGGTCTGCAAAAATTCACAAAGTTTTATTAGTAAATTACACACTTGGCATGGATATTGGTATGTTAGTCCCGTACCTACTATATAGGCACACAGCAGTGGGGTTTGGATAAAGGGTTAAGATAAAAAGAAAGAGAGAGAAAGAGATGAATTAAAGAGGAAGAGAAAGAAAGAAAAAGACATCACCAGTCCTAGTTCCAGCATCAATCCAGCTGATGGGATGTCCAGGGTGCTAGGGACTCCAGCCAGGCTTGACAGGGGTAGCTATTTATAAATAGGTTTTCCCTGCCCTGAAGATAGGTTTCTTGCTTTCTATACAAATTAGTTATCATGCACAGTCCATTGTTTCAGACCTTTCTGGAAATGGATCAGAGGGCTTTGGGGGTGTTGTGAATGAGTGTTTTAAGGTTGCTTTAAGGAATCACCAACAAAGGTATCAGCAAACCCAGGTTTAATATAAAAGCAAAAGCATGACAAAGTTCATTGGCAAGGTTCACTTTACTATTTGCTAGATGGCTAAAGCACACCAAGAAACAGCAAACAAAAAACTAAACTCAATCAATCCAAACCTAAATAAACCCAAAACTATCTACATGGAGGAGGGGGGCAGGGAGAGAGAAAAGTATAGGAAAGGATAAGGATAAAAAGGAATATGAAAAATGCTCCTCTTGAGTCACAAGGTTCAGAGTAGACCCCAGTTATAAAATGAGCCTGGACTTAAGCAACAGTTTATGCCTAAAGGCCCAACAGCACTTAACTTTAACAGCACTTAAACTTAACAGAACTTAAACTTAACAACACTTAATCTATAACTTAAGTGTCCTGGTTTTGGCCAGGATGAGGTTAATTTTTGCAGTAGCTGGGAGGGGGCATGACTAGGGCCCATATGTTATTCTATACCGCCTCACATCATTGCTAGGGTTAGGGGGGAGAAAGGCACTCTCTTCCAGGGAAAAGGGGTTTCTTCTAGTTGAGAAAATGTGGTGGATGGAGTGGTCTTGTGTAGGGATGCTTTCTCGTGAGAAAGCAAAAAGGAGCCGTTTGCCCAAGGTTAGCAGATGGCTGCTGTAAGATAAACAATCTTGCAGGCCCTGAGAACTTAGATGAGGTCATCCAGTTAGTCGCCTTCTGATTATAACCAATAGGTGATTGTTATGTGTGTGCTGTGCCAATAATCTTAAGGCACGTCTTGTCTGAAATACTATAAGTATAGAACTTTCTTTAATAAAGTGGGAGTCTTGCTTTAATCCATATTGGATCGTCTGCATCCTTCCTGGGCCCGAGAACCTTCATTAGGCTTACAGATCTTAAAATTCAGCAAAACCCTCAAAATCTTTATCTGTCTGCTTCCCCTATGAAGGGGAATGCTTGGAATCAGGAATAGAGCACATTCAGTTCTCTGGCTCCTGGGACTTGTAAAGTGCTGCTGTAATGAAAGAAGCACCTGCATTGAAGTGCCAAGCCACTGACCCCCCTGAACTACTTTGGATGGTACCGTGGGAGCTCATCCTGTGCTGCAGAAAACCCAGGTCAGCTCTGAGTCATAAAAAGAGCTGACTATCTGAAACAGGCGGGATTTCCACCTTCCAAGAAGTGCCCACCTAGGTGCAGCTGAAAGCCACTAATGTAAGATGAAGAAGGCACTGTAATTATGATCAAAGTCCAGCTGTTGAGAGCTATGTAATTAGTATCTCTCTCCAAAGCTCTTTTTTTTTTTCCAGTTAATGCCTGGTTGGGGGAGTGATGTTTACAGATAAGTTACTTGTGTTCTTGGAAATAGTGGTCATTAGGCCGTGTTTTACCCAGGAGCTCTCTGCTTTTGGGGCTGTTGGGAATGCACCTGCTGGTGCACTGGACTGTGGTCCTGCCTGCTCTACTCCCCCCTCTCCCCATGCCCAGGCTAATTGGTGGCCTCAGGATTTCTCATCCTCAGTGTGTTGAAGGTGTTCACTGTGGCTCACTCCTCCCTTTTGAATAAAAGGCCTCTCACACAAGCAGCTCTTTCTTCTTTCATTTCTGGCTTTTTATTCTCAACACAATATGATACGGTCCAGCCTCCCAATTCTCACTAATAACAGAGGAACAACTCTGAAATCCTCCAGACTCTGCAGCATCTGTGCAGGAAACCTGGTTTCTCAGACATGGTCCTGGGTTTTGGCTGGATTAACAAAACAAAACAAAACAAACATACAAACAAACAAAAAAACACAAAACAAAACCAAATCCCCCCCAACAAGTATGCATAAAAAAAGTCTATTTTTAGAAGAGAGAGAAACTGTTAGAAATTAGCTGGGGTGAAGGAGGGGAGGGTATGGGTCATGGAAACATCACCTACTGGGTGCTGTATCTGGATGGATTTTGGTGAGCAGGGTCTAGTTCCAGCCTGCCAGAGCTACTGGGTTCAAAGTGATCTTTCATCAGGAGCATTGCATGTGTCACTTCACCTTCCTTCATTGATTCCCACACGTATCAAACAGGGTTGGGAAATGGACTGCATTTATCAGATAGGAGTCTCTCCAAGGTTAATGCTTACAATGCAGGACAAAGGTGAAAACTCACTGTACCCGGTGCTCATCTTTGCTAATAGGCACTAATGAAACAGCAAGTTTCTCTCCTTTGGGGCTGACTACCCCTCCTGGCTACAGGCAGCAGTGTGCTGTGTCCCTTCATGGCCGTGAATCAATGCTGGCATAAGCAGCCCTCCTTCCTCTCGGGTATTAGTATTGTGACAGAGATTTCCTAAGTTGTCATAGGGTCATATCCTACAGAAGCATCTCATACCACTTGTAGGCTCTGCAGAATCCCTGCATTTGGACAACTTACATGCTTTTTCTCTTTCCTCATGCTATGCTTTGCTGAGGAATAACTGAACTCCTGCTATGACATGGTGGACAAATCTCAGCTGCCTTCACCTTTGAGAGGAGAGCCCAAATTTGCTGTGTTGGCAGAAGGACTTGAAGTTAAATAAGACACATGACCTGATATAGATCTATTTGCAGAAACAGACAGTGATAGAACAGGTACTTTCCAAAGACTCAGAGAGGGGCCAGAAATTGTTCTGAGCAGCTTGTGGTGTGCTCAGAGGAACTGGTACCTTCTGGAGGAGCAGAACAAGGTTCATGCAGGAAGGAAAGGTGGAGGGGAGCTGGGAAGCTGGTTTTGTTACTGACTTTGGAGAGCTCTCCTGTGAGGTGGTGGTCACCTTCATGGCTGTGCTGCCACCCCTGGCGGAAGTTCCATGGGGGAAGGCCTCCAGCTGGAGCCAGATGCACACGAGGGGATAGCATGCCATGTGCCAAAATGACTGTCACAGGGTGGCCTCTTCAGCAGGAGGACTTTGCAGACACCTCTGCAGTGGACATGCTGCCAGTGTGAGACCTCCCTGCTGCCTCCAGCACCTTGCCAGGGATGTGTGCTGCTGGTGGTAAGGAGAAGAGGGTATTTATCTCTTCTTTGAGGTCTGTTCTTTGGTCAGTGTCCTGATCTTGTACTGCAGTCAGATTGGAAGATGGGTCTAGAAGATAGAATCTTTGCAAAACAGTGCTTAACAGCCACACATTAAACCCTCTAGTTTTCTTCCTGGCAGAGCCCCTGCAGTGTGCTCGTCCCTGCTGCCTGACTCTGTTCTGTCCCTGCTGGACCTCTTTACTCTATGTCCCTATGGGACTTTGTTGAGCTGAGGATGTCACAACCCCTTGACAATCAGTGTCAAGGACAGTAATTTTTCCTCTTCAAAACGGTATAGGCTTCTCAAAAAAATATCTGTCTGCTTGGAGGTACTTTTAATGCTGCTTAAAGGATTAAAGTGGAACCAAATCAACCACTTTCTGTGCTTTCTCAGATCTCAAAGAACTGTAAGATTATATGAAGTCTTTCATGTGGTCCTTTTTACTGTGAGGAGAGAACACCTAATTCATAGTGCCTTGCTCAACTTCCAAAAATACTGAAGAAATTAAAGAAGCAAGTTCTTAACAGTTCATCTGTTCAGAGGTGTTGAGGCTGTTCATAGTACATAAGTTACAATTCTATGCTGATTTATATTGTACCTTCTGCTACAAGTTAATTTGCAACAGTTCTTCTCAACAAACACAAGGATTTCTGGCCTAACAAAAGGGCTCAGCTTTGATTTTTGGAGCAATAAGACCCTCTGACCGTTCAACAAGTGTCTAAAGGAGTACTGAACCCTCATGAAAAAATGTCAATAGGGGTCCATAAGGTATGGGAGAGGAAGGAGGGTCTTGGATGAGGAAGAAATCAAGGAAAATTGGCTTTCAGTTTGGTGCCTGGCTCTATGCTAGTTTTGCGCTTACACAAAAACCTTCATAGGAACATGGTGAGAGCCAATGCTTATAATGCCATACAAATTTCTGTTTACCTTAACATTTTTTAGCCTGTGATCAACACTGAAATAATCAGAAGGAAAATGTTTTGGTATAATAGATTTCTGGGGTTTGTTTGACTAGTTCTACTATAATAGATAACATCTGCTCAGCTAGCTTCATGAAAATATCTGTGTCTGTTCCTAGAGCTTACTTGGAAGTCTTTGGTGCCTGTTTATAATCATTTACTACTGTGTAGCAGATCGTCTCCCCACAGGATTTTGCTGCTGAGTCATCTCCAGTCAGGTGTTTGAATGCCACAGGAGGCCTCATGTGATAAATACCAATGCACATAAGGAAGGGGAATTCGGTTAGTGCTCGGAGCTATAAAGAGAACAGCCACCTCCAAGAGTGAGAAGGGGGAAACCCTGCAGTAAGTGATCGGGGGTTCAGTAGGTTCCTTGCAACATAAAAATAAGTCTGCTTACAAAACCTTGCCCTGGGAGGTTCAATGCCTGTCTAGTTTAGTAATGTTGATATGCACCAAAGTCACTGTATGCTGAACAAATGTATGGAAAGAAGCTTGATATGTGCTGGTGAGCTGGACGCTGCAAACAGCAGTGGCTCAGCTGCATATTGCCAGCAGTGTCTGCCTCTGCACTGAGGAGCAGGAGCTGGTGGGATGTAACAGTGGGATTGCTGCCCTTGCTGTGCGTGGGGTCTGTGAAGTGGCTGTGACACGTGTGAAATTGAAATTCAGCTGGCTCCAAGAGTTAACATGAGCATTAGATGGTCAAATATAACAGGAGCTAAAATCTCAGTGTTAAATTACAGAATTTCTTTGTGCTGTCTTCCAAGTTTGGTTGTTGATATTTGTGAAAGTTCCTCTCAAAATATGCAGGTTAGAAATATCATTCCTGGTTTTGGCAGAAAGGGAGACTTAGTGTATTCACAGCACTCCAGGAGCTACAGCTTTAAGATAATCACAGGCAAAAAATCATAAATCACATTAGGTGTGGCAATGTATTGATAAAATTATAGGGAGCCAACCCTGTAATTTCTTAGCACCCGGCACAGTTACAAAAGCAGAGATCCTGTGAGTGCTCCAGGTAGCGTTCCCTTACCCACCAGCAGTGTTCCTGATAAACCGATCATTTGTTCCTGTCTTCCAGGACTATAATCTGCTCTTAATTCTTTGTCCTTCATCTGCCCTGTCTTGGAGCTATTTTGTGACACAGAGAAAGGTTTTTGCAAGTGTTCTTATTTTTGAGAGGATTCCGTGCCCTTGGGCTTTTCAATAGCTGCCCTGCCACGGAGTTGCTATGTGCTGAAAAATGCAGCCTGCATGGTATTTAGCAGAACTCCTTTTCCTGAAGGAGTATCACTGGTGGCAGGGGTGAGGAATGGGAGTTATTTTTTAGGATCCAAACCACATCAGATTTCACAGATTGGCTGTGGGGGTAACAAGTGAGAACTTCAACCAAATTCATATTACAAGAATCTGCCCCTAACATCTGCTTTGCTGGTGTTTCTGTTTGCATTTTAATTATTTACTGAAACACAGGATGTTGCTGTTTACAGTTTCCTGCTTCTACAGAGTTCTGGGGACTTTCTGTATTATGGTGATGATTTATTTTATATTTTTGCAAAATTCAACCTTTGAGAGAAAGTTTGAGAGAGGGACTTGGTAAGTCCCCTGAGCAGTTCACAGAGTAAAGAGTTTGTGTAACTAAAGACAGAAGCAGCTTTTGCAAGAGTAGGTGCTTTGGGGAGCCAAGTGTCTTACCTGGCTCAACACAAAATGTCATGAGTCTTTTGCAGCCGACCATCTGACAACCTTCCTGTGTTAAAAAAGAATCTTGTATTTTGGGATTTCTGTGTGGTGAAGCTGTCCCTCTCCTCTCTGACTATATTTATATGACTAAATGCCCTTCTGTGCATAGTTTTCCAGGCCTGAAAATCAGCGTGGGCTGCATGATTTCTTGTTTTGCTTCCTCTTGCTGGGGGGCCATATTGAGACACACGTGGGACATCCTCTCACCAGCCTCTCCTTGCCACCTCCTCACAGTGGCCAAATTTGGGGAATGCTTGTCCTGTATGGACCTGGACTGCGGCAGCTCAGCACGCAAGGATGCCTAGTGCCTTCTTGAGGTTATAGCTGCAGCACTTGGGCAAACAAATCTCAGGAGCTGTTGGGGCAATCCTGGCAGAGAGAGGATCTGACTCCTTCACACATCAAAAAAGTTCAAATCTCAGAAAGTTTAAAAGATGCTCCATTCTTGGCAGAATGTGTTAGTGTCCTGGGGACCATATGCCCTTAATACTATTGATAGTGATGTGCTGCAAGCAGGGAAGAAGCTGCTTGCAGGAAACATGTCAGGCTTTAAATGGAGCTCAGAGCCTGTTGCAGGGCTACAATCCCATCATGAGCCATCAGGGCTGCAGGCACAGCCAGAAAAGCCCATGCTGTGTGTGCCTCTGCCATTCTGTGGAGTCTGGGCATGGAATACCCCTCGGATTTGACCCAGAAAAGTGCATTCAGTTCCATGTATGCAGTTGTAGCAGAGGTGAGAGGGAGCCAAATACTGCACTTCTCATTTTGTTTGTCTCTAGAGGGTTCAGATGGCACCAGCATTCAGGAAAGGTTTGGAGGGGACTGAAACTTCCTTACCAGAGAGATGAGAGGTAGAAACCCCTTTACTCCCTCTCCAGTTGGCTGGAAACACCCTAGAAATGGTGGTCTATGCAGGAGTGTGAGGATAGGTGCTGAGGTTAGACCACTGCCAAGACAAGATCCCAGAGCACAGTGCTCTAACACCTCGGACCTCACCCACAAATCTACACCAAGAATCATCATCCCATGGACATGAAGGGCAGTCAGCCACATGAACATTTGAGCTGGGCTTACCTGGTTTTCTAAAGTTCATTGTCACATGCTGCAGAAACCTCCTCTTTTTCCACTAATCCTCACAGCAGCAGGCTGGGTGAGGCACACACATCGGGAGCAGCTTCATGCTCCACTGAGTGTTCACAGCTTCTGGGGAGTTGCCTTGGAAGGGCTGTGCATAAATGCACCATATCAAATAGCAGTCACTCCATCAGTTCCCATACACCACACTTCTGTGTTTATCTGCCACTAAATAGAGCATACTGTGCTTGAAATGATCTATTACCAGGTCATCTGGGTGCTATCTGTATACCACAGTCTGGAGCATGTAAATCAGCATTATGCATGTTCCTTGGATGATGTTTGATCCTCACACTCCCTGGGAGCTGCACTGAGCTTGATTTCATCTCTGCAGACATGAGCATTACATGTGAGATGTTATTGGGCTCTGACTGTATCACATAAGAGACACAAATTAATCTGGGGGGTTTTTTGTTTTGTTTTTGTTTGGTTGGTTTGTTTGTTTTCTTTTGGGGGGGGGGGGTGTGTTTGAGGTTTGTTTGGGTTTTTTTTGGGTGGCGGTGG
>JAXCLP010000085.1:1279607-1296230 GCA_035584035.1 Lepidocolaptes lacrymiger
CTGGTTGTTTTCTTCACTTTCCTCAGAAACCCATTTCTGACATGATTTTTCCCATTTCTGATACTGCATGTTCTCTGTCACACTTGAACACTTCCAGGGATGGGGCATCCACAACTTCTCTGGGCAATCTGTGCCAGTGCTCCACTGCCCTCTGAGTAAAGAATTTCTTGAAACCATTTCCCCTTGTCCTGTCACTATCTGCCTATGTAAAAAGTCCCTCTCCCTCTTTTTTATAAGCCCCTTTTAAGTACTCAATGGCCCCATTAAGGTCACAATGAGGTTTCCCTGGAGTCTTCTCCAGACTGAACAACCCCAGCTCTCTCAGCCTGTCTTCATAGGAGAGGTGTTACAGCCCTCCAGTCATCTTTGTGGCCCTCCTCTGGACCTGTTCTAATAGGCCCACATCTTTCTTTTTCTTAGGGCCCCAGAGCTGGATGTAGCACTCCAGGTGGGGTCTCATAAGGGAAGAGTAGAGGGGAAGAATCACCTCCCTCAACCTGCTGGCCACACATCTTTTATCAAGGGGTGTGTGTGTACACTCTCCTTGGCCTTTCTTTTCTGACCTATGTACTTATAGAATCCCTTGTTATTCTTCACACCCCTTGCCAAGTCTTGTTCCATCTGTGCTTTAGCTTTCCCAATCCCATCCCTACACATCCAAACTATATCCCTGTACTCTTCCCAGGCCAGATGTCCCTGCTTCCACTGGCTGTGTATTTCTTTCTTACTCCTCAGTTTGAGGAGCAGGTCCTTGCTCAGCCATGCCAGTTTCCAGCTTGCCTTGCTTGATTTCTTATACATTACAATGCAGAGCTCGTGCTCTTAAAAAAGTGTCCTTAAAGACTTGACAACTCTGGTCAGCTCCTCTGTTCCTAAGAACAGTTTCCCGGGGGGTCTCATCCACTAATTCTGTAAACAGCTGGAAGTTCTCTCTTCCAAAGTACAGGGTCCTGACTTTTCTCTTTGCCAGGTCCATGTTCCCAGAGATCATGAACCGAACCAGGACATGGTCACTACAGACTGCCTCCAATCTTAACCTCTTTAATGAGCTCATCTGCATTGGTGAGTACCAGGTCCATTAACACTTCTCCTCTGGTTGGTTTGTCTAATACCTGGACCAGGAAATTATCCTGGATGCACTCCAGGAGTCTCATGGATTGCTTCAGTTATTTTTCTTGGTTTCTTAGTCTATTTTTTACATCTTAATAATAAATCTGAAAATTATTTAGAGATATAATAAAGAGTAATGGGTTGAGATTAAGAATAGAGTAAAAATGGGAATAGAGTATAATTCATGTCATATCTACACAACCTAACTGTCACTACTCTTTTTATTTTGAGAAGAAAAAGGAAACATGAATATGCTGGTTAAATTTCCCATTCCTAAGAAACTTACAATCAAATCTGATAAATGAGAAGCAAGGTATTAGATCTTACAGTAACAGTATTATTGTAGCTATGTTGGTCTGAAGATGCATCTTTTATTAATGAACAACTTTGTCAGACCTGATGAAATACACAAAAGCTTGCCTGTTCCTTTTCTATCTACATTTATTAGTCTAAGAAGAGAGATTGCCCATTTGTTAGAACTTCCAATGTCATAAATCTCTTTAATTTGAAAACTTTTTTGCTATTTGCAATTGGTAATTTGGAGTTCCAAACCACAAATTTAGCGAGTAGCAGATTTGTAAGGTGTTACTCAATGACCAACTGCTTGGAGGAATGGGTTAAAAGCAGAAGACTGGTGAGGAGGGCTGTAAATCACTCAAGTGACCTTGCAGCTGGGAATAACTCTTGATAAAACAGTGTAAGCAGCAGGCCAGTGATCCTCTGGCACGGACAGAGTTTAATGGTGCCTGCGTCTCTGCTTTGTACCTCTGCCTGGGTGTTGCTTTGGGGATCCCCCAGTTAGTGAGGTAAGGGATATAAATTTACTCTGCATTCTAGCTGTGAGTTTGTGGTTGTCCCAGCCACCTGCCTGTGCCAACTCACACACCTCCTGCCAAGAAATGATCTCTACAACTTCCTCAGATGTCAGCAGGAATGAGAGACATTCTTTCTAAATTCAGCAGTCAGAACCTCCAAGGAGAGAACCCTCCACAACAACTTCTTACATCTCAAGCTGGAGCAGTACAGTTAAAATTATGCATGACATTTCTATGGTTTCAAGATGACACAGATTTCTATATGTTTATGACTTTCTCATGATTGGAAAGAGGCTGAAAGAAAACAATATGTATGACTGTATAATTTCCTTTCAATCTTTATTTGGCACTTTGCAAACACTGGAGAGATGCAGCCTTTGCCTCAAAGAGCTTGCAGTCTGTAGAATGACTCATTCTTCCTATTCTCCATTGGACAAAGTTTAAAAATTAACTTTAATACAGCAAATATTAACAGAGTCCTCACAAAGGTCTGAGTGGATGAATGCTGTACTTTGACCAAATTGAAACTCAAAATATACTTTTAAATATTTGTCTTCAATATAACAAACAAAAATAACAGTTCAAATAAAGTGTTGGTATTTTAGCCAATTCTTACATCTAGACACTATTGACATCTTACTTTTTCAAAGAATTTAAGAATTTGTGAGTTAAGTCACGGAAAAAAAAGAAAAGCAATTTAGAAATAGTAATATATAGAGATGGCCTGCAAATACTTTATTTACATGAGAAATACTGCTTTAGTGATTGTGAATACTACTATACCTGGTTAAATGATGGGTCTGCAAAAATAAGACATAATACTTCTAATCCTCACTCCCTGCAAAAGATTTTATTTTAAACAATGTAAGCAGCTGCACTTTATCCATTTGAGTACCGTTGAAAGAAAGTGCCCAGTTTGAATGGGATAACTCATGCACATAAATAAAAGAATTACTCTTGTAATTCTATACTTTGTGTCCTAGCCTCTCTCCTCAGTTGGCACAGGCCAGTTTAAAAATTTTTGTGACATGAGATTACTAAAATACAAATATTTTGGGACACATACTTTAAGTTTTATGGGAAGGAAGGCTTTATTGGATCTAGACACAAAATTACTAGTCTTATTAATTTTTTTTCACAGTAACAATTTGAAGTAGTATATACTACCCAGCAAACGTCCAACTTCTCACCTTATCTATAGATGCCCTAACATGATGCACTTACAGCTGTCTCCTTTTGTAGGAAGGGGAGGGAAACCAAAAGCTAGGCAAGTTGCCTGCAGTGATGTACTGTTAATGATGTAACCCAACTAACGCAGGAATTTACATCTACAGGTTTACTCATACCAGGCAAATTAATCCCAGCCAGGCCTATGCAGGTACACAGCCGTCTCAGTGCTTCCACAGAGCCCACCCCAGGCAAGGTCGAAATATTGCTCTGCCAGTGCGCAACCGCCCCGCGATGGAACCCCCGGGCCCAAGAAGGGGCAGCCTTCAAGCGGGCGCGGGCGCTCACATTCGCAAGCCTCTCTCCCTAGCTCTCCGTTCCAGTCTTGCCCTACAAGGACAGACAGGGGAGAAAAAGGAAGGAAGGTGGACGCACATGACCCCGAGAATTCGAGAGGCTGGCACCACCCCAGTCCAATCACGGCTATACTCCTCTACAACAGTAAGAGTAAAGCGAACTACGTCAATGCAGACAGCCATACTACCCTTTTTCCCCTCCTTCCCTTCCTAGCTCTTCCAATTATGTGCCGCGAGGAGGCGGGGTCAAGGTGTCACGTGAGAGGAGGAGGGTGGGGCTGGTGACCCAGACTGGAGGGGAAGATGGCGGCGGAGAGAGAGCCTCTGTTATTGGCTGGTCTACGTCCCACCGACTCTGAGGTGCTGGAGGATGGCAGGATCATCTTTGCTAGCCCCGTGCCCACCTTGGAGGTGAGAACCCGCCTGTCCTGCAGTCGCCCTTTCTCCTTCCCTGGTGCAGTCTGTTACTGTGAGGTCCAGTCGTTGCCCAGACCCCTGTGGTGGAGTGTGATGGTGCCGGTGCCCGTGTTCATTGGGCTCTCCCCGATTACTGGGGATCTCTTCCCACCCCCATCTCGGCCTTGAGCTGCTGCCCTCGCCGCTCTCTTTTCTGGGAGTAGCGGTTCCTTAGCCATTGTCTTTTGGTGGGGAGAGTTGCCTCGCCAGGAGCCCTCAGGGGCCCTCTGCTCCGCGTGGATTCGGCTGCTCCCCTGAAGTCTTTTTCCTGACAAAAAAAAAAAAAAAAGCCCCACGGAAAAGTCTTTCTCCCAAGTATCACACCTGCAATTGTTCAGAGAAATCAAGAGTCTGAAATACTTAAAAATGTGCGGTGCATACATCTATAAAACACTCTTGCTTTCCATGTCAAGAGTCTAATAAGTAAACTCCATTACAGCTGAATGTATAAATGTTTCCTAGTTCTGAAAAATGCTCATGTTTTCATGAAAGTGGGAACTTTTTTCTAAGTTGTAGCCATGTTTCACCTCTGCTAGGCTCTTAAGGAAAAACGTTGTTCTCCCTGTACACAGTTATCCATTTAAAAAGAAAATTGTTTATTTTCCTCTTCTTGAAGAGTCCCCTGTCCCTGGTGATAGGATCAGTGTGTATTTCTTTGTTTTGCTCTGACTGTTGTCTGGCCTTAAAATGTCAGTAAGAGGCTCTTAAATGTGTTTTTAAAGACACTTGTCTTCTCTGACGTAGCTTAAAAAGGTTGGTTTGGTTTTTTTCTTTTTACAGGTAATTTCTGCAATGCTGCAAAAAAAATTGTGGGAAAATGTTGTGAAGGAATAGCAAATTATGTGATTTGTTCACCCACAGTTGTCAAGAGCTGTTTTAATAGCCTGCACAACTGTGTGTGGTATTGGGTGTATTACTGGAGTCTTGTCTTGTACTTTCAGAAAAACCAATAAAACAAAAATCATTTCTTCATTGATGTGCTCTTGAATTAAACCCCCCAAGAGATGTGATAGAATTAATGCCTAAGCCACAGTGTAACAATGAAAAGTCCTCATCTTAATGATTAATAATGGTTACTAAAAACTTCTGTAGCTGGAAAAAAAAGGTGAAGAAATGCACTTTCTCTGTATTGAGTGGTTTGGTCAACAGCTCTGTTGTGCTGCTTTGGTTTTGTAGTCAGTTTATTTGGAAGAAAGTAGTTAAGTAGCAAAGGGCAACCTCATTGCTTAAAGAGGCACTTTGAAGACAAAGCATTTTTTTACTTTTTATCAAATAGAGTGCTTAGGAAAGAACCCTGCTCTTGTGAATTTCTAGCAAATTTGGAAGAAAGAGGCCACAAAGATTGAATTTGTACTTCTCCCTGGTTTGAAGCTAGATTGTTTAATTTAAGTCTACAGGGTGCCTTAGTCCAAAGAATGATTGTCATGGTGTGGGTCTAATTATGTATTTGAGTGTTGTTGTAGTCCTATAATATTCATTAAGTAGCTGTTTCTAAATGGCAATGACAGCTCTATTAAAATGAAAACAGAGCTGACTTAATCCTGATCATATGTTTGTTTGTTGATTAACTAGAGAGGAGAATATGGCAGGTGACAGTGATGTCCAAACCCAATTTATGTGAAGGTTATGGTGCTTTGAGAGGATTCCTAACTGTTTTATTTTTGGAGATGTTATATTGCTTTTTGTGTGAATAATTTCTGTTCTTTCCCCTCTCCTTTTTTTTCCCCCCTCTTTTTTTTTTTCCCTTCCCCCCCTTTTTCCCTTTTTTTCTCCTTGCTTTCATTCTTTTTGCACCTGACAGAAGACATGCTGTTCTGTTTTTACCTATAATTTGGCTAAGCTAAGCAGTGGAAAAGCTGTAAGGCTGCTAATAATTCTTCCAAATAGCTTCAGTGTTAGCATTTGTTTTATAAGAGAGGATTTCGTTAACTCGCCTTTGTTCTGACAAAATATAAATTTCATGTATATTGTGAAAAGTAAAAATGAAACTTTGAAATTTCTTATGGCTGCAAGCAGCTGTGCATTGTTTGAATGGAGCTAAATTGTTCACTTAATCTCTGAAAAACTGGTAAGAAAAACTTAGAGACTTTTTTCTACACAGAAAAAATTACTAAACAAAATCTAAATATAAGCCTTTCCAAAAGGACCTTCATAATCAAACTACAGAATAGTATCAAACTTATTCTAGATATTTCTGTAGCAGTTTTAATGTAAATAAAACTTGAAATGGTTTGGGTTCTTTTTTTCTGACAAAGAAAAAGAGCTGTTGACTAGTTGGTATCCTGTGTTCATTGTTATTGTCAGAAATGGAAGTAGCTGACTGGTCTTCCTTTCTGTACATCTTGCTTTGTTTCCTTGCAATGAAAGAATGTTTATTGCAATACTTATATACTGATATGTGACAACTGGTTCTCTGCTATTTCACTTTTTTTTTTTTAACAGTTAAGTCCTTCATCTCCAGAGCCAGCAAGTCTTCTTACAAAAGACCTCAGCACAAACTCTAATGGTCCAAAGCCAGCAGAAGTCATTCCAGATGATGATAGAGAAGACTTCTTTGCTGGTAATTGTTTTTTTTTCTTCTAATGTGACTGCATAGACTCTCTTCCTCTTAGACTTAAAGGAGTGAGCTTTTGTGAGGAGGAAAACCTTTTTATGCTGTAAAGGGTAATTTCCATATCTATAAGGAAACGTGAAGCAGTACCCTTGCAATGGAAACTGATTTTAAGCTTAAGCGAGTTAATATTGTAAATCTTAACCATTGTTCAAACTGTTGAAGATATACTTTCTGGAAAATTCATTAAGTAATATTTTCCTTTGGATATTAGGAGTATCACTAGCCTTTGTTGATAATTTTTTATTGAATTCAACGATCACATTTAATTGAAGTCCTATGATCTTCTGCAATATACTGTCATTTATGAATGTGAAATAATTTGCAAGAAAAGTGGCATACTATAAAAGGAAAAACAGCTGAGCAAAACATTTGTGCAAAGTTTGTTCTATCATTAACACATCTAGCTACTTGAATACTACTGGAAAACTGTTTTATAGTGTAGCCTTTTTTTTCTGAACTGCAAGTAGTAAAAGACAATCTTGCTTATTAGGGAAATTAAAGTGATATGTGACTTCTCTTAGGGATAGATGAGTCTTCTTTAAATTTCAATAGTAAATTAAAATTGGAGATTTTTTTTCCACCAAATTTGTGTGTTGTCATCTCATTATTACACTCTTGACAATACATATTTTTTAATGGAATTATTAAGAATTACATACTGAAGTAATGGCACTTTGAGAAGCTTATTTAGTAAAAAAGTTAAATGTCTTAAGATCTTGCCAGTGATGTACAGGATTTTTTCCTGTGGGACTCTAGTTATGTTTGATTACTAAATACAGGTTTGTCTGTGATATGTACTGTCCCTGCATAGTGTGGCAATATTATCTAGTTAATAACTTGTTCTGCTGATGGTAATAGAACACATCTTGTTATGTAATAATATTCAACTTTGTGTGTGTCTAAAAACACTAGACAAGATAAAGCCTTGTTTTCTACCATATAGCCATTTATAGTTGTCCCAGTCCTTTTTTACAATTATGAAGACTGATAATTCAGATCATATTGCAAGCTGGAGGGTATTTCTATTTATTAAAAGACTTTTGTTTATTATTAAAAAAAAAAGATAAACTGGCTTATGGGATCAGTCTTGGTATTTCACTAGGGTTAGATTTGGGCTCTAATATTTGATAGTACTGGATGTTTTGGAGATGTATGAAACTTTTGATAAGTAATTGGTTAATGACACTTATTTTTAATCCTTGATCAGTCACTACTTTGATGTTGGTTTTCTGCAGTCTGTTTTTCCTAACATGAATTATGGTTGCTGTCACAATTACAGGTGTAGAAGCATGTACTATTCAAGAAGGGAGATGTAATGTTCAGAATATATTGTGTGCCAAACCATGGTTCTAATTACTTCTTCTCAATGCGAATGCTTTTCCTATTAGTGAGTCAGTTGGCAGTCTGCTTTGATTACATTCCTAATCTTATCTTTGTTTGTACCCTAATGTAATTATTTTGAAATAAAGTTTACAGCATTTAGTTCTGGGCTGCTTTATATAGATAAGTGTATACATATGCCCATTACTTTTGTTCTCAACTTATCGAACTTATATTTGCATATATTTGAAGCTACATTCTAAAAGTGTCATAAGCAAATTTATTGATTAGTTTGCAAACTCTTTAAAACAGTCTTAAGAGAAATGGAGAATAATTAAGAGTTCAGTGATAATCCTATTAGTTTTGTATTTTTGCAAACCTCATGAGATTCCCATGGGCCCACTTCTCAAGATTGTCCAGGTCCCTCTGGATGGCATCCCGTTCTTCAAGTGTGTCAACTGCACCACTCATCTTGGTGTCATCTGCAAATTTGCTGAGAGTGCACTCGACCCCTTCATCTGTGTCATTATTGTCACTGGTCCAAATACAGACCCCTGAGGAACATTATATAATATTGTATATACTACCTATTACTGGTCTTCCATGTAGGGATCAATGGAATGGCAACATGTAGTTGGAGGGCAATCAAAAAGGATTTCAGGGTCTTGGGATGGTTGGTAAGGGAACCTGGGGCACAAGTTATATACTCCTCTATACTTCCAGTATAAGGCAACAACGCTGAAAGAAACAGATGGGCCCAGTCTATTAATACATGGCTCTATGGCTGGTGTCACAGCCAAAATGTTGGGATTTTTGACAATGGGTTGGCCTACACGGCACCAGGCATGCTGGCATCAGATGGGATTCACCTTTCTCAGCAAGGGAGAAGAGTCTTTGCTTGGGAACTAGTGGGACTTATTGGCAGGGCTTTAAACAACATGTGATGAGGGAGGGGGACAATATCAGACTTGTCCCTGGCAAGCTGTGGGATGAGAGGCAAAGGTTAGAAGGACAGGGTGCTAGTGAGGGCCCTCTGACACTGACTCTGAAGTGTGCTGGCCACACTGGAGCACACTTGCAATCTTATGGAGACAAGCCAGGGACTCCTGAGGTAAAAGAAGCCAACAGGGAAACACCAGGGAAATATCTCAAAGGAATTAAGGGATGTTCCTCTAGGAAGGTGACACAGCTGGCAGCCCAGCTGAGGTGCCTTTACACCAATGCACACAGCATGGGCAGCAAACAGGAGGAGTTGGGAGTCACCCTGCTGCTAGAAAGATATGACCATACGGCGTTACTGAAACTTGGTGGGATGAATCCTATGACTGGAGTGTGACTATTGATGGCTACAGACTGTTCAGAAGAGACAGGGGAGGAAGGAGAGGTGCAGGGGTTGCCCTCTACAACAAGAGGTGGATTGAGTGTGAAGAGTTGTAGGTCGAAAGCTGGTGTCAGAATCAGAGACCGAGGCAACAAAGAGAACCTTGTGGTCAGTGTCTACTACAGGCCACCTGATCAAGAGGAGTCTATTGACAAAGTCTTCTTGCTCCAGGTACAGGAGGCATTGAGCTTGCAAGTTCTTGTCCTGCTGGGGAACTTCAACCACCCCAGCATCTGCTGGGAAATAGCACAGTGAGCTGTGGACAATCCAGGAGACTCCTGGAATGCATGGAGGATAGCTTCCTGATCCAGGTAATACACAGCCCTACCAGAGGGGATATGATACTGGATCTGATGGTCACCAATGCAAGTGAGCTAATTGGGCATGTGTATTTGGTTTCTGTGACCAGGTCTTGGGAGTGGGGGGGCTACAGGAGTGGCTTCTGTTAGAAGCTGCTAAAAGCTTCCCCCCATGTCTGGTAGAGCCAATGCCAGCCAGCTCCAGAATGGACCCACTGCTGGCCAAAGCCAAGCCCATTCAGAATGATAGTAACACCTCCATGATAACATATTTAAGAAGGGAAAGAAAGTTATTGTGCAGATGTAAATTGCAGCCAGGGTAGAGCAGAGTGAGAACATGTGAACAACAATGTAGACACCAAGGTTAGTGGAGAGAGGAGAGGGAGGATGTACTCCAGGGGCTGGTGCTGAGGTTCCCCTGCAGCTTGTGGTGCAGACCATGGTGGAGCAGGTTGTCCCCCTGCAGCCCATGGAGGACAACCGGGGTGCAGAGATCCACCTGCAGCCCATGGAGGAGCCCATGCCAGAGTGAGTGGATGCCTGAAGGAGGCTGTGACCCCGTGGGAGGCCCATGCTGGAGCAGGGTCCTGTCAGGTGTGCCCTGGGCAGCTGCTGCAAATGGTCCATTATTAACAGTTCATCAGAAATTACACAGAGGGTGTAGAATACACAGTTTTGGTTACACCCACACAGTGATAAACTGGTCCTGGCCACTGTAACTAGGACACAGTGTGAGGAACCCCAGCAGCAGCAGGACACACTAGGGATACATGTGGACAAGTAGAGACTTAACAGGGGATGTTCCTTGAGCAATTGACCCCAGACCCATTGATTGAAAGAGACAGCAAGGGATGGAGACTGCACACATCAGCATGGGGAATTTTAGGAGGCGAAAACAATCAGCCGAGCTAATTGCAAGGGACTGGAATATATAGTCCCAACAGGCAAGCATTTGGCAGCATGGTGACCACCCAACAAAAAGCAGTGTCCTCTGCTTCTCCTGAGCTTCTAGCATCTGGTAGAACCAATGCATCCACAGAGCTCCTGTTCAAGCATGCAAGCACTCAGATTTCTGACTGTGGGATGTGTAAATATTCCTAGGGATGGAAAGTATTTGCAAGGAAGCCTGTGGGAGCTGTGACCAGATTCATGAACTGCTCTGCTTGGTGGCTGAACTCTAGGAGAAGGTGAGCAGACTGAGTATTCGAGAGTCTGAGAGGGAGATTAATCAATGGAGCCATACTCTGCCATCTATGATGCATGGAAGGCAACTCAGTGTGGCCACTATGGAGACAGGTCCAGGATCTCCTTTGTGCCAGGAGTCACAAGGGATAAGGAGGAGTGGAAGAACAGCACAGAGTGGTAAGAGATACCTCTCTTCACCCTCTAAGTTACCCTCTCAGATACCCTTACAGAACCAGTACAAGGCCCTGGGTGTAGTAAATTAAGTGCATAAGATAGAGGAGGAAGCTGTCTTGCCAAGGTCAGAGACCCACCCCTCGCAACAAAACCTGCTTTAAGACCAGTGATGAGAAGAAACAATGGTGAATTATGGTCACTGTCAATTCCCTCTTCTGCTGAACAGAAGCATCTGTTTGCAGACTGGACCCTCTTTTCAGGGAAGTTTCCTGCCTCCCTGTGGTCTGAATTGTGGATAGCAACACAAGACCAAAGAGTCTATTTCAGCCTTCAGATTACTATCCATTTTTGCTCTTTCTTGTGGGTACAAATGATGTCACAAAAAAACAAGTCTGAGATCAATCAAAAGAGACTTCAGAACCCTGGGAAGAATGCAAAAAAAGTCAGGAGAGCAGGTAGTGTTTTCCTCAATCCTTCAGTGAGGGAAGACTTTGGAAGAAACAGGGAAGCCCAGAATATCAATACCTGGCTCCAGGACTGGTGCCTGAGCCAAAAATTCGGGGGTTTAAACCACAGAAAAACCTTCAAGAAACAAGGTATGCTGGAGTCTCATAGGATCCACCTGTCTCAATGGAGAAAACATGTCTTTGGGCTTAATCTGACAGGACCAATTGAGAGAGCTTTAAACTAGAATCAATCGGGGAAGGGGATACCAATAGGATTGCAGTAGGTAAGCCAAGAGGTTTCCCAGAGAACTGTTCAAGGCCAGGTTGGATGAGGCTTTGAGCAACCTGATCTAGTGGAAGGTCTCCCTGCCCATGGCAGGGAGGGTTTCAGCTAGATGATGTTTAAGGTCTCTTCCAACACAAACCATTCTATGATTCTATGAGATGGGATGGTAGGTGGCTGTTTTGTTCACCCTGATCACAAAATGGATGAGTTTAAAATTTTCAGTATAATGAGAAAAAAGGTCAGCAGTGTTGCTGCCCTGGACTTCAGGAGAGCAAACTTTGAGCTATTTAGGCAGCTATTTAGCAGAGTACTGTGGGAATCTGCTTTTGAGGACTTAGTTCTGCTTAACAAACTACATTTCCTTTTATGATATTACCCACCTAATTGGTCAAGGGAAGCCAGTTGATGTAATCTTTTTGGATTTAAGTAAAACCTTCCATACTGTCTCTCACAGGACCCTTCTGGACAAAATGTCCAGTACACAGCTGGATAAACACATCATGCGGTGGGTGAGCAATTGGCTCATGGGTCAAGCACAAAGTGTTATAATAAATGGGGTTAAATCAGGCTGGCAACCAGTCACTAGTGGGGTTCCACAGGGCTCCATTTCAGAGCCAGTGCTCTTCAACATCTTCATAAGCAATTTGGATGCAGAGACTCCTTGTGGAGCTCAAGCTGAAAAAAATATTTCTATAATTTCTGGTAGCAAGGTCAGGCTTTACAGGAAGATTACAGAGCTGTGGTTCATACATGCAGGGAGAAGACACCAAAAGCCAAAGCTCAATTAAAGTTGAAATTGACCAGTATGTTGTCAGACAACAAGAAGGGCTTTTTAAAAGTACATTAATAGCAAGAGGAGGTCTAAGGAAAACATTAGACTTGTTGAAGATGGCCATCTGACTAACAGGGATGAAGAAAAAGCAGAGGCATTCAATGCAGTTTTTGCCTTAGTCTTTAATGATACTGATAGACCTTCATCTGCCCAGTCATCCAAGTTGGAGGAATGCGAGTGTGAAACAGTGACTTTCCATTTGTGGACAGTGAAATTGTAATAGAAAGCTGTATCAGCTGAATGTTCACAATTCCATAGGCCTGATGGGATTCACAGAATCACAGAATGGGTAAGGTTGGAAGGGACCACAGCGGGTCATCTGGTCCAACATCCCTGCTCAAGCAGGGTTATTCTAGACTAGAGCACATGGCACAGGATTGTGTCCAGATGGTTCTTGAATATCTCCAGTGATGGAGACTCCACAACTTCTCTGGGCAATCTGTTCCAGTGCTCAGTCAGTCACACAGTAAAGAAGTTCTTTCTCATGTTCAGGTGGAACTTCCTGTGCATCAGTTTCTGGCTGTTGCCGCTTGTCCTATTGGATGGCACCACCAAGAAGAGGAGCCTGGCTCCATCTTCTTGACACCCTCCCTTCAGATACTGATAGACATTGATGAGGTCCCCTCTCAGTCATCTCTTCTTGAGGCTGAGCAGGCCCAACTCTCTCAGCCTATCTTCATAAGAATCACAGAATCATTTAGGTTGAAAAAGACCTCTGAGATCATTGAGTCACATTCCTGACACAGCTGGTGAGTGTACCAGGGGTGGGGCCCCACTAGACCTGCTGTTTATGAACAGAGAAGGGCTGGTGGGAGATGTGGGGGTTGAAGGTTGTCTTGGGCACAGTGACCATGAAACGATAAGAGTTTTCAATACTCAGTGAAGTAAGAAAGGGGGCCAACAAAACCTCTGCCTTGGATTTCTGGAGGGCGGACTTTGGCCTGTTCAGGACACTGGTTCAGAGAGTCCCTTGGGAAGCAGCCCTTAAAAACAAAGGGGTCCAGGAAGGCTGGACATACTTTAAGGAAGAAATCTTAAAGGCACAGGAGTAGGCTGTCCCAATGTGCTGAAAGGCAAAATGTTGGGGAAGAAGACTGGCCCAGTTGAGCAGGGAGCTTTTGCAGGAGCTAAGGGAAAAAAAGAGAGTGTGTGACCTTTGGAAAAAGGGGCAGGCAACTCAGGAAGAGTATAAGGATGTTGTTAGGTCACGTAGAAAGAAAATTAGAGAGGCAAAAGCTCAGAAATTAATCTGGCCACTGCTGTAAAAGATAATAAAAAGTGTTTTTATAAATACATTAACAACAAAAGGAGGACCAAGGAAAACCTCCATGCTTTATTGGACATGGGGGTGAATACTGTCACCAAGGCTGAGGTACTTAATGCCTTCTTTGCCTCAGTCATCAACAATAAGACCAGTTATCCTCAGGGCAACCAGCCCCCTGAACTGGTAGACAGGGAGAGGTAGCAGAACAGACCCCCTGCAATCCAGGAGGAAGCAGTTAGTGACCTGCTGAGCCACTTAGACACAAGTCTATGGGGCCAGATGGGATTCACCCAAGGGTAGTGAGGGAGCTGGCAGAAGAGCTCCCCAAGCCACTCTCCATTATTTATCATCAGTCCTGGCTAACTGGGGAGGTTGGCCAATGGTCATCCTTGAGAAAGGGTCAGAAGGAGGATCTGGGGAACTACAGGCCTGTCAGCCTGACCTCAGTGCCTAGCAAGGTTATGGAACCTGTTATCTTGAGTGCTATCACTCAGCATATTCAGGACAACCAAGAGATCAGACCCAGCCAGCATGGGTTTAGGAGGGGCAGGTCCTGCCTAACCAACCTGATCTCCTTTTATGACCAAGTGACCTGCCTGGTGGATGAGGGGAAGGCTGTGGATGTAGTATATCTGGACATCAGCAAAGCCTTTGACACTCTCCCATAACATACTCCTGGAGAAACTGGCAGCCCACAGCTTGGACAGGTGCACTATCTGCTGGGTTAGGAACTGGCTGGATGGCTGGGCCCAGGGAGTGCTGGTGAATGGTGCTGCATCCAGTTGGCAGCCAGTCACTAGTGGTGTCCCGCAGGGGTCAGTGTTGGGCCCAGTTCTGTTTAACATCCTTACTGATGATCTGGACAAAGGGATTGAGTGCACCCTCAGTAAATTCACAGATGACACCAAGTTGGGTGAGAGTGTCGATCTGCTGGAGGGTAAGAAGGCTCTGCAGAAGGATCTGAACAGGCTGGATCAATGGGTCGAGGCTAACAGTATGAGGCTTGCAAGAACCAAAAATATGCAGGTAACCAAGACGACCAAAATCCACAGCTGAAGTGTGAAGAATAGATTTATTTCATTACCTTGTTAACTGGAGGATCCCAAAGCAACACCCGGGCAGAGACACACAAGCAGGAACACAGGCACCATTAGGCTTGGTCCATGCTAGCTGGTGGCAGGCCTGCAGTCTGCAGCTATTTATCAAGGGCATTTATGATGATTTACCACCATGCTGTGATCTCCTCTGTGCTTTGACCTCTCTCCCAACAGGGAGCTCAAGCATGTCCGTGAGAGTGCCTCCAAGTCTCTGTAAACACCTATGTTATCTCTACACAGAGATTCTACTTCTCAAAACAGACAGAAGATAAAAAGCAGTAGGCATAATATATAGTTTCCCACACTGATATTCTCCAGACTAGCTGCAAGGTCACTTTGAGCGAAACTATTATCCTCCTCGCCAAATCTTCTGCTTTTAACCCTTTCCTTCCAACAAGGTTCAACAAGGCCAAGTGCCGGGTCCTACATTTTGGCCACAACAACTCCATGCAGTGCTACAGGCTGGGGGAAGAGTGGTTGGAAAGCAGCCCATCAGAAAAGGACCTGAGGGTGCTTGCTTGATGGATGGCTGAACATGAGCCAGCAGTGTGCCCAGGTGGCCAAGAAGGCCAATGGCATCCTGGCTTGTATCAGGAATAGTGCGGCCAGCAAGACCAGGGAAGTGATTGTCCCTCTGTACTCGGCACTGGTGAGGCCGCACCTCAAATACTGTGTTCAGTTTTGGGTCCCTCAATTCAGGAAGGACATTGAGGTGCTGAGGCAAGTCCAGAGAAGGGCAATGAGTCTGGTGAAGGGACTGGTGCACAAGTCCTATGAGGAGTGGCTAAGGGAGCTGGGGTTGTTTAGTCTCAAAGCCAGATGTTTATCTGCATGATTTTCTTGTTTCTTGCCCCATCATGTTGTCACAAAACCTCTCTCAATGATTTTTGAGTGGTCTTGGGAATCCGGTGAGGTCCCAGCTGATTGGAAGCTGATGAACATTGTCCTGATTTTCAAGAAGGGCAAGAAGAAGGACCCCAGAAAATACAGGCCTGTCAGTCTCACTTCAGTGCCTGGTAAAGTTATGGAGAAGATTATTCTGGGAAGCATTGGAAAACACCTGAAAGACAACACAGTCATTGGTCACAGCCAGCATGGCTTCATGAGAGGAAAGTCCTGCTTATCAAACCTGATTTCCTTTTATGGCAAGGTAACTCACCTAGATGATCAAGGGAAGCCAGTTGATTCAGTCTTTTTGGATTTCAGTAAAGCTTTCGATACTGTCTTTCCCAGGATACTTCTGCACAAAATGTCCAGCACACAGCTGGATAAACACACCATGCGGTGGGTGAGCAATTGGCTCACAGGTTGAGCACAGAGGGTAATAGTGAATGGGGTAACATCAGACTGGTGACCTGTCACTAGTGGGGTTCCGCAGGGCTCCATCTTGGGCCCTGTGCTCTTCAACATCTTCATAAATGACTTGGATGCAGGACTGGAAGGTATACTAAGCAAGTTTGCAGGTGACATAAAACTCAGAAGAGCTGTTGACTCCCTTGAAGTGAGGGAGGCCCTGCAGAGAGACCTGGACAAATGAGAGCACTGGGCAATCACCAGCTGTATGAAGTTCAACAAGGGCAAGTTCCAGATTCTGCACCTGGGATGGGACAACCCTGGATGTATGGACAGACTGGGGAATGAGATGCTGAAAAGCCGTGCCATGAAAAGGGACCTGGGGGTCCTGGTCGATGGCAAGTTGAATATGAGTCAGCAGTGCCCTGGCAGCCTGGAGGGCCAACCATGCCCTGGGGGGCATCAGGCAAAGCATTGCCAGCCGGTCGAGGGAGGGGATTGTCCTGCTCTACTCTGCACTGGTGTGGC
>JAXCLP010000085.1:1296330-1307843 GCA_035584035.1 Lepidocolaptes lacrymiger
CGATTAGGATGTCCTCCCAAATTCCTCAAAATGGTCATCCTGCTACACGAGGATCAGCGTGGCCAAGTCAGATATGGTGATGCACTCTCTTGGCCACATTGACCACCATCAGTGGTCCACTCTGGCCTCCAATCAGGAGAAATGGAGACACACCATCCATAACGCTGCTGCTTCCTTTAAGAACACACACAGAATCAGTCTGGAGGAAAAAAGGCAACTCAGGAAGAACCGTGCCCCGCCAGTAGCGCCAATGGAGACTTTCCTCTTTGCCTTTTGCAATCGGACTTGCCTATCTAGCATTGGCCTTTTTAACCACCAGCGTGCTTGTAGCAAGCGTGGGTAGAGCCCTTCCCAAATCTTTGTTTGTGAAGCCTAGCCATGATGATGAGAGAGTGAGAAGGTCCCCCAAACTTCCTTTTCTCCAGGCTAAACATCCCCAGCTCCCTCAGCTGCTCCTCATAGGATTTGTGTTCCAGCCTCTTCCCCGAGCTCCACTGCCCTTCTCTGGACATGCTTCAGCACCGCAATCTCTTTCTTGGAGTGAGGGGTCCAAAACTGAACAGAGGACTCCAGGTGTGGCCTCACCAGTAGAAGGGGATGATCACTGCCCTAGTCTTGCTGGCCACACTATTGCCAGTACAAACCAGGATGCCTTTGTCTTTCTTGGCCACCTGGGCACACTGCTGGCTCATGTTTGGCTGATGTTGATCAAAAGGTTCAGGATGCAATCAGGGAAAAGGGGCCTGATGATGGCTGGGGAGCAGGCCATGCTGCCCTCACCATAGCTGCAGGGACTGTGTAGTATTGTGCCCCTGAGGGGTCACCATGGCTCCTGCCTGCACCAGCACTCTGAGGGAAAAGGTTTTGCCCTCCCTTGTCCAAGAAGCATTTAAACCTCGATTTAATTATGGCTTTGTTGGTTGCTCGAGGGCAGGAGGTCCGGAGGGTGGGATGTCCTTGTGCCGGGCCCGCCGCGGTCTTTGAGGTAATTTCTGGCGGGAAGCAGCGCACTACTTTTTCTCAGCTTACACCCGCGCCCGGTAGCAGCGCGCGCTCACCCTCAGTACGGTACGCACCTGCGGTAACGGAAACCTCCGCTCCGATTGTACTTTCTTGATCGATCAACCACCCCAGCGGGAGCGTGGAACAAAGAGCGACCACGAAGCGACGTGCCATGCCGGGTCGCCCTCCCCGCCCCCGCGCAGAGCATATCGCCCCACCCAGCTGGCTTCGTCTCTCTTCGCCTCGCATCTTTTTTTAAATTTTTCTTCCCTTATTTTTTTCCTCCGCGTGCACTCGACTGGCGGCTCAATCTGCCAATCAGCGGCTCGGGCCGGGCAGCACGCGTTGCCCAATTCTCGCTCGCTGTTTCTCAAGTGACAGATGACCGAGCCAATGCGCCGCCTCCCCACCCACCGCTGGGGGCGGAGCAGGGTAGAAGCCAATGGACGTGGGGAGGGTGAGCACGTAGGGGAAAGTAGTGCTAAGGGAGTAGGGCGGCTGGGCTGCTTTCTGAGGAAGAGGTTGGTTCTGGGGTGGTTTCGGTGAGCGGCTTAGCCGCCACGCGGGAAGGAGTGCCCCGTCGGCGGTGTACGAGCTGGGGGACCCCGGTCCGGTCCGGTCTGGCCTGGCCTGGTCCGGTCCGGCCTGGCCCGGTCCGGCCTGATCCCGTCCCGGCGGGGGACGGGGGCGCCTCCCCGCGCCCTATTCCCCTCGCACCTCTTCCCCCTTTGTTGTGGTGAGACGCTGAGGGTGGCAAACGGGCGCGGTGAGCCCCGGCGGCGGCGGCCCGAGGCTTGGGCGGGAGGAAATGGCCACGGGGGGTGGGGGAGGCGGCTCTTACTTGCCGTTCGTAGGGTCTGCGTTAGGGGAAGTAGGGGTGGGTCGATGTTGTCCCTTCTACCCTTTACATGCTAGAATAGCCCCCGACGCGGGGTGTTGAAATGTGGGAACGGTTGGCCTGTGTTCCCAGTGTGCGTGTGGGGGAGGAGTGAGGGGAGCGGGGGAGGGAAAAAAAGAAATTATACTCTTCTTTCCTCTTCTCTTTCTTGCCCGTTTTATTTATTTTTTTTTTCTTACGGAGTTTAGGTATGCAAGACTTTGTGCTGAGGCGGTGGCGAAAGTTAGGAGCAAGTTGCAAAGAAGTGTTTAGAATTACAAGGCTTCACTTCAGCCAGTGCTCTTTTGTCTGTTCCAGAGTCATGGTTGCGAAATATACACAGCCCACATTAGACATGTGCATGAAAATTGATTAGTGGGTTTCTTCATGGCATTGTTTTTTTATGCTGTGACTATCTATGCATTGTAAGATGTAAACAAACATAATCTGTTAAGTGTGTCATCTGCCTAGATAAGTACATGGGAGAAGTTGTGTTGTGATAAATGCTAGTTGGTGTTACTGAGAGCTCCTATTTGTATTTTTTTGTGGGGAGTGGAGGGGAAGAGAAAAAGTGTGAAGTCTTTTAGTCTTCATTCTGAGAAAATAAAAGAAGACTAAAAAGTGGGTGAGCAAAGAGCTCTTGTCATCATCTTGGAGTGCTGTTGGATTGAACAGCTGGAATTCAGACTGCAGCCTAGTCTCATGTCTCTTTGGTTGTCTGTCACAGTTTTTGACTAAAAAAACCCCAACAGGTATGTTGTGCTCTTTTCAAATCCTTTCATGACAAGTGGATAGCATTAAGAAAAAGTTTTGCTTACTGGGTTTTCCATCAAGTATTTCTGAAAATAGTGCTAGTGAATGCTGCAACCTGTGTATATTGCATGTAGGGCTCACCTTATCACAGTTCATGGTTATAAATGACTTGGATTCCATATGTAGCAAGAAGTTTATAATAACAGCCTAGTGGGAGACCACACATAACAGCAGGTTTGCCTTACTGAACTCTAGTGAGAGACTGATCAGTCTTTGCTCTCTTCTTCAAACTGGAAAAAAAAACCCAAACCAACAAAACCCCCTCTTGCTAAAGTGAAAGGCTCCTCTTAGAAGATACAAGGTTGCTGTTTAGCCTTTCCTATGCTTTATCACAGTGTTGGAGCTTGCATGGTTAGTGAGTAGGTTATTTGTGTGTTTGTTCTGAGGCATAGCTTTAAAACTTTAATGTTTACAAACTCTAGTGAATTAGAGGAGAATGAGAATATAAGTAAATGGGAGGTTTGTGAAGTCCCTTCCCCAGTTTGTTTAGCACTATCATGATGAAAGATAGCATTAGTTACAAATGCCTTTAAAAAGAGAAAGGGGAGACTCATTTAAGGTGGTTTAAACTTAAAAGATGAGTCTAAGCACATATTTAAAAGCATATTGGGATGTTTACTAGAATAACCTGGTAGTTGCTTGTTGTTTTGCAGTTGTGTGGGTCAGACTTAGTCAATTTTCCTGAGGTTCTGTTTGATGATAAAAACACCACAGTTGAAAAAAATGAGGTTAAAAACGTTGGTCTCTTAACTGATCTCTTCTTCCACCCAGAAGCTAGATTTGAATTATACAGTGAATCTCAAAATGAAAGGCCCTCCTGGGTCCTCCATTTTCCTGTTCTACTCGATCTTTCAGAAGTGTTGAGCACCAGTTGATATAATTGAGTTTATTTGAGCTCAAAAAAATCTCTGCTACTACTAAGCTCGACTTTAAAAAACAAATCTTGTTTCCACCTCTCTAATCCTTTTCCCACAAAAGTACTGGGAGAACAGGCTTTGTAGTAGGTTCTGGATAACAATGACTGATCTCTGCTTGAGACTGAAGTGAATTCCTAGGTTTTCTTTGCATAAAGTTTTAATTATTATAAAAAGTATTCTAGAGCTTTCAAATGTATTCAACACTGCCTTAATGGTTGTGCATGTAAATGCCCTGTAATTGAAAGCATCCATTTATGGGCCTGAGTTGCTAAGTGAGCTGTAAATTCTGCTTTTCAGATTGGATTTAATGACTTTTATCATAAAGCCATAAACTGGTTGTGAACTGTGCCGAGAGGCAAACAATACCTAAGCTTAGTTTGCCAAAATTTTGTAATTGTTGATTTGTTAAACTGAGTTGCTGCAGGTCATGTAATGGAATTAGATTTCTTGTAATAGAATGCAGAGTACAGGCAGCCCTGTGTTCAATATGCTCTGGGTTAGAAGAAATTGGCTACTGCAGAAAACCTTCCTAAACATTCATCTCTGCTTTCAGTAGCGAAACTGTTAAAAACAGTAAGGCTTCATTCTAGATGACTTTATTATGATGACTGACAGCCATAATGTGAGTGTGAGCCATAAGTGTCAAATAAAACCAAGAGGAAACTGAGAGAAGTTCCTGGGTCTCCTATCAGTTTAGTCTGGGACTCAAGCTAGATTTAATTACACTGGAGCAATACTAGCTTATGCAAAGCGAGCTCTGCTTATCAAGGGGGATTGTTTGAGGAACATTTGTTAGACCTATATTGAAAATGTTCTTACATTAACTAATTGTTAAATGCAGTTGTTTGGGGTTTAGTGAAGTGGAGAAGCTGCTAAACTATGCAGATTAAAAACTGAAACAGGTACCTAGGTACCTGATAATCAGTTCTGTGAATATTCCTGTCAAATTTAGCCTAGGAGTATTTATTTTCTAAAATAATGAAGCTGACACTTGTCTGTTACACGTGGAAAATGTTAGTCAAAATTAATGAGATGAGAAGGCCTTAAACTGCTGTGGTTTGGAGTGCTTCTTTGATGCTCTTGTGGCCTTTTAGTTTTAAGGAGTCCTTAGTAATTGAAGAAAAATCCAACTTCTGATGCTTTAATAACATCGTGATTGTGCTTATTTTAGTTCTGTTTATGAGAAATATGAGTTTTCTTATTTGATTCATAATTAAGTTTCATGAAGTGAGCAAGAGAAAAAAGTCTATTTTTGAAGTAGGTAATTCTGTTTTCAGTGAGCTATATAAAGGTAATAGTTATGAAGAGTTTCAAAGTCCATTGCAATACTAGAGCATAGTATATTTAAAAATTGTGTATGTCAAGTCTCTATATAGGCATGTTTCAAATTCTCATTCTAAAGCTGGCCCAGAGCAAGAATTTTCTTTGCTTCTGTCCCCCCAGATCATAAGCAGTAATGCCTCATTGGTTCACGTCAAAGCAGAATCAGGACCCTGGCTTTATTCCTTGGAGCTTTGGGCTGTGAACTGGCCAGATGGAGTCCCGTGGGAGGGAGCTCTTCAGAGCCACGCCCCACTGCTGGGCTAATTGGCTGAAAAGCTGAACTGAATTTGTGGGCATTGTTCAGTGGGGCTGCATTTTCCTTCCTCTAAAGCAAAAAAGCCCCTAACACCCAGAAAACAGTAAGGGAATACTTGAAGCTGTCCTACTCTGACTGAAATATGAGGAGAGAAGATGAGCACCATCTCACTTTCTTGTGTGGTTGTTTTTCAGAAAAGCATGTATGTGACAGTAGGTTTGAGCTTCTCCAGTATGACAAAACCAGGTGTTTAATATTAATTTGTAGAGAAAGAATTAGCCCTTATGGAATTACAAAAGGCAGTTTGTGGAGGGATTGTGGGTGCAATAGAAGTGAGATGTTTTCCCTTGTCTGTTCCACTGAGTAATTTAACTAGTGTGTGTTCTATCTGAAAGGGAAAAGACAGGCTTTGATTTTAGTTTGAAGTTCGTACAAAATTCAGGTTTCCTGCAAGTTGAGATCATTAACATGGAGAAGAACTTTCTTAGATTCCACTGAGAATAAACTGTATCCTGTATAGAATAACACAGCCTGAAGGATCCAGAAGCAGACAATAAATTTTTTTTTCCTTCTGTTCAATGCAAGATTGAATTCTTGTTTTATTGTTTTTCTAAGTCTTAATGACTTAATATAGGAGATATGCAGTACTTCATAAGCTATACCTTTTAAAACTTCAACTCCCAGTATTGTTTAACCTAAGGTCTTGATGCTGCCTTAAATAGACTATGTTTCAATTAATGCCACCTTATTGTGGAGCCAGTAATATCACAGGGGTGTATGTGAAGGGAAAGGGTAGATATTCCCTCATCTTCTGAAATATCTGAAACATTGTGCAGCTGGTGAAATTGATAAAGAATCTTTTCCAAATTCCAAGAGTAATGAAAAAAACATTGCCTTAAAAAAAAAATCTCAAAAATGGGGCTAAAATCAGGAGGAAATGAGCTTGTAGACTCTCAAATACCACAATTTATTTTCCTCCATCTTCTTTCCTCAGGAGCTTAACTTCTGTCCTCTTTATTCCAGAAGAGCTCTTGCAAATGAAATTCCTCTAAGCCAGAATACTTCTAGTAAAACCAGGAGAGATCAGATTTCTTTATTTTCAAGTTTAAGATGAATAAGCAGACAGATATGAAATATGTTGCATAAGGCTTTAGAATATATTAGCCAGAAATCACTTGATATTTTTGGTAGCACCATTGTGTTTATAGTATGTTCCAGATGCTCAGGAAAAGAAAATTGCTCTTAGTCTGCTAACATGCTGCCCTTAAGGTTACTTTGTATTTTATGCTTGGTTATTGCTGAGATCTTGGGCTTATATTTAATACTTGTTCCAGAGAACCACAGTAGAATGGAATAATAGCAGACAATACTCAAACTATGACTTTAGAAGTTGCCAACTATGACACTGTTTGACCAGCTATAGAAACACATGTGCTTTGGGGAGCAGAGATATGCTGTGGGGGCAGAGATGAAACAAATATCACCAGATTTAGGTAGTTTGTAACTTTCCCACTATTAATCTGTTGGGAATAACAACATGTGCTCCCTGTGTTCCAGCAATCTAAAGAAACTTGTACTTCTCTGGACAACAGTGAGTATACCTTGAGTATTCAAAGCTTCACTTTTAAAGCAGAATCCAGAGAACATGGAAAGGGATAAAATAGAAGTTTTCTGTTATGTATTGCACTGCTGCCTTGATACTAATAGTTCACCTATAGTTGAGCTCAGAAAGGGATCCTGAAAATCTCCCTGCAGTTACTCACAGAGTCCCTGTATGCTGATATGTTGTAGTGGAAATTGAAAATAGTGCATGGGAAGAAAAAAAATCAGATTTGTGTTGTGGTGTTGGGCCTCAGAAGAAGAGAGTGAGCAAAGGAAGAGACAGTGAAAAGAATAAGAAATTGTGAAGCACACTTAAAGTCCTTAAAAGCAAAAGCTGTAAATGAGTACACAGTTGTTTTTTTTGAGATGATTTGCTGTAGACTACAAGGAAATCACAAAAACCATATTGCAAGGAAAAGGGGGATATTACATATTTAGCATGTATTTAAATTGCAGCCATTTTAGCAATGTAGAAATGTTTCTTGCAGTGTTGTCAAAGATTCTCTGGGTACATTTGGGGGAAAAGCATTTTATATTTTTTGTGGATGAAGAAAGTGTACAAGGCAAAAGACTAGAGGAATGTTTTTATCAAGAGGCTAGTTAGTGTCAACAGTGACAGTGTATGAGGATGATTCTTTAGGAACAAAGATCAAAACTTACTGTATCAATTTGAAGGCAAAAGTTACAGGAGATTAATTGAAATGAGATTTGCTGGTCAAAAATGAGCTGCAGCAGTGACTCCTAAACCCATTATTATAAATAAACATGGTGTCTGAGACTGGGTGGATACAGTTAGAACTCAATGCAGGTGTAGGACTCCTCATTTATATTTGAGCTCATGCCAGATGTTCAACAGCCAATATGTGCACTCTGCCTTCTATGTCCAAATTGCTCATGAGGTGTAGGTTTCTGTCTTTATACTTTTTATTTAAATTATAATGTTGAGAGCTTTAGGATAATATGACCAAAAACATAAGTGAGAAGATAACCAGACTGATACAATTTTTATGTGTTCTTTAGATCAGTCCTTAGGCAATGTCTTCCTGTACTTGTAATTTAATTGAAGTAGTAAAGTTTTCAGGCTTCACATCTGTCCAGAGGAGCATCCCAAACTGTATAAGCCATGTTCAGATGCTTTGTTACAAAAGACTGATGATAGCCCTCTGTTTGAAGGAGGGATGTGATTCAAATGTATGGAATCATGAAGTTTTCAGGCAAGATGAATATAAACAGTTCTTCAGCAAAGCTTGCAGTCGTAGTGTTGTCCACAAAAATTGGATTTGTTACCTGGTGTGCAAGAAGCCAATAATTACACACTCAAGAGAGACATTGATTATTTATTTCAGAGCTGTGCAAGCCTGGATGCTTGGTGGTATTCCACAAATCAAGCACACCAACTATCAAAACCTTTTACTATTCATACATTTTAGCAAACAAAGAAATTAGTGTTCATTGGCTACAAGTTACATAGTTCTCTTATTAATTAGTATTCTATCTTCTATTGGTTAATGGTTCTCTCACTTCTCATGATAATTAGTCTGCATGCTCAGTCTTCCTCTTCTTTTGGGTTGGTGGTCTGTGAGTTGGTGGTCACAATCTCCCCCTGCCAGAATTACCTTTTACCCAGTTGGAGCTGAGTTCAGCACAGTTGTTGAGTTGGCTTTATAAGTTTCTTCCTTATCTTGGGAGTTCTGCCAGATGTCCTTGTGGCCCATAAATTCTGTAGTCTTTGTGTCCACTATCAGTGGTGCATCCTTCTTCCCAAGCTGTGTTAACCTCCCTCTAGGTCTGAGATCATTGAAGCATGTCCAGCCCTAAACCTTAACAAAGCAATTCTACCAAGTAATTTATCTTTCTAACACCTGGACATCAGCATGTGTCCTTAATGTTTTGTGTAAACATAGTAAAGTTGTGAACACATAATTTAGCAATGGGTTATAATTTTATGGAATGACAGCTTCCAGTGTTCATGCCTAATAAAGATGGGGTGACTTGAGCTGGATACTACTCTATGTTTACTGGACGTCAAGATTTGTACAGTTTTTAGTAAACATAGAGCAGAACCTTCCCTGAAGTATTTGGACATGATTATTACCTTAACTGGAATTACTTTGTGCTTGACTTCTCACATCTGAGCCCTTCATGATAGCAGGAAGGAACAACCTGCCTTTGCATTTCAAAGCCCTTCAAATACCATTTGTAATTAAATGTACTTCTTTTTATGTTTGCCAGCTCTTAATAAAACAAGAAATTTCTTTACTCCTTAGATCTTTGAGAAGAGTAAAATGAGAAAAATTGGTGTGAAACTTGTAAAGATATATGAGATCTCATTTCCTTTATTTCTCTGATTCACTTAGGGATTCTGATAACAACCATTGCTTCAAAAGGGGAATTACAGAATTGGCCAGAACTCTTACCAAAGCTTTGCAGCCTGTTGGATTCTGAAGATTATAATACCTGTGAGGTAAGGAGGTTTATTTTGAAATGGATTCTTGTTTAAATTTGATTAATTTTTGTCTCTTTTCATGGATACTATATATATATATAGTATTTTGTATGTGTATATATGTACATATATAATCTGTTTTGTTCGGTGTTTATGAAGGAAAATAAATACCAGCTTAACTGTTTTAAGCTATGAGGAGAAAAAGTCATCTAATTTTTAAAAAGTTTTGCTTTTAAGCATTTTTAAAATTATGATTAAATATATGAGCACTGAATGTTAAAATTAAAATTACCACTTACCTTTTATAGACTCATTCAGCTTGAGATCTTACAGATGATAGTATAAAGTGCTTAAATTAAAAGTCTTTAAGGTTCTTTTAATTTAACTCCATATTTAGTTATCTACATTTACTTTGTTAATCAGCTAAGTTTACTGTGGTCTTTTGCTAAAATTGCCTGTTCTATACAAAACCTAAAATGTTGCTTTCTTCAAAATGTAAAAGAAGAGATTTTTTTTGTTGTTGTTTTTGGGTTTTGTTTGTTTGTTTTTAAACAGGGTGCATTTGGTGCTCTTCAGAAGATATGTGAAGACTCCGCTGAAATTTTAGATAGTGATGTATTGGACCGACCACTCAATATTATGATACCTAAATTCTTGCAGTTCTTCAAACACAGCAGTCCAAAAATAAGGTAAGTTTCAGTGTTATACTGAAGTTATTTGTCAAAAAATTATTTACATGAATAGCGAGGTTGATATTTTGTAGATCAGTTTAAAACATGCTTAGTTTTTTTTAACGATCCTGCATATGCAAATGTGAGAAGCAAAGGCACAGAATTTCATGCATCAATAATTTCCATGCTTATCTGTTTAGTTCATAGATCAGCCTCACTTCTTTATACATCTTCCAAATCTAGAATCTGTCTGACTTTGAAAATCAATTTTTTTAAGATTTTGCATATTATTATGAAAATTTCAATGCTGTGGTTAAAAATTTCATATTCTGATTAGAAAGAACTATCTTGCATTCATTTTTTTATGTCTGCAGCAATGGGAGAGTAAAAAATTATTTGCAGATAATGGTTTCTGAGTTCTTGCAGAAAAATATTTTTCTGCTTTAACTGCACCAAAACTTATAAAACTCTATCTTTCAGCTAGATCAAATTAAATGGGTTCAGCATTTTTTTACCTTAATATGGTATTAATCTCTCCAAAGTAACAGAAGTATAGAATAGAAGAAAAATTCCAAAATTAACTTGTTTTTGCTAATATTTATCAACAAGAACAGTAGCTTTTACCCTGAAATGAGCCAGCAATGTGCCCTTGCCACAAAGAAGGTGAATGGTATAGTGGGCTGGAGTGTTGCCATCATGGGAGATGATCCTTCCCCTCACCCTCCAGGTGAGGTCACACCTGGGAGGACTGTGTCCAGTTCTGGGCTCCCCAGTACAAGAGATACATGGAGCTAATGGAGAGTCTAGTGAAGAGCCACAAAGATGGTGAAGGGACTGGAGCATGTCTCCTACGAGGAAAGACTGAGAGAGCTGGGACTGTTTAGCCTGGAGAAGAGAAGGCTCATGGGTGACATCATCCATGTGTGTAAATACCCAAAGGGAGAGTGCAAAGAAGACAGAGTCAGCCTCTTTTCATTTGTGTCCAGTGACAGGACATGCGGCAATGGGTACAGACTGGGACACGGGAGGTTCCCTCTGAACACTGGGAAGCACTTTTTTTACTGTGAGGATGACCAAGCACTGGCACAGGTTACCCAGAGAGGTGGTAGAGTCCCCATTCTTGGAGATATTCAAAAGCCATCGTGATGTGGTCCTGTGCAGTAGGTGGCCCTACTTGAGCAGATGACCTACAGAGGACCCTTCCAACCTCAACCATTCTGTGTGATTCTCTGAAATGTGTTTTTGGACTCCTGTTTGAAAATTATATGGAAAGATTCTACGACTTGGAGGATTCATTTATTGCCAGCAGTAGTAGATGGTGAAGACTAAAAGGAAGAGCATAACTAGGAATATATCTTGATAGGATTTAAATAAGATTTAGAAACTCGCCTAAAATAGAGGCACACTAAGTTGCATATATAACAAAGCATGAACTGGCACTTGTAGAAAGATAAGCTTTGGCTTTGAGATAGTTAAACCAGTTTCAACTTGAAAGCAGATCACCCTAACCTGTGGCCTGGTGTATCTGGGCTGAATTAGATGCTAATATTTTTGGTCTGTGTTTGGCCCAGCCACCTGTGAGAAATTATTCTTTTCCTGCCAAGTT
>JAXCLP010000085.1:1533066-1550119 GCA_035584035.1 Lepidocolaptes lacrymiger
GTTCTGCTTTGCCCGTGGTATTAATCAAAGCTCCTCTTTTGGTTGTTATCTCTAGTTGTAAATTCCTAGCTGGTTTTTTTTTTCTTCCCTCTGAAAGGCGAAGGGAGGGGGGAAGAAAGACCTTGAAACAGTTTTGCTGGACACCAGGCGTTTATCCAGGGTCAAACTATCACAATATCTTGTCCTTATGACTACAGCAGCAGTACTGTCTTATCTGCTTCTTTTTAAGCAGATGTTTAGTGTAAGAGCTAGTTGTCTGCCTGGTGTAATGCAGCTGTTTAATATATATTTGCAGGAGCTGGTACTGTAGCAGATTTAGGCTGGTAGCTGCTGCTTTTGTCCCCCAGCCAAGCCAAGAGTACTTTGTAGTGTGAGAAGTAGCAGCTTAATTCTCTGTGGACCTCAGTGATGTGCCTCTGTGTTTTGATTTTTTATTTAAGGTGGGTGTTTGTGTTTTGAAGTCATTAAATTAATTAAACATATCATTTGAACTGGGCTCTCTTTCCTTAGCAGGCCAAAACTCTGAGACTAACAGTTCAATAACATTGTCCAATTTGGGGTTTTATCTTGTTTTAAAAAAAAATAAACCTGACATCTGATCTAGGATTCATCTTTCTTTGATTCTTATCCCTTGCAGTGCAGTTTGCTGGCAACCAAGTCATTGCTGCTCTTACAGTGATTGTAATGCTGTGAGCTCCAAATCATCTAAAGCACAAGGCAGGGGTGAAAAGAGATAGAGAATGACAGAATGCTGAATTTAGCTCCTCACTAGCAAAATAACACACAAAACCTGTTACTGTAAAATCAGTAGCCTGAGGAGCAAGGATGGATATGTATCAGCTAATTTATTTTAGCTTAAACTTTAAACTTGATCTATTTGAAGCATGATAGTCGAGCTGATAGGTGCATCATTATGGGATAATGTGAAAATTTGATTTTGTGTCTTAAGTGTAGAGTTCTCACTAGTGAATACTTTCTGACATAGTGCTGGTTCCTGCAGTGAACAGGAGGATGCTGGGCAGGGAGGCAGCTTGCATAGGTATATCAGACCTCACTGTCTCATAGGGATTATAGACACTTTGCAGATGGGTTGCATGTTGGGGCTATGCATAATACAGTAGTATCAGTAAGTGTTACCTGTGTCTCCCTAGTTTTACTGCTTATGATCAGCTCCAGACAGGAGGGTTCACAATTGGTAGCACAGTGTCTGAAAAATAAGTGTCACAGTTGGTTAGAGCATGCTGCTAAGAACATCAAGGTTGTGGGTTTGATCCCTGCCTGGGCCATTCACTTAACAGTTGGACTTGATGATCCTTGTGGGTCCCTTCTAACTCAGAATATTCTGTGATTCTGTGAAATATGGCTGCATAAGTCCTTAGGTTTCTAGAAACTGAATAGCAACACCTAGGAATTATAGTCAAAAACTTATCCTTGCTGTCTACCACACAAACAATGTTCCTTGATTAAATAAATGCTGGTATGCCAGCTTGAGGAGTAAACTACTGTCTGTTGCACTGAGAAAGGCAAAGTTGTGTAACACTGCAGCAGTGCTATGGTTTACACTTAAAATGCTACAAATATTCCTTTCCTCTTGCTGCTTATGAAAGAGGTGACTGTATCAAGACCTGCCCTGTTTTAGTAGCAGAGCATGTGATTGGCTGTCCCTTGAGAAGAGCTTTCCTCTTGCAGCCAGCCTGGCTTGAATACAAAGAAAATCAAATTAATTAGTCATTCACTGACCGGTGCTTGTTTAAAGAATTGTCAAAAAATAGTTAAAACAGGCTGAAGGAAAGAGTGTTCCATATACTGAGCTAGCTTGGACATCAATTAGCAGATGTAAAGGGTATGGCTTGCTTCACTGAAAAAAATAATCTGCTGTGTTTTGGTAAGTATGCAAATGAGAGAATGAATAAGTAAGTTCATTCTGTCAAGCCTGATGCAAAATGCTGTGAATATGCTTTGGTCATGTTAAGTTGAATTTCAGCAAACTAAACTAGAGAAATGACCTGGATAAGTCCGAAGTATCTCATACTGTCTCATGCTCAACCATTCCATAGATGTGCCTGTGTGTAAATCTACTTCAAGGAAGTAAATTACTTATCCAGATAATGAAAGGTCAAAATATAACACTGAACAGAATGCTGAAGACGACGTAGGCTAATGCAGTTCCCAGTAAGAGACAATCTTTTGGACCCTGAAGCCTGGCAAGTGGAGTCAGGTGTCCAGGATATCAACCTCATACACACAGAACTGGAGGACTTGTACACATGCTGCCAGAGATGCCAATAATGTAGCATGATACTTTGAATAAGCAGCTTCAAATATTCCTGCCACTGCTCCAGCAAAACTCTATTATTTTTGCAAATAGAAAGAGTTGGAAAATTGCTTTTTCTGAAGTGGGCACAGTTTCTAGAACAGCTGCACTAGTGTTAGAGCTTTATCAGTTCAGGTACCAGCATCCTCAGTCATACCTGCAGTAGGACTATTTTGAGTGCCAGCTTCTCCTCTAAAGCAGAGACCTAAGAGGAGATGTATGATTTGGAGTTAACTTTAGGTGCAGTGCTGCCAAGTATCTTTGGCTCCTGAAGCAAGTATTAGACACTATAGGGAGACATAAGTTTCACACATTTGAAGTTGTTATTCCTATTTTGTCCAAAAGAGGAAGTCAGTATGTTTGTTCAGGTATAAATGAGAATGGAGTCATCTATAAAATAGTCATACAGACTAGCCTTTCTGCATAACACACACCCAGTGAGCCTGATTTCAAGCCATACAAGTCAAATACAGTCTGTGGACAACCAGAAGGCATCCGACCCAAGAGCATATTTTCAGTGTGAGATGTTCAGTGATGGCAGAAGTCTCCTTGCATCTGGCCTGCCACAATCTAATATCTTAACTTTTTTCTCTTAATCAGGCCTGATTCTGGAGTGAAGGTTGAATTGGGGGCAGAATCTAGTAATATTTCAGCATGGGAATTCTTAGGAAAGTATAGAAACCTCAGTATGATGTCAGTTTCCTCATGTGGGAATCTGAAATTGCTTTAGTGCTTGGCTCCTGTGGTTGAAATTCAGTAAAGCTGTTGGGCTGGCAGCTTGCTGTACAGAAGAGGACCAAGTAGTTCTGTTTTGGTGTTAGGTTTTATATAGCTGCTGCTAGCTGCCTTTTCTGTGATGAGGTGGCAGACAAATGCAAAAGCTGAATGAAAATGGACAGGTTATGGAAGAAATACTTGGATGGCTCAGGATGCCACTATTTCCAACTCATTATCTTTTGCTGGATGCTACATCTCCTGCAGCTGCTGCAATGATGACATTTTCTGTAGCATTGTGTGAAGTCAAACTGACAAAGTAATGGAAGTGAACCTGGCAGTTGTTAGCCTAATGTAGGTGAGTGCTTCTGTAATCTGCTTGCTCTGAGGGTATTGACCTGAAGTTTTGGGAAAAAATTGTCAAAGTAACATAGCTGTGTCTTAATGGCTTATACTAAGGAGTTCAGAAGTCTAGCCCTGTCTGGAAACTCTCTTGCTTTGCCATTATCAGCCTGGAACATAGAGCTGAGGCAGGGAAAAATCTCTCTGTCAAACAATGGGCACTACAGGACTGACCTGTGCACCTCCTGGGTCTGTGCTGGTGGGACTGTGCTTGGTTGTGCAACCATGGAGGGAACCAGCTTCAGGAGTGTGCAGGTGGCCTCTGGCCAAGGGAAACTTTTTATTTAACTTTCAACCTTGTTCCCAGCTTTCTGTCCCCAGCAAGCTCTCCACACAAGAGCATTAACAGCTACCTTGTATGCAGCTGGATGTTTCCTGGTTCAAGAACACTGACAATTAATGTTTCTACCCGGAGCAAGAGTGGTTGTTGCATGGCTCAGACTGAGCAGAACAATTAACTGGACAATACCTTGGACTGTCCCTGCAGTAAAACCCACTGCAAGAAAGAAATAATCTTCTCTAACTGCTGAACTGCTTGAGATCCTAAATGTGTGCCCTGGTTCCAGCCCAGATCAGCAGGAGGGGGCATGGCCAAGACATGGTGTTATTCGATACCACCTTAACTCATTGCCAGGGGTAGGGAAAAGGGACTCTCTCCCTTCAGATAAGAAGGGCATTTCTTTCTGGTCCTGGGAAAGCGTGGTGGGCAGAGGGTCTGTCTGCCATTGTTTTTCGTTGTCCTGGGCTTGGTGAGCATTTTGCGTTTAAATCACCCTCTCTTTGTACACTTTTGTTATTGGCATTGTTGCTGTTACCGCTTTCTTATCTCATTGCTGTTTTCAGTAAATTTTTATCTGAACCCCTGATTTTCACCTTTTGTGCCTCTGATTCCCAAGTCCATCTCCAGAGCCGGAAGGGGCAGGGTGACCAAGTGAGCAACATCTGGTTTGGGAGAGTCTCAGTGGGGGCACTGAATTGGGACGTACCATTCCATGCAACTGACTTCTGCAGGCTAACTCAGTCTATAGATGAGTAGCACTGCCATCAGCATTTATTGTCATGAAGGCTAGCACCTCCAGACTGAACTTCTAGGTTATCAAATGGAGTCAATATAAAAAAAAAGAAAATCCTTTTGAGTAATGTTAGAAGAAAATGGTTTGGTTTCCAGGCACTGCTTGTTCAGAACAGTTTTATTTTCTTGGATCCCTTGAGAGATGGCCCAGGCAACAAGAATGTGAATTTATGAGAACATAGGAGCTTGGATGGAAACCAGCTTAACAGGGCTGTAATAAATCCCTCCATTATCATTCAGCTCAACTCTGGCTTCATGTCTGTTGTTAGTCCTGATTTCAGATCTAAGTAGCAGAAATACTAATATGTGGGTGAAAGCCCATTCTTTAAAAGTGTAATTGTAACTTTGACATTCATATCACAGGCTTACTGCTTTGGTTTGGGTTGAGTATCTTAATAGTCTTAATTTTATGAACATAACTACATAGATAGTCTTGTGATTTAACCCCAGCCAGCAGCCAAGCCCCATGCAGCCACTTGCTCAATCCCCTACCAGCGGCACTGGGGAGAGAATTGGAAGGATAAAAACGAGAAAACTCATGGGTTGAGATAAAGACAGTTTAATAGGCAAAGCAAAAGCTGCTCACTCAAGCAAAGCAAAACAAGGAATTAATTCACTACTTCCCGTGGGCAGTCAGGTGTTCAGCCATCTCCAAGAGAGCAGGGTCCCATCACATGTAATGGTCACTTGTGAAGACAAATGGCATCACTCCAAATGTCCCCCTGTTCCTCCTTCTTCCCCCATCTTATATACTGAGTATGATGTCATATAGTCTGGAATATCCCTTTGGTCAGTTGGGGTCAGCTGACCCAGCTGTGTCCCCTCCCAACTTCATGTGTGCTGCCAGCCTACTCACTGGCAAGGTAGTGTGAGAAGCAGAAAAGGCCTTGACACTGTGCAAGCCCTGCTCAGCAATAACATAAAATATGTCTATACTATCAATGCTATGTTCAGCACAAATCCAAAATATACTAGCCCATACTAGCCACTGTGAAGAAAACGAACTCTACACCAGCCAAAACCAGCATAACAGAGAAATATTTAATAACAACTTACTGTTCATAGAAGTTTTTGTGAAAGAAAAAGCCTAATTTATACCAGAGAAGTCTTCCACTGGAAGTGACAGCTTTTAGTAATGCTTGAGATAACCCAATTAGGAAGTGTATACAAGATATGATTTAGTGTGAAACAAGAATGGGCTCCTGCCTGTCAAACCAGTCTCTGATTGTGTAAATGTCCTAGTTACAGCAGCCAGGACCAGTTTATCACTGTGTGGGTGTAAATAAAACTGTGTATTCTACACCCTCTATGTCATTTTTCATGAAATATCAATAATGGACCATTTGCAGCAGCTGCCCCTGGAACACCTGACCCCTCAGGCTACAAGCTGGGTGTTAGAGAACCCTGTAAGACAGGGGAGTGTTCCTGTCTTCACACTAGTGACTCAGCTGTGATAACTCCCTTTCAGGGAGTCATTAGCACCTACACCCAGCCTGAGGGGTCATGTCTGTTAATGGGCCATCAAAAATTCCAAAAATATTCCATGACTCACAGAGTAAATCACCCATTGTGAAACTCCTTGCCCTGGCGGAGGTACTGGGCATTCCCACCTGAACCTGAGCATATATAATCTTGGGGCTTGGGGATTTCTGGTACCACTCGTCAGATACAGAGGACCAGAACCTCAACAGGACTGTGCCTGCCACTCTCAACAAGACTGCAACCATCATCATCAACAGGTTTTCCTTTCCTTTTACTTTGTAGTCAGGGGACCACATGCCACTCAGCACAGGGACTAACGAACACCATTCTGCTTGTGCCCCAGAGTGTTGGGTTATACATCTGTTCTTTGTGGGTTAAACCCAATTTTTTCTCTGTATCATTGTATTTATTGTGATCTTTTTAGTAATTTGTAACTCTGAATTGTAATCTCTCTTGAGTTGTGTTCATTTCTCCCACCAGTTTACCTTTAAACCAGCACAGTAAGTTAACCTTGCTTCTTGACCAAATCACCTGGTTAGTGTCCAGCTCTGGCACAAAAATTACTTTGGACCTAAGTCATAATATCTGGAGCTGAAATAGTAGTGTTGGTCCTACATTCATTTTTGCTCTGTCAAATAGTCAACAACACAGTGTGGCTTGCTATAATGCTGCTTTGCAGGTTCAGAAGCTGCACGATATCAAGGCACTTTAAACCTACCTTATTAATGTGAGAAACAGGCTAGTACTGAATGTGTTTTCTGGCACATAGTATTTAATACTGAATGCACTAATCCAGGCTCGATGTGAAAAAGGAGAACCCATTAGATGAATTGTATAAATGCTTGATGCACTTGAAGCAGTAAAGGGAATTTTATCGGATTAGATGTTAATACTTAACCTAGTAGTGGCCTGTGGTTCCTGTTCTTGTTGGCTTTCTTGCATTTTAAATGTGTGGTGTAGTTTAGCAGCATGCTGTCAGGAGCCATCATTAGGCATGTAGCTACAGAAAGTGACGATGTGCACAGCAAGTAGCCTGGTTATGCCTGTTACTAAGAAAAGATGAGGCGGCCTTATGCTGTCTGCAAGCACTGTAACTCTTACTAGAGCAGAGTGGGTCATCTGTAGGAGACCTTGGTGGTACCTGCACATAGAGTCAGTAGGAGTTTGTCTGTGGACTGGCTGTAGCAGATCATTACAAAAAAGCACAAAATACTTTAAAAACTCAAATGCTTCCTTCTTACCTGAACTTAAATATAGTTTTCAAAGGATGCTCAGTTTCACTGATGTTGTAGTTCCATAGGATTTACCTTAAGCTTGTGATGTTTTAAAATGAAAATTATATTTAACTGGTGCTTCCAGAAATGCTGAGCAGCTGCAATTTTTGTTAGCAGCTGTAAAAGCTGCTGGTGCTCCTGATTTCCCCAAATTAGGTCAGTTGTGATGCTGGCGGCTTTCCAGAAAATGTGTGCTCTTCCCCACATGGCTTCCCTGCAGTGGGCAGATAGGATGGATTTACCATTCCTACCCTTGTTGCCTAAAAATTGTGGTTTTGTTAGCTTTAGAAGACTAGAAGAAATCAGTGTTGGACTATAGAAATGTCATATACAGCTAGGCTGGAATAAGTACTGAATTTTGAGGCAGCTGAAGCTAGGAGGGAGTCCTGCCTGAGTTAGTGCTCCCTGCTGAGAGGGAGATGATATTAATATATGTGTCAAGTCACTGTAGTAGTTATTCATAGTGACTGAATCAGGACTTAATTAGGTGGTTGGTAGAAACATTTAGGTTTGTATTTTCAGTCAAATAGCATGGTATCTAGTAAGACTGATTTTTCTGGCATATATAGATTTCACTATGGCTTTGCCCTATCCAAATAGAAGAAAAATAACAAACCTGAAGTGCAGGCACTAATGAGGATGCCAGGGAGTAAGGCAGTAAAATAGGAAACAAAGTGACTGTGCTAGTAGCAATATTCTTAAAATATGTGTCATGGTGCAACTTAAAAGTTGAAGTTCTTGTGCAGTAGCTGTAAATGCCTATAAAGGACTGAATCTTCTGCCAGGATGGTCTATTGAGTATAACATCAGGAGAGTTTATTCTTTTTCTAGGGACTATAAGCATGACTAGTTATAAACTGGGGAAGGGGAGAATGGGTTGATGACTGTCATCTCTACCTCCCTGGCTATTATGTTCAGTGGTGTCAAAGAGCTATGGTGAGCAGGCAGCTAAAATCAGGACACAAATAAGATTTCTTCAGTTTAAACTCAGCTAGAGGAGTCAAACATATGGTGAATGCAGTAATGGTTGGGTACTTGTAGGTGGGGGACTGAGTTGCATCTTTAGCCCTCCTAAATTAGTTTGTCTGACTGTAACTGACCTGACAACAAGCTGCCCTAAAACTCCACCACTCTCTAGTACCTAGCATCCTGGCTGAATTAAGCTCAGATAGCTGATTTCCCTTACAATAGTGAAAATGTAGGATGTAAACATGTCTGTGAGCTACCACTTTATTTTTAAAAAAATAAGTTTATTGCCTAATTTGGCCTTTTTGTCTCAATATAGAATTGAGCTTTTTAGTGAAAAAAATTACATGCAATCATAGCTGCTGCTGCATCTTTTTTTTTTTGATTGTCTAAAAGCTATACCTGTGTAGAAGACACATAGGTTCTGCCAAGAAAACTTTTAGTTAGATCAACCCTGAGTTTTGTTGTTTCTTGCATTTTTAATCTCAGTCCTTGGCTTGTTTTATTATGTCTTAGATCTCATGAAGCTGCACATAAGCACAGGAATGGGCTTTCCTGGGAAAATCCCAGTGGTCCGGAGGAGTCTGCAGCTTACACAATGCAAGTACTTGAGCTGAAGTGAATGTGTTCTGCCCTGGGTACATCTCTGCTGTGCTCCCAGTGCAGTGTGGCATGTAGAGCCAGGCATGTCCTTGCTGTCATAGCCACTCTCTTTTGTGATGGTGTGGTGACAAGAGGCATTAATTTGCTGCTCTTTGAGCCATGCTATTCATGTAACTGACCTTAAACTGTGGGCTAGGATTGTTTATGTAGAACATAAATCTTTTGGTTGTGAGTGTCCTGTGGCAAATGACTGTGAAGACTCAGTGCTGCTGTAACATACCCACATACAGTCAGTATCATGAGCAGGCATGTAAAGACTGTAAAGTCACATGAGCTGCTGAATTTTTTTCATGAAGGTGAACAGAAAAACTTTTTCCTGGCTATCTGGCACTCTGGCTTCATAAAATTTGGATTGCAAGGCAAAAGCATATACTGATCTAAGTAAAATGGTAGCCAGGTTCTCAATAGCTCTTTAATCCATTCTGTTTGCCTGCTTCTGTTTCTGGAAATAAAACTTCCCATAGCTTGTCCTGTTGAACAATGTCAGTGCCCTGCATCCAAATTGCATGGTTAGGTGCTTAAGTGGAAGAGGGTGACCCAGGATTCTGCTCTCATTGTTCGCAGCCTGCTTTTGGGGTCTTTTTTGTATTCTCAGTTGTGTGGGAGCCTAGCTGTGGTGCAGGTGCCAGGAGATACTTCTCTGGAGATGCCACATTAGACTGGTGGGACTTTCTTGGTGGGTTGAGCAGTGCCAAGGGAAGGATCTGTACTCCATAGTGCAGAAAGTGATGTGAGAATCCTCCTTTGAGGGGAACATTTTTGGCATTAATCAGTCCAGATTCAGCTTTCTTTCCTACTGGCTGGCTTTTCTGACTGCTGTGAATGACAGGATAGCACAGAGAAGCTAATACTCAGTGTTGGGATTTCTGCAGTCTTCCCACAATTGACTTTGCTCTGAGAGTCCTGCCCCACATGTGGCTACTGACCTCAGAGGCATTGAAAGGTAATGTTTGCTGTCATTGCCCATCAATATTTGGTTCATCAAGTTATGCTGATTTATTAAACAAAGAGATGGTATTCAGACTTGGGAAATGCTTGTGGCGAGAAATGTAGTAAGTATTAGGAACACAGGTAGATGGACCAGTTTAACCAGCACAAGAAAGGCAAAAAAACTCCAACCCTTTGGATCTCAATTGAGCAAGTATTTAATAATTTTTAATTTTAGTTTTTTCCCACACAGAAAGAGTAATTAAAAACCTTTGCACTGGCAAATGTAGAACAGGTCTTTTCACCTTAGCAAGTGCTTTTAGCCTGCATCTGAACCTAGCAAGATAGCAATTATATCTTGAGTTCTAGCTATTCAAATCTGGTTTACCCTGTTGAACAACAGTTGTTGGATAGTACCGCTTGAATTAGGACTTGGTAAATGCCTTATGGCTTGTTTTCTGAGTGTTACCAGCCCAGGTAAGGCCTGGTGTTTAGATTTTTCTTATTCAGTTAGTGTTTTGCTCATAAGAAATTGTGTAGAGTTATACTGTGGGTCCACATGGGCACTGATATAGAAAAAGAACTATTTAATGGACTTAATGGAAATTTTTCCATGTTTTTCACTGCAATGCTGATTTATTTGTTCTGTTTAATAATTAAAATATTTTGCTTTATTTTCCAGGCTCACATTAAATTTCCTATTGACTATCCATATTCACCACCTACCTTCAGATTCCTGACCAAAATGTGGCACCCCAACATTTATGAGGTAAAGTGTTTTTTAAGCTAATCAAATTTTTTCTCAGGTATGTGAGAAGGTTTCCTATCAAATGTCAGTTTGCTAGGACTACTGCTTGAATAGTTTGAAAAGCTAAATGCCTTTCAAAAATGTTCCATTTGGTGCAGCTCTGTCACCTTATCGCAGGTCTTCCTATGAGAGGTTCTGCAGGCTTTCGTGTCCATTTCAAACCAGGAATGTACATGGGGAAAGGCTCGCCCCTTGACTACAGCGATCCCTAAAACCTTGTGCTGATCTCATCAGGCCCCATGACACCTCTACCCATCCAGACTCTTATGTAGTGCTGCCCTGCTTGAATTCTCAATCATGTAACAGTGATTGTTGCAAGAGGGAAACTTCTCACATTCTTGCTTCCCTCTGTATCTTTGTATTGCTGGATATCTGCTTGTCCACATGCTGCCGACCTGATCATATGAGGAAATTCCCCTGAGTGCAGTGATGGCTTCTTCTGGCCACCATCTCCCAGGAGATGGTTAAAGGAAAAACTGGGTAAACTCATGGAAATTATGAATAAAATCAGAATAGGCTGTGAACATAATCTAACATTAGTAAGGTTAGCTTCACATTAAAAAGATATTAGGTTGTACAAGATTGTACAAACCTGTTAGAATCCTAACAAGGCAGTTTCCTTTTTATGGCAAACTGTTCCAGCAACATAAATAGGTGCTTGGGTATTCAGCAGCTCCAAATGCTATGTTGCTGTTTTTTGGTGTGTTCCTGACAAAATGCTTCAAATTATGAGGGCTTGCTAATTAGCATACCTAAAATGGTTAGTGAGCTGCTGAAATCTGCTTCTAGTGTTAAAGAAGAATCTCATTTGGCTATAAAAGAAATGTCCTTCAGGTGAGCTGTTGTTATATGTAGTTGTGATCACTGGCTTGAGCTCAAAGGCGTGGATGCTATCGCAGTGCTACTTTATGTTTTGGCTCCTGTGTGTTGAGCAGCATTGAAAGATCCTCAGGACATAGCTGAGACCAGATGCGTGGGGAAGAGGCAGCCTGTGGTATTGAACAGAACTGATCTGCAGCTTCTCTCTTGTTCCTATCATTAACCTGTCTTGGATCAGAGCGTGTCTTGGGTTAAAGACAATGTTGTCAGGGAGGGGGGACATCAGATGAAATTGAAACCCCTCCCTCCCGAACTTGAAAAAAATTATGAGACTTACAAGCAAGAAATAGAAATGAAATAAACAGTTTACTAAAAAAAAGGGAACAAAACAGAACAAAAATAACACCCACACAATAACGGGGAAAAAAACCCATCACTCAGAAATCACTTTCTTCAGTTCTGCGTTGCCAGAGCGACAACGCAGTTCCAGCGCAGTCACAAGGCCCCAGCAGTGAGGTGGCTGCCATGCGGAAGCAACAATGGCGGCAGGTGTCGGGAAACCGGCAGGTCAGAGCTGCGGGCAGTTGCGGCAAATCAGGAGGCAGCAGCGGCAGCAGGAAGAACTCTTGTACACGGTGCTGGTGTCGGGCGCACGGGGCAGGTACATTGCTTCGGGCAGTCTGCAGCAGAGGGTGCAGAGGGAGCTCCACAAGGGGTGGCAGGCGCAGCTGCACTCACCCCATACAAAGGGAACTTCTCAGCCGGCGGCTGTTGTGAGGTCTGGGGACACCGAGGCTCTGGTGGTTGTGGCACTGGCAGATGGGAGGGCTGCAACCAGGCAGTAGCTGGGCAATCCTGGCAGAGAAGCGGGGACTCGCATGCGGGTAGCGAATCGGACCAGCATGGAGAGATGTGAGTGGCAGTGGCTGGCAAGTCAGTGTGGGGGCTGCAGAAACTGTGCAGGGGTTTCCCGAGTCTGTGCAGGCAGCGAGCCTCAACAGTGAGAGAGAGAACAAAGCCGGAAATGGCTCCCCTTTGATTCTTTCCAGTTCTCGCGGGGTCTCCACCCCAGGACATCTCGCCCTCTGCTGCCCCTCTCCCCTGTCCGCGAGCGGCTGGTCCGGTACCGTGGTGGCAAATGTCGTGCACCGCTGTCGGTGCATGCCCCCTTATGGTGGCGTGGGAAAATTCAACAAGAAAATCTAAAACCCATGAGAGGGTGATAAGGGAGAGTGTGAGTGCTGTCATCAGCTGAGGCCATGCCACCTGAAGGTGTAAGGCTGCCTCTGAGAACTTGTAAGTTATCCCACAGCCGGGTGCAAGAGGCAGCAAGCCAGTGGGCCCTGGAGAGGCCAACATCTGCTGTCTGGCCTCAGGCACCATCTGCACCTCCACCTCATCTCGCATTGGGACCTCATGATCCCCTGGAGTTAACTTCAGTGAAGACTATCAGCTGTGGTGGATACTGCTACAGCAGTTCTACAAAGTACTTGTGTCAGAGTGCTGTTGCTGAGGAATTGGTTTTACAGGCTTCTTAAAGTGTTTATAAACGGTAAGTGCTATGGAGCCTTAAATCTATATTCAGGCCAAACACTGTGAGTAGATAGACAAAGACTGAGGATTATGTAGCTGTATGGTTTCCATATGTTGCCAAAATAGTCTTCCTCTGTGGGAAATTGCACCAGGCCTGTGGATTTCTTGACAGAGCAAGAAGAATTTGACCTTGGCCGGATTGTTGTGTACCTGTGAAGATAAACAACTTGCAGAGACTGAGAGAACTCAGGAGAAGCAGAAGATAAGAAACTTGGATGAGTTTGTACAGAGACAGTAGTTTGTAACTGTGGCCAATAGGTGATTCTTTGTGTGTAATGAGCACCAATAATGTTAGTGCATATACACTTAGGAAATATATAAAAGTAGCTGTGTGAAAAAATAAAGGAGGAAGTTTCACTTTTATCTATTTGGGATCTTCGCCTGCTTTTTATCGAGTCTGTCCCAACAATGACGTTCCTCTTGCATGCTGGAAGGGATTTTCAGTGAAACATTCAGAGAGCATCTCCTGCTTTTTCACCTGATCTTTTGAACAGATGTGTCCTAGGGGAACAGTGTAAACCTGCCTCACATCATCTGTTCAACATCCTGGTGTCCTAGGAGAAGCATTGTTTTGATACCTGAACTAGTAGAGTGTACTAAACCCTTCAATTAAAAAATTCCTGGAACTAACTCAGTTACCACTGATGTGGTGGGTTGGCCTTGGCTGGATGCCAGGTGCCCACCAAGCCACTTTATTGCTCCCCTTTCCAGCTGGACAGGGGAGAAGAAATAAGATGGAAAATGATTTGTAGGTTGAGATAAGGCAGTTTACTATAGCAAAAGATTGCACACACACAAGCAAAGAGAAAAAACCAAGATTTTATTCTCTGCTTCCCATCAGCAAGCGCTGTCCAGCCACTTCCCAGGAAGCATGGCTTCAGCACATGGAGCGGTTGCTCTGGAAGGCAAACATTGGAAATAATGAATGCCCCCCTCTTCCTTTCTTTAGCTTTTGTATCTGAGCTGGCATCATATGGTCTGGAATATCCCTTTGGTTAATTTGGGTCAGCTGGCCTACTTGTGTCCCCTCCCAGGATCTTGCCCACCCCCAGCTTACTGATGGGGGGAATGTTGGGGAGACAGTGCTGATGCTGTGCCAGTGCTGCCCATCGGGAGCCAAAACACAGGTGTGTTATCAACACCTTTCCAGCTACCAATGCAAAGCACAGCACTGTGAGGGCTGCTATGGGGAAATGAACTCCATCTCAGCCACACCCAATACAATCTCCACCCCTTATTCCATACCATATGTGTCACAACCACATAATTTAATACATATATATCTTAACTATTCCACTGTATTTAATTCTCGCTACTGAAATCCCTTCTTACCAACACTTACAACATAATCTACATTCTTAAACCATCGTTATACCCAGCATACAGATTTATATATTTTCATTAACTACTATCCCCCGTCCTTTCACAGATAGATATTTTCCCATTCCATGGGCTTCCTCCACCCCTCCAGATGTTCAAAAACAGGCAATGACTTGAGCTCCATTCCATCAGAATGGATACTCAGGACAGGGGAAGCAGCACAGTCGATCGTTGGGCACTGACAGTGGCCTAGCCTGGATCATTGTCATATTCTCCTTACTCCTCACAAAATTCACTCTTGGAAGGAGTCAGTGTAGAGATACAGTACAGGCCACTTTTCTCGTTCAGCAATCTTTACGTTCAGTTAGATGACTTTCACTTCTTCAAATGGACTTGATTCACCTTCTCTTTCAGTGGTCTTGATGACTTGTCATGTGGGAGTCCACATAGCAGCTTTCCACCTCCAGTTTACTACCACACAACAAGACCCATCAGTAAATAGAGCATGTCCTCTTTTGTCTTCTGATAATTCATTACATGGTGATGCCTCTTGGGCATGAGGCCACCTCCTCCAGCAATGCTCTGAAATCTCTGCCTTCTGTCCAGTCCATAGTCCCTTCCAGGATTCCTGGGCAGTTCCCTATTCAAGCTCATTTTGTGATCAATGCTACCCACTCACTCCATGGTTGCGTGATGTGTCAAGGGAATTTTTCCTTTGAACATCCAGTGTAGCATGGGCAATTGCAGTGCCAAGAGGAGATGCTTCTGTCCCAACAACTTCTGAGGCGGCTCAAATTCCCTCATACACTGCTAATATCTCTTTTTCAGTTGGAGCTTAGTGGGCCTTCTGATCCTTGAAAACCCCAGCTCTAAAACCCTAATGGTCGACCTCAGGTTTCTCCTGATGTTCTTTGCCAGAGGCTCCAGGTGAGACCGTGCTCCCCAGCTGCAGTGTAGAGGATATTTTGCATGGTTGGTTCTGTCTGAAGAGGCCCAAGAGCTACTGCACAAGCTGTTTCCTGTTTGATCTCCTCAAAGGCCTGTTGTTGTTCAAGGCCCTACTCAAAATGGTTCTTCCAAGTCACTCAATAGAGGAGTCTCACAAGCTGACTGTAACCTGGAATATGCCTTCACCAGAACCTCCCAAGGACTTGGAAAGTTTGCGTTTCCTTCTTGTTATCTTGTGGAGACATAGTTGTTATTCTGTTGACCATATCCATAAGCTCATGATGGTGTCCATCTTGCCATTTTATTCCCAAGAACTGAATCTCCTGTGCAGGTCCATTGACCTTGCTTTTCTTTATGGCAAATCCAGCTTTCAGAAGAATCTGAATTATTCTTTTTCCCTTATCAAACACTTCTTCTGCTGTGTTGCCCCAAACAATGATGTCATCAATATATTGTAGATGTTCAGGGGCATCACCCATTTTCAGTGCAGTCTGGATCAGTCCATGACAGATGAAAAGGCCATGTTTTTACCCCTGGGGCAGTCAATTCCAGGTGTAATGGACACCCCTCCACATGAAAGCAAACTGTGGTCTGCACTCTGCTTCCAAAGGGATTGAGAAAAATGCATTGGCAATGTCAGTTGCGGCACACCACTTGGTTGCTTTTGACTCCAGTTCATATTGGAGTTCTAACATGTCTGCTACAGCAGCACAGCAGCACTCAGTGTTTGTGTTATTTCGTTCAGGTCACAATAATCTACTGTTAACCTCCACCCTCCATCAGAGTTTTGCATTGGTCATATGGGACTATTAAAAGGTGAATGAGTCTCGCTGATCACTTCTTGGCTCTCCAGTTGATGAATCAGGTCATGGATGGAAGTCAGGGAGTCTTAGTTGGTGCAATATTGCCACTGGTGCACTGTCCGGGTAGCAATTGGCACCTGCTGGTCTTCACCTTGCAGAAATCCCACAATGAAGGGATCTTCTAGAGACCAGGCAGAGTAGATAGCTACTTGATCTTCTCTGTATTCACAGTAGCTACACCAAAAGCCCATCGATACCCCTTTGGATCCTTGAAGTACCCTCTCCTGAGGTAGTTGATGCCAAGGTTACAAGGGGCCTCTGGGCCAGTCACAATGGGGTGCTTTTCCCACTTTTCCCCTGTTAAAGCTTACCTCAGCCTCTAATACAGACAATTCTTGGCATCCCTCTGTCACTCCAGAGATTCAGATGGGTTCTGTGCCTCTATACTCTGATGGCACCAGTGTCCACTGTGCACCAGTGTCTACTAAAGCCTTATACTTCTGTGGATCTGATGTGCCAGGCCATTGAATCCACACAGTCCAGTATGGACAGGTGCACTCTCTGCTGGGTTAAGAACTGGCTGGATGGTTGGGCCCAGAGAGGGCTGGTGAATGGTGCTGCATCCGGCTGGCGGCTGGTCACTGGTGGTGTCCCCCAGGAGTTAGTGTTGGGCCCAGTTCTGTTTAACATCTTTATTGATGATTTAGAAGAGGGGATTTAGTCCATCATTAGCAAATTTGCAGATGACACCAAATTGGGAGGGAGTGTCGACCTGCTGGAAGGCAGGAGGGCTCTGCAGAGGGACCTGGACAGTCTAGAGAGGTGGGTTGAATCCAACAGGATGGGATTCAACAAGGCCTGCACTTTGGCCACAACCCCATGGAGCACTACAGGCTGGGGACAGAGTGGCTGGAGAGCAGCCAGGCAGAAAGGGACCTGGGGGTTTGG
>JAXCLP010000085.1:1550219-1561543 GCA_035584035.1 Lepidocolaptes lacrymiger
TGGCTATGCAGTAACCACAACAGAACAGGTAATTGAATCAAATCCTTTACCTACAGGAACATCAGCCCAGAAAGCAGGGCTGACAGCTCTTATTCGAGCTCTCGAACTGGCAAAAGAAAGCGAATTAACATTTGGACTGACTCTAAATATGCCTTTGCTATTGTGCATGCTCATGGAGCTATCTGGAAAGAGCGAGGACTATTAACTGCTCAAGGAAAAGCTGTCAAGTGTGCTGAAGAAATTCTATGTTTGCTAGAAGCCATCCAACTCCCATCACAAGTGGCTATAATGCACTGCAGGGGACACCTGAAATGTAACGCTGTTCCAGAGATAGGAAACAGGAAATCTGATGCTGGAGCTAAGTTAGCTGCTGCAAGGAGCAAAGAGCTACCAGTGGCAGCCTTAGTACCAGAAAAACTAGATACCGATAAACAAGAAGAGTACCAAGAATCAAACTACAAGTGGATACATGAAAATGGAGGTAAGCTGCTAGATAGTGGATGGGGCCAGTTGAAAACAGATCAATTAGTGCTGCCAGAAAAATTAGTATGGCATTTTGTAAAAGCAGAACATGATAAAACACATTGGGGATTAGATTCTCTGTATCAGCATTTGAGAACTAGAGTAGCAGGACCAAATTTGTTCACCACAATAAAACAAGTCACATCACAATGTGACCTCTGTTTGAAAAATAACCCAAACACTGGAACTAAAGTACACCAAGGACCAATAACCAAAGGGCACTTCCCAGGTGAGATTTGGCAAATTGATTTTTCTGAACTCCCGAGAAAGGGGGGTTACCGCTACCTTTTGGTTTTAACAGATACCTTTTCTGGATGGCCTGAAGCATACCCATGCAGAACAAATAAATGCAGAGAAGTGGTTAAAATCTTGTTGAACGAGATAATACCACGGTTTGGGGTACCCCAGAGCATATCCTCAGATAGAGGATCGCACTTTTTGTGCACAAATTGTGCAAGCAATAAGTAAAGCGCTGAAAATCAATTGGCAGTTGCATACCCCATACAGACCTCAGGCAAGTGGGCAAGTGGAAAAGATGAATCATCTTATCAAACATCAAATAGCTAAAAAATGCCAAGAAACAAATTTGCATTGGTACCAAGCTTTACCTATTGCTCTAATTCGAATAAGAGTCAAGTCAAGGTCAAAAGAAAAATTAAGTCCATTTGAAATTTTGTATGGAAGACCTTATGCAATCAGTACAGTCAACAGCAAAGCCTTAGACCAGCTAGGCAATCAGTATGTTTATGACTATGTTATAACTGTGGGAAAACAATGGGATAAAAATGCTACTGTGGAGTTAGAACACCAGCCTAAGCAACCTGATTGTAAACTGCATTCATTCAGTCCTGGTGACTGGGTATATGTTAAGAATTTTTCATGTGTCCCTCTGCAAGAAAAGGGGGATGGACCCTTCCAAGTGTTGCTGACCACCTTCACAGCAGTTTGAGTAAAAGAGAAGCCTACTTGGATCCACTACTCCCGAGACAAGAAGGCTCCTGAGAAAGCATGTACCTCAGAGCAAGAACCACTTACTCTCAAGCCCTCTCAACACTGATCCTTGGACTTTTGATAAATATAACGTTATCCCAAGCTCCCACTTTAGAGTGGCCATGGTCTAATGCGCACACTGTCAAATCTATCCCCGATAGTTCACCACTCTTGACTGGTCCAGGACCCAAACCAAGTTTAGCCATTTATGTTTTGCGTAATAATGAGTCATATACACAGCAAGATTGGAACAAAACCCCAGGCTCACTAGCAACCTTGACAGGAAAAGCAGGAGATGAGATCCAGATAGGGTGTAAAGCTGTTAATGAGTCAGCACAAACAAGACAAGTCCGGCTAGAAGTAACACCTACGAATAGCCAATCGCTTAAATTTAGTCACATAGGAAACAAACACTGGATTAATAGGAAACGCCCAGCTTCCTGTTTGTGGACTAACAATGAGAAAAACAAAAAGGATGAGGCCCAATGTGAACTGAAATTGTTGCTAGATCACTCAGTTTCAGTTGCGTGTTGGTGGGTGAGCAAGAACAGGCTTCCTACTGATACGTTTATCATTAAACTTAAAGAAAACCCTACTACCAAGCCACCCATCGAAACAACTATGGGAGCCATGAACATTCCTACAACTCTTCCTCCAGGCTGTGAAAATGTTCACAATTTGACCTTCATTGGACCATATGTAATCAGGCAATCCAATGAGCAGAAGCTCTTGTTAGACCCCACATACTCACTAAAAAGAGTCCAGATAAACATTCAGGCCAATATATCTCACTTACAAAAAGACTGCGAGCCTTACATACAACACAGTCTCAAAGGGTAGAACGCATGGCTAGCAACTAGGTCTCACCACACCAGAACTCAAAGAGATGCAGCTGGTTGGTTTGGAACAGGATTAGGTGTATTAAGCACTATAGATCAAGAAGTATTAGTTAACAAGCTCAGTGCTTTCACTTCTGACATAGGAAACTTCAAAATTCCCCTGAGATCATCCTTGCTCACACTGACAGAAACCCAATCACTATAGCAGTCAAACTACTAACATTAGTAGCCAATCACACTGATGAAGATTTTATCAAAATTGCCGACTATACTGGTGGCATCAGCAGAAAGGTTGCACTTGCTATCCAATGTATCCAAACCCAGCAATGGGTACAATCTGTAGCTGCAGGAATACTTAGAGAAGGAACATCAGGGATACTATCCCAGGAAACAAGAGAAATAATAGTTAAAATCAGTTCCACTACCCAGTTTGAAAAAAACCATCAGGCTTGGGGGCAACTAGTGAATTTCACTTATAACTCACAACAGGAACAAATTGAAGCATATGTACTCACTATTAGTGCAGCCAAAGAACAAACTATCTTTCCTGTCTTGACATGAGGAGCTATACATCAGAACGTAGTAGTTAGGCCGATAGGGCGTAATGCTTGGGCAAGCTATAGTCACAACCAAGGTAAATGGCAATCAATTAGCACAGAGGCTTGTATTCCCAGAGGATCATTAGGGTATGTTTGCGAAAACGCTATAGTAGAAAATGAAGATTTACGTTTAGATACTAAGGACAGTGTGTGCACTTTGGAAATGCTTCCACATGTTAAAGCTCAATCATAAATATATTATATAGGCAATGGATGTGCATGTGTTCGAACTTTTTGTAGTAACATTGCTATTGACAATTGTCATGAGATAGCAAATGGTACCAATTTTTGTGTGTAATTTCACTCGAATCATAGGTTGTGATTTTAATTATACTGTTCCTGTAACCACTAAACAACTGATCAGAGCTGATTATACATTGTATCATGATATTCCTAAACTGCAATTCGGCATGGACGTTAATCTTTTAAAAACAATGCTTAGACACCCTGACATAGAAAAAATGGTCCAGGAAGTGAACAGAACAACTCAGCGCATGCTTTGGCAAGTGAAACATGACACAGAAAGAATAAAAGCCATCCTAACTGAGATAGATCAAGTTGGAGAACACCATTGGTGGGACATCTTTACAGGATTTTCTCCCACAGTAACACAGGCGTTTCACTACCTGATACCTCCTATTCTCATTCTGATGATAGTCTCAATTTTGCTATTCTTGCTTAATGCATGGGTGCTGTACAAACTAAGTATCATATTCAAGAGAATTCAAATATTGTGGGCAATGATGCACGCATATCAAACTCTGGCCTTAAAGAAAACTTAACAAAAGAATTCGTAAATCCTAAAAGAAAGGGGGGACTGAAACAAGGATAAACTCCAAAAGGGGTTAACTACATTAGTAGAAAGTGTTCAACACCTGCCCTGCTTGAGTTAATATGAGAGCATGGAGATGTGTTCTGTTCAAACCACCGGACCCAATCTTAGAAAACTATATACAATCAACCTAGCGCCGTTAATCAGGACAATGTAGACATTGGAATAGAGCAAAGTGGCCTTAAGCCAGTAGTTTCTGTAAGCTTCAGTGACTAGGTCATGAACAAAGAAAACTGAAGAGGTCAAGGTGAGGAAGAGGTGTTAAAGACCCCCGGAGCCAGGCCGAAGACCAGAAAAGACCACCTAACCCTGATGCTAAAAGAAAATTCCAGAAGGCTCTGCCTAGTCTCCACCTAGTCATTAATATGCGTGATCAGATATTGCAATATTATTATGTAAAATTGTATGTTGCAATTATGTATTGAAATATTTAAAATGATTCAGTTTGTACTGATGATTCAAAGCTACATCACCCCCACCTAACCTGCCCTGCCTATCCCTCCTGAACGACCTGTAACAGTCCAGTTGGGCACTCTAGTCACAGGACTCATCCCTCCAGGTTTCACTTATGCCAATGATGTCAAACCTCTAGCACTGGGACAAAGTTTTGAGCTCCTCTTGTTTGTTCCTCATGTTGTGTGCATTGGTATAGAAACATTTCAAGTGGTTCAGTGGGGTTCATTGTCGATACCTCACGGAGCAGATTGAGGGATCTCACTAGTGCTCAGTTCCTCAAGTTCAGGCACACCAACCCATTGCTTATCACTGGCAAGCCTGGTTTTGTCCCTTTCCCCCTTCCAAGCTAGTTTAAAGCTCTATTAATCAGCCCCACTAGCTCCTGTGCTAAAACCTTTTTGCCCCTCTGAGAAAGGTGCATTCTGTCAGGTGTCAGTAGGCTAGGTGTTGTGATGCCTAAGGATTTTAATGTGTATTTTACAGATTTTCATAATTAAATAAGTTTTCCTAATTCTCTCATATTTTACGTGGCATTTAGAAGTTACTGAACATTTTCTCACACATTCCTGAAATTCTGTTAGGCATACATTACCAAGGACATGCTGTTTTGAAGAACACCTGCAAGAACTCCAACTGAGACAATAAGATAACTTGTAGTCAAAACAGGAGAGTAAGGTCAGAGCCCTTGGAGGGGCTCCAAGGGGTAGTTCTGAGGGTGAGCACCAGGGGAAAATGGTATCACAAGTTGGTTATAGTCATCAAATCTGTTAATTTCTGCAAGTTATAAAAACTGCAACATTTGGCTGACAAGGATGCGTGTACTTTTGTTGTGCACCTTGGAAGCTTCTAATAAAGGGGCTACTTTATCTCCACTAATATTTTTTTGAAAGCCTTTTGCAGGATTAGGCATCCTCATTAGTATAGTGGTGAGTATCCCCACCTGTCACACAGGAGACCTTGGTTCGATTCCCCGATGGGGAGCCAGTTTCTCCCCTTTATAGACTTGGCAAAACTCTACATTGTCTAGTCTCTACTACTTATACTTAACCTATTTAACCCTATACCATAAAGATGAACAACAAGAGCATTGATTAGTACAGTGAACTATTATACTAACACTAATCATGAATAAAAATAATATGAACAGCTGTTTTAACCAAGTCCAGTTTTGTAACCATGAAGCAAGTGTATGGAAGACGTCTTCAAAGCACAGTGGGCTATTGTTGAGAATCACTTGATGCAAAATCAGAGTTTGTTTCCAAATTTCAGCAAAATCCTTATTAATTCTTCCACTCTGATCTATGTAAGAACAACAACTGGAGTTAATGATGGTACACATGCCTACTTGTGAGGATAGTAAAAAATCAAGAGCCATTCTGTTTTGCAGAACTACACGAGACAAACGAACTTCTTCTAAGGCCCTGATTGCATCGAAAGTATGATTTTTGATGTGTTCAACAATGGTTGAAATATTAATAATGGCTTTCTCTAGTTCAAATACTCCTAAAGAAGGAATAAGAGCCCTGATCACACTGTGAAAAGTTGTGGGATGTTCAATAAGAGGGTTGTTAGATCTTTTCATCCTTCTTATATAAGTTCTTATCCACCCATTTTGTTTTTCAATTTCATCAAATATTGTTATGTTTGGGATTACAGCCCCAAGAGCACAAGTCTGATCTTTATCAAGGGGCAAAACTTTCCATGCTTCACTTTTACATATCCAATACCATCCTCAACCCTGTGAGGGAATCATTCTCCTGGGTGTCTGTGCCAATTCTATTACCAATTTTGGTGTTATCCTTATTTTCAACTAAGTTTTATGGCAATATGGAGGGAGAATGATCTCAGCTCATGGATGGTAGCCAGGGAGTCTTGGTTGGTGCAATATGGCCGCTGGTGTACTGTGCTGGTAGCAATTGGCACCTGCTGGTCTTCAACTTGCAGTAATCCCACAATGAAGAGGTCTTCCAAGAAGCCAGGAAAGGCAGACAACTGTCTAATCTCTGTATTCACAATGGCTACACAAAAAGCTCATTGATACCCCTTTGGATCTTTGAAAGCACCCTCTCCTGAGGTAGTTGATGCCAAGGATACAAGGGGCCTCTGGGCCAGTCACAATGGGGTGCTTTTCCCACTTGTCCCCCATTAAACTCATCTCAGCCTCTAATACAGACAGCTCCTGGCATCTCCCTGTCACTCCAGAGATCCAGATGGGTTCTGCACTCCTGTGTCCTAATGGCATCAGTGTGCACTGTGCACCACTATCCACCAAAGCTCTATACCTCTGTGGATCCGATGTGCCAGACCATGGAATCCACACAGTCTACTATGCCTGGTCAGCCCTTTCCTCCTCCTGGCTGAAGGCAGGGTCCCTCTATTCCTGTTCCTGGTCAGAATATTCACTGCCTGACCTTTGCCATGCCAGACCAGAAGTCCCCTCACCAGGATCAAAGGAGGTGATTTCAGTCCTTTTACATCTTAGAGATTGCTTATTGCCTTCTTGTGTCTCTGCAGCAACTGCAATTAGAGCCTTCTTGGGTGACCCCTTAACAGCTCTCTTCTGTCTCAGTTCATGTATGTTGGCTTCCAGCTGAAATATGGGTTCACCATCCCACTTCCTTTTGTCCTCCTCTTGCTCATGCAGTAAGAAGCAGAGTGTGCCATTTGGGATCTGCTTGGGGATCCCTTTCCCTCTCTCCAGGGCAAAAGAGGACTGATTTCTTGGGTTTCCCCTGACAGTGAGGCTCTGGCCCATAGGAATGAGGAGGGACAGAGATGTTCTTCAAAATTTTGGAGCCAAGAAGACACTTCATAGTTGGTGTATCCGTTGCTCAGTAATACATCTCTGCCGAGCTGTTAGAATATGGCACTGGGGCACTTTGAATCACATTCCTCCAGATGGTCTGTGTACACAAAACATCCTCTGACTCTTTGGAGCCATCATCATTTAGAGGGTCCTACTTACATAACAGGGGGGAGGTGCCGAGGATCTCTGTCTGGGCAGTACTGGCCACACCTGCCCAGGTAGACGTCATTTTGGCAAATTAGATAAAAAGAAGATGGCTCATGCTTTGAGGCTTTTTTCTTGCTTCACATGACAGGACAATGTTGCCTTTTTGGTGGGGACACCTGCCTTCGTGAGAAGTCAGACAACGCCTGAGGATGCAGGCACTGCTCTGGGAAGTCCAGGCATTCTGGGATCAGTGAGACAACCCTGTGGGAAAACACCTTGGAAATTTGGGTTTTTATACCTGGGAGTTTATTTCTCTCTCTCAGGGTCTTCTTTCCTGTTCACTTGGTCACTCTTTTGGTAATAAATCTACTGTTTGGGTCAAGGTCTCAACAGTGTCCTGGTTCAGTTTTAACAGTCTTTCGGACCCACTTTTTTTCCCTGGAACAACTTTCCTGGTGAGTTCACAAGATCTTCCCTGAATGGATATCTTGCCCTCACACTTGAGAGGAGCTGTCTCCAGAGACTGCAAATTCCCACGTCCTGGGAAGCAGGGCTTCAGCATGAATAGGGGTTGATCTGAAAGGCAAGCATCATAAATAATGAATGCCTCCCTTCCTCTTCCTTTTCTTAGATTTTATATCTGATCAGATGTCATATGGTCTGGAATATCCTTTTGGTCAGTCTGGATTAGCTGGCCTGGTTATGTGCCCTCACAAGATCTTGCCCACCCCCAGTCCACTGATGGGAAGAATGCTGGAGAGAGAGTGCTGATGCTGTGCCAGCACTGCTCAGCAGTAGTCAAAACACTGGTGTGCTATCAACACCTTTCTAGCTACCAATGCAGAGCACAGCACTGTAAGGGCTGCTATGAGGAAATGAACACCGCCTCAGCCAGGCCAAATACAGGCAAAGAACATGGCACTGAGTGAGCATATCACATCCCCTTATCATGTACCACCTTTCAGAATAATTGAACAATACAATGGGCTTTTAAAGACTATGCCAAGAGCAATGGGTAGTGGGACCTTCAAACATTGGGATACACAGGATACACATTTAGGAAAAGCCACTTGGTTAGTCAACACTAGAGAATCTGTCAATCATGCTGGATCTGACCAATCAAAAATTATATACTGTAGAAGGGGACAAAGTTCCTGTAGCGCACATTAAAAAATATACTGGGGAAAACAATCTGGGTTATTTCTGCCTCAGACAAAGGCAAGCCCATCTGTGGGATTGCTTTTGCTCAAGGACCTGTGTGCACTTGGTGGATAATGCAGGAGGACGGGGAAGTCTGGTGTGTGCCTCAAGGCGATTTGATTTTGGGTGAGAATAGCCAGTGGATTAAATTGTATTATGCCAATTGCTATATAACACTATATTTTCACTTCTGTGGTGGCTATATGCCCAGTAGTGCACTGAATGTCTCATGGTGCCTGCATCCACTACTCCAGAGATAGGGATCAGAACCTGACTCCCTTTCGATAGCCAAATCAAGGATATTATATTAAAAATTACCTAGATTAACAAAGAATGAACTTTGATGAAACTGGACAAGGACAGCAATGATGGGACCAGAACTGGCTTCAGCATGCAACAATTCAATACCACACACCATCTTTTCTGCACTGAAAGACTTTTATGACAGGTGGAGCTCAAAGTCATTGACTAAATCTGGACAGGCAAGATCAATGGACCAAGGCCAACGTTATGAGGTTCAACAAGGCCAAATGCGGGCTCCTACACTTTGGCCACAACAACCCCCTGCAGCGCTACAGGCTGGGGGCAGAGTGTCTGGAAAGCTGTCCAGCAGAAAAGGACATGGGGGTGCTGGTCGAGACTCAGCTGAACATGAACCAGCAGTATGCCTAGGTGGTCAACAAGACCAATGACATCCTGGCTTGTATCAGAAATAGTGTGGCCAGCAGGGCTAGGGAAGTTATTGCCCCTCTGTCCTCAGCACTGGCGAGGTCGCACCTTGAGTGCTGTGTTCAGTTCTGGGCTTCTCAATTCAAGAATTGAGGTGCTGGAGTGAGTCCAGAGAAGGGCAATGAAGCTGGTGAAGGGTCTAGAGAGCAAGTCCTATGAGAAGTGGCTGAGGGAGCTGGGGTTGTTTAACCTGGAGAAGAAGAGGCTCAGGGGTGACCTTATCACTCTCTACAACTGCCTGAAAGAAGGTTGTAGCCAGGTGGGGGTCAGCCTCTTCTCCCAGGCAACTAGTGACAGGAAAAGAGGACACAGTTTCAAGTTGTGCCAGGGGAGGTTCACGTTGGACATCAGGAAGAATTTCTTCACAGAAAGGATGATTAGACATTAGAATGGCCTGCCCAAGGAGGTGGTGGAGTCGCTGTCCCTGGAGGTTTTCAAGAAATGACTAGACATGACACTTAGTGCCATGGTCTAGTTGACACAGTAGTGTTCGGTCAAAGGTCGGACCAGATGATCTCAGAGGCCTTTTCCAACCTATTTGGTCCTGTGATTCTATAAATTATATCAATGGGCATTTTATAGGGATATCCATAGAATAATGGAACGATATCTGTGTGCATATGTCAAAAGATAGGAGAGATGATGCTGTATTGGAAGGTGTGGGACCCGGCATGATTCAAATGTTTTGGAATAAGGGGTGGATATTTTCCTGGGATCGAATTATTTTTCTTCCTAGTAGCTGGTGTTTTTGATTCAATATGCGAATAATGTTGATAATTCACTGATGTTTTTAGTTGTTGCTGAGTTGTGTTTATACTAAGTCAAAGACTTTTCAGCTTTTCATGTCCTGACAGTAAGAAGGTTGAAGACACATAAGAAGTTGAGAGGAGACACAACCAGGATAGATGACCTGAACTGGCCAAAAGCATATTCTATACCATAGAACAACATGCTTAGTATATAAACTGGGAGGAGTTAGCCAGAAGAAGCTGATCACTGTTCAGGGAGTGGCTGGGCATCAGTTAGTGGGTGGTGAGCAATTGCTTTGTTCATCACTTGTTTTTCTTTGTTTTTATTCCTCTCTCTCTTTTCATTACTGTTGTTCTTCTTACTATTATAATATTTTACTATTTATTATAATATTTTACTATTCAATTCTTATATTTTATTTTGCTCCAGCACCTCAATGCCTTTCTTGAACTGAGTGACCCAGAACTGGACACAGTATTTGAGGTGCAGCCTCACCAGTGCCGAGTACAGGGGAAGAATCACTTCCCTGGTCCTGCCGGCCACACTATTCTTGATAAAAGCCAGGATGCCATTGGCCTTCTTGCCCACCTCAGCACACATCTGGCTCATATTCAGCCAGATGTTGACCAGCACCACCAGTTCCTTTTCTGCTGGACTGCTTTGCAGCAAGTCTTCCCAAAGCCTGTAGTGCTGCACGGAGTTGTGCCCAAAGCGCAGGACTTGGCACTTTGTCTTATTGAACCTCATACCATTTGCCTAGGCCTATTGATCGAGCATGTCCAGATCCCTCTGCAGAGCCTTCCCACCCTCCAGCAGATCAACACTCCCGCCCAACTAAATGTTGTCCCTGAACTTGCTGAGGGTGCACTTGATCCCCTCATCCAAATCATTCACAAAGATATTAAACAGGTCTGGCCCCCATACTGAGCCCTGGGGAATACCACTTGTGACCAACCGCCAACTGGATGTAGCACCATTTACCACCGCTCTCTAGGCCAGCCAATTTTTAACCCAGAGAAGGGTGCACTGTCCAAGTCATGGATTGCCAACTTCTCCATGAGAATGCTGAGGGAGACAATATCAAAGGTTTTACTGAAGTCCAGGTAGACACATCCACAGCCTTTCCTTCATACACTAGGTGGGTCGCCTGGTCATAGAAAGAGAACAGGCTCGTGAAGCAGGACCTGCCCATACTGGCTGGGCCTGATCCCCTGCTTGTCCTGTACATGCTGCATGATGGCACTCAAGAGGATCTGCTCCATAACCTTCCCCAGCACCAAGGTCAGGCTTACAGGCCTGCAATTTCCTCCTGACCCTTCTTGTAGATGGACATCACATTGGCCAACCTCCAGTCTTCTGGGACCTCCCCAGTTAACCAGGACTGCTGATAAATGATGGAGAGTGGCTTGATGAGCTCTTCCACCAGCTCCCTCAGTACCCTTGGGTGGATCCCA
>JAXCLP010000085.1:1570692-1592735 GCA_035584035.1 Lepidocolaptes lacrymiger
AAACATGTGCTGCCATTAAACAGGCTAAGAGAGTAAAACCCCTGTGGTATGGTGGACGCTGGGATAAGTACAGGTACGGAGAGGCCTGGCAGGTTGACTACATCACACTGCCGCAGACTCGCCAAGGAAAGCACTATGTGCTCACCATGGTGGAAGCATCCACCAGATTGCTGGAAATGTACTCTGTGCCTCATGCCACTGCCCAAGACACCATCCTGGGCCCTGAAAAGCAAGTCCTGTGGTGACATGGCACCCCAGAGTGAATTGAGTCAGATAATGGAACTCATTTCAAGAATAGCATTCACTGGAGAATCGGGACTGTGTCTCTCCCTCTCTAACTCGACCGTTCACCTGTGGGGGCCGCGGGCCCTGCAGGAGCTGCCGTGAGGAAGAGATCACGCCTGCTTTTTTTTCCACATTACGGAGATGGAATTTCTGCTCCTTTCACCATCGATCCCACAGGAGCTGACCCGATGACTGTGCCCTGCCATCTCGCCTGAGAGAGAGGCCAACCAGCCGAGGCACAACATCACCACCTGCTGCCTGTAAATATAACTGCATCCCTTTTTGGGGTAGCCAAGGACATTAACTTTTGTTTGCCTTTTCGTTTAAAGAGTTTATTACAAACTGTTTTGTTTGGTCTTTTCTGGACATATATATTCCTAATTAAAGTTCTGTTTCTAAATTTAAAGGAGAGGGTTTTGTTTTTTTTTTTTTGGCTAATTTTCTTGGGGGAAGAAGGATTTCCTTTTCCCTCTCTCAGCCAACATAGATATCTTAGTTCTCCCCTGAACTAAGAAATGTGCACAGGAGCTTGCTACTGGATAACTACTACTAATATAGCATGCAATATGTAACTACCTTTGTCTTGCCCCACGTTTGGGCACCAAAAAGACTGTGGTGAGTTCACCTTAGCTGGATGCCAGGTGCCCACCTAGCCATTCTTTCACTCCCCTTCCCAGCTGGACAGAGGAGAGAAAATAAGATGGAAAATGACTTGTAGGTTGAGATAAGCAGTTTACTAAAGCAAAAGCAAAAGTTTGAGCACACAGAAGCAAAAGGTAAATGAAGAAAAGATTTTATTCTCTACTTCCCATCAGCAAGCGATGTCTGACCACTTTCTGAGAAGCAGGGCTTCAGAACGTGTAGCAGTTGCTCCAGAAGGGAAACACTGTAAATAATAGATGTTCCCCCTTCCCCCTCCTTTCCTTAGCTTTTATATCTGAGCTCACATCATAGTGTATGGAACATCCATTTGGTCAATTTGTGTCAGCTGGCCTGTTTTTGTCATCAGGCCTCTGCCTCAAGCCAGGCTATTGTCAACTTTTGTTTCTTTCTTGCAGAATGGAGATGTATGTATTTCAATTCTTCACCCACCTGTAGATGACCCACAAAGTGGAGAGCTGCCCTCCGAGAGGTGGAACCCTACCCAAAATGTCAGGTAACTGTGAGTCTGTGATGTACAGCAGTGACCTCAAAGGCCTGTCATCTCTCTTGAAGACTACGGCCTGTTGGGAAAGTTTTGAAACAGAATTTAAGACTTTAGCAGCTTTAGGTCTTGAACTGGGTGGGAACCAAACTTAAGTTGTCTGAAGTGCTGATGCGGAAGTGTCCTGATGCTGGGCTAACAATGTGGAGACTTCTGTCCTGTTCACAGGGTTTCATGCTCTTGAAGCAAATTATCTCAAATGTTCTGCCCTTCCCCAGTCATTGTTATCCTACAGTTAGGTTTTTCAAACTCTTCCAAGGTATCACTAGTGGAAAAGAACATTTTTGGGTATTTGGGCCCAGTAGGAGTAACTTTATCAGTAATCCTGCCTGCTATTTGCCTTAAGGTATTTGTGTGTCTTCTGTCCTGCAGTGTGATATCTTGAGCAGTTAGCCAGGTAGCTTGCTTCCTGACAAAAAGACCCAAAGGATCACAAAGTACCAGAGGCATTTGAGGCTAACCTGTCCTTTTTTTATTTTTTTAAACACCAGCTGAATTTCATTCTCATTACAAGACACTGACAATAAAGAACTGATAAAACTCATATCAAATAGCAGCTCAGCTACCTGTGCAGCCGGAGTAGTAAGTGATGTAGTGAAAAAACCTTGAAGTAAGGTACTAACTGTTATAACTTTTTTATCTTATTATCCAAATAAGGTTAAAATAATTGCCTTTAGATTTTTACCGTCATATGAGAATTATGCTTGCTTTTGGATTTATTAGATGCTGGTTCCTCAACTTGAAATCTGTTATTTATTGGTAAATCCAGCTAGGAATCTCAGCACACCTGAGGGAATACAGTGTTTTGAAAAGGATTGTGTGATAGTTTGACTCAGCTTTCATCTAACTTGGCTTCATGAAATTTATTTGAAAAGAGCTTTTGTCAAAGCAAAGATCTAGCAAGGAGGATTTATTGGATTCTTGATCCTTGAAATATGATTGTAGTTCATACTCTGCAAAGTGCTGAACTAGAGCTAACATAGCAGGAGACTAGGAATTGTAGTAGTCAGCAAATTATAACAACTGATGTTCCTCCTGGAGCATACTACTTGAAGGTTAAAAAGGCCCAAGAGAAACGGTGCGTCTTAGGTGCATGAAGTCATGAAGGGTTGGGAATCTGATCCTTAGAGCTTGAGGTAAAGGTTATCCAATCTATCTTTACCAAATACAAGTGAGTATGAAGCAACCTCTCAAAGTTCTAGTTCAGATTTTAAAAAGGGGGGGGGAAAAAGCTTAAATACCTTCTTAAGCTATATATTGCTAAGCTATGTTCACCTGTCCCTCTGCTCAGATGACTATTAAACTGTTTTTTTCATACATCTGATATGGTTAGGACTAGGTGACAAGCTTCAACTCATAGTTAGGAAAAAGCTTTGGGCATTAATTACATTTTGAGTATTTCACTATATACAACAACTCTAAAGATTGACACGAAACTTATGGTGCTAGTTCTCTGATTTCTGCTTTCCCTTACCTTGGTGCAGTTTTTGGTGCTTACTCTTGGAACGTGCTGGGCTTAAGGGTGATAAATGGGGAGAAAACATTTCTCAGCTGTATCAGCAAGCTTGTCCTTCACTGTTACCCTGCTGCCAGCATCACCTGTTGAGCTAAACGCTGATAGAAATACAGCCTGCTAGGGTCCCATCTGGCTTTGGAAAGCTCCAGAATGTCAGACAGGAGGCAGCAGGGCTGAAGGTGTGGGAAGGGAGCATGCTTGTAATGAGCTGCCTGTGTAACCTAGGGTTTCTCTTCAGCTGCTGAATTTTGTAAATCCTGCTGAGTGTTAATTGCTTACTGCAGATGACTGTGGTTGAAGTGTCTGGAGGGAAGAATTCTTCAACTTTGAGAGCACCTGTGCTTCTACTGCTAATGGTTTCAAGTATGCTCATTAATTTTTTTAAACACAGTCAGTCCAGCAAGATGTGAAGGAATGCAGTTGAATAAAGCTGAGGAAGTGGTGGCAGGGCTTAGGGGTTGAGGCTCTTTGGTCATTTTAGTTGCCTTTCTCTGTATCTTCCCTGGCCTCACTCAGTCTTTTGAGGTACACAGGCCAGAACTCAGTACAATATTCAAGATGTTGGCACATCTGTATCTTGTGCTGATATGTGATGCCCCATCTTACTACTGTTTTGTTTTCTGAGGTTACCTATTTTTGTTGGGTTTTTTCGATGCTTTAGTGCATTGAGCTGGTTGCAGAAACTGTTCAGATGTAACATAGCTGTCAGTACAGTCTAAGCCAAACCTCTTACTTTTTACTGGGGAGTAAAAATGTGCTAGGATCTATAAGTACCTCTAAAGGAGGCTCTGAGAAGCTATAGCATAGGGAGTAGCTAGAACAAAAAAAATATCTTTTTCAACAAGGTATACAACAGGATGTGCTGGTTGGGAGCCCTAGACACTCTATGTAATGACTGGTTTTATTTAGATTAAATTTATCCATGTCTGAGCCTTCTGTTGATACATAGAGAGAAAAAGGCAGTTAACAGGTCTGATTCCTTGAGCCTCTACTGGCATCTCTCCTCTGCTGATAAAGGGATGTAGAGGGACTGTCCTGGTTCCAGCCAGGACAGAGTTAATTTTTTGCAGTAGCCATGAGGGGGTGGAGCCTGGAGCCATGTGGGCATGGCTAGGAGGTTATTCTATACCACCTCATTGTTAGGGGTGGGGGAAGGGTCTCTGGCTTCAGAGAAGAAGGTTGGGGCTTCAGGTGGAGAAAGCCTGGTGGGAGGGGGAAAGCGGCCCACCATTTGTTCATTGTTGCCCTCCTGAGTCCATGGTGAGCATTTTTGCATGTGAATCACCCTCTCTTTTGTAGACTTTTGTTATTAATATTGTTGCTGTTGCTGTTCATTTTCTTATCTCATTTCTGTTTCCAGTAAATTGTTCTTATCTCAACCTTGATCTCTGGGGAGGGGAGCATCTCATGGTCTTTTTGGTGGGAGTACTAAATTGGGGAATACCATTCCCAAACCATGACAGGAACTCATTATGAAGACAACAGCACTGTAAATACTTAAAATCAAGTGGCATGGCAGCTAATGTGCACACTGTTCTCCAGAATGGGGTAGGGGATTTAAGAAAACAAAGGTGGGCTTGAAATCCCCACTCTTCATGCAAACAGCTTGCATGAAACAACATGCCAGAACAAGCTCACCTAAGGGAGAAACAGTCAGTCTGTATCCAGTCTGGTGCAGTTTGTATCTGATGCTGAGGATGTTTTCAGTCACACATGGTTGAACTTTTTTATGGTTCTGTTCTGTCAGATCCCCTGTGCTGGGATCCCTTCCTGTTATTGTTCACCTTGCTTACCCACAGCAGCAGGGTTTGAGTTGGAGGAGTCTGTCTAGCTCTTAAGGATATCAGCAGTGATGGAGCTGATCTAATGTGCTGGTCAGGAATGAAGAATGCAGAGTCTCACCTCTAATAGACAATTACCTTGGTGTGTTTAAGTAGCTTTGCAGTGACTTTGGAGTCTGGGGCACTGCAGTGGAAATTGGCTTCTCCTCACTTTCCTGATGGAAGTGTGGTAGAGCAGGTGCTAAATCCAGATGTGAATTCTTGGCCTTGGCCTTGTCTAGATTTTGCTTGCTTTACAGTAATGATGCTGGAGCTGACATGCTTGCTTTGCAGCCTGATTGCTGAGAATTCAAAGGCTTTTAAATGAATTCTTGAGTTGAAGTAAAAGATGGTTTCTCTTCTGCCTGTCATTCCATTCTGACCAGATAGTTTTTTCCAGAACTGCTGTTCTTTTTCCTACTGAATTATATTATTTGGAAAGTAATCTGTATATGACTCTCCTGATAGTTGTGCTGAACAGTCTGGCCAGATGCAAGTGTTTAGTTTCAAAACCTTTCAAGAAACTCTTCATCCAAATGGCCAAGCATTTCCTCAAATTGTATCCCAGATAGATGATATGCTTGGTAGATGTGCTCATCATGTGCTAACTCTAAATCAATTCAAGTACAGTTGGGGCTGTAGTCTCCTTTAATCAAGTTCTGCAAAGCAGTTGTTATGTACTGCTGTATTTCAAGACTTATTCCTTGTCTCTTCTTCTTCCCTTCTATTTAAATTGAAAGTTGTTGCCAGCAGGATCACCTCAGACATATGAAGCTGTTGTGGTGATAGCTAGAGCCAGGTGGCCAGGTGTGTAGAGCTGTCTGATGGGACTTACTGTTGAGTTTTGTGCTGGTTGTGACATTGTGTGAGGAACAAAGGGCTCAATCTCTGAAGTGCAAAGGGTTGTAAGAAATGCAGGAGTCTGGGCAAGGGAGGTGGTGTTTGTCCCTGGTAAATGCCAGCGGAGCAGGGCAGCTGGCTAGTTCTGGGCTGTTGCTAGAAATCCAGGAAGGCTGTCTGTCTGCCAGGGGTTACAAGACTGGCTCATGCTGGCTTTGCTGAGTACCAGCAGCTGAATCTTGCTGGGCCCTTGGTGGCTTGCCTGGGTGTTGAGTACAGCAAGGGGAAGACAGTGCAGATGTTTTTTAAGTGCTGCTACAGCAGTCTTGGCACACAGGCTGAGGAGAGGAGACATCTGACCACAGCTCCAACCTCTTAATACACTGTGGGGCAGAGAAGTCAGTGCAACCTCATCTGATGGCCTTAGGTCGTAGTGTTTGGGGTAGGCAAAGAGCCTGGCTTTCTGCTAGGAGGCTGAATGTCATGAGGAACAGGCTCACCAAGCAGGTTTCCAACCCTGCACCATCTATGGGTGTTATGGACAAGCTGGATTCTGGTCTGATGCAAGCTTTGCCTGCTGCCCTGTCACAAGCATGTGTACAGACATGATAGTCTGTCATCAGATTAGGTCTTTGAGGTTTGTATTGTGTCATCTTCCCTACGCTGATGACCAGAGTCTAAAGTTCATAAGTATCTACTCTTACTTTAACTGTTGTCCTTAATATATTGGGTTTGTGTGGCCAGGTTTTGATAGCAGAGGGGCTACAGGGGTGGCTTCTGTGAGAAGCTACTAGAAGCTTCCCCCGTATCCAGCAGAGTCAATGCCAGCCAGCTCCAGGATGGACCCGCCACTGGCCAAGGTTGAGCTAATCAGGAATGATAGTAACGCCTCTGGGATAACATATTTAAGAAGGAAAAAAGTTATTGCACAGGTGTAATTGCAGCTTGAGAAGAGTGGCATGAGAACATGTGAACAGCTCTGCACACACCAAGGTCAGTGGAGAAGGAAGGGCAAGAGGTGCTCCAGGTGCTGGAGCTGAGATTCCCCTGCCACCCATGTTGCAGCCCATGGTTAGGCAGCTGTGCCTCTGCAGCCCATGGAGGTCAACAGGAGTGCAGAGATCCACCTGCAGCCCATGAAGGAGACCCATGCTGGAACAGGGGGATGCCCAAAAGAGGGCTGTGGACCTGTGGGAAGCCCGTGCTGGAGAAGGGTCCTGTCAGGAACCTGCTGACCCATGGAGAGAGGAGCCCATGCTGGAGCAGGTTTTCCTAGTAGGACTTGTGACACTGTGGGACCCACGCTGGAGCAGCCTGTACCTGAAGGAAAGTGGAAAAGTGACCCATGTTGCAGCAGTTTGTGGAGAACCATTGCCCATGGGATGGACTCATGTTGGAGAAGTTTATGGATGACTGTCTACCATGGGAGGGACCCCACTGTGGAGCAGGGGAAAGACACTTCTCTCTGAGCAGTGGCAGGAACAACGTGTGATAAAGTGACCATAACCCCGATTCCCCGTCTCCCTGTGCTGCTGCTGCTGCGGAGGTAGAGCTTGGGAAGGAGAGAGGAGTGGAGGAAAAGTATTTTTAAGATTTATTTTACTTCTTATTATCCTGCTCTGATTTTGTTAGTAATAAATTTAATTAATAACCTCAGTTCAAGTCTATTTTGCCTGTGATGGTATTTGGTGAGTGATCTCTCACAGTCCTTATCTTAACCCATGAACTTTTCATTATATTTTCTCTCCTCTGTCCAGTTGCAGAGGGCAGTGATAGAGCGGCTTTGGTGGGTGCCTGGCATCCAGTCAGGGTCAACCCACTACACTTAGATATCCTTAATTATTCTTAAGCTTTGACTTTAAACACATTTCTGATGCATCAACTAAAGAAGTTGTTAGCATCCAGAATCCATGAATGTGTTAGCTCTGACTCTGCTGTCATGATTACCTTTTTCAGGACTATCTTACTGAGTGTAATCTCTTTGCTTAATGAGCCCAACACATTCTCTCCTGCCAATGTGGATGCATCAGTCATGTTCAGGAAATGGAGGGACAGTAAAGGAAAAGACAAGGAGTATGCTGAAATCATAAGGTAAGCTTTGCTGTGTGTGATGCTGTGCTACTGGACTCCTGCTTTGAATCCTATGAAACAGGCTGCTTGCAGAATTTGGTGCAACCAGCTTCTCACTGTGGCTGCTCTTTTCAAAATGAATTTTACAGCTTTATTCCAAGTCCATGTTTCTGGACAGAAATGGTGCAAACTTCTGGAGCAGGAGGTCTTGGCTGATCTGTCTTTGTATTGTTCTTTTTCAGACTAATCTAGTATGATGCTCTGCAAAACCTATTGGCTGCTATTAAATTCCTGTCAAAGTCCCTGCTTGTCTTTTGAGTACTGCTTGCATTGCTTGGGATGTGATTCAAACTGCCTTCATCCTACTAATTTTGTGCTTAATGCACTCATGAATCATAATCTTGTCCCTCCAATTCAAAGGAATACCAGTAGAATTTGACAAGCACTTGCACAGCTGGGTTTGATTAGCTGGAAGAACTGTTCGGTCTTGACTGCCCTTTGCTGAGAAATTCATGGTTCATCAGGTACTGTAGGGAGATGATGTAAACGAGCCAAGGTTGCTGTGGAGTGGCAAATGGGCAGCCCATACTGCAGTGGGACTGCTTTTATACTTGTCTGGGGCAAGACCACATCTACATTGACTCTGCTAGCTGGATATACCCCTGGTTGGAGCTATGCAGGGCAGTCCGTTGCTGGCCTGAGCTGTGCAAAGAACCTTGCTGGGAGGTTATCTTAGTCCCCTCCATCTCCATTGGCTTCAGTGGAGCTGGATGTATTCCATAAACAGAGTATGGCAGAGTGAGCAGGTGTGTGGGAGTGAAGGGACAGGCTGCCATCTGCTCCTCTCCTTGATGGGAGGCAGCCACAGTACACAGCCCAAGTGCTGCTGAGAGGCAGCAGTCAGAGTCCATCCTGGGGCGATAGGAAACACTTGTTTCCTGCTATCTCCAGGCAGTGCTGGGGTTACAGCTGCATCTCAGGGTGCAGCCATATGCTCAGACTGCTCTTACCCTCCAGTGGGAGCTCAGAACTGACAAATGCTCGTGGGAATTGCAGTTTTGAGCATGTTGGGGTAGAGTCATCAGTGGTGGAGAGTGGCTGTGGATGGCATCTCTGAACCTACCACAATAAGTCATCTTAGGAAATCCCTGACCATCCCTTCTGTAACAAATGTAATGTGATTTGCTCTGAGCTTTGGCTGGCAGGTTTCTAATGGGGAGTCCTGCAGAATAATTGATTTCATGTGTTGCTGAGAGTGTGTGTGCTGTTAATGCCCTTGGAGTGTTCCCAAGCCTGGGGCTGCAGGAACTAAGTCTGTTTCTAGTGCTGCTTGTGGTGCTTCAGCCAAACATCAGCTCTCCAGGAGGGCTGGGCAGGAGCTGGCTGGGAGGTGGGGAGTTGAGCCACGCTGCTGCCAGCACATGGCTCTGCTCATGTTGCTGTGTCCTCCTCCCCACAGGAAACAGGTTTTGGCTACCAAAGCTGAGGCAGAGAAGGATGGCGTGAAGGTCCCCACTACACTGGCAGAGTACTGCATCAAAACTAAAGTGCCTTCCAACGACAACAGTTCAGATTTGCTTTATGACGACTTGTATGATGATGACATTGACGATGAAGACGAGGAGGAGGAGGATGCCGACTGTTACGATGACGATGATTCTGGCAATGAGGAGTCGTGACCTGCTCCCCTCTATGCCCCTGTACTGCCCTGTCAACTCAGGCCAGAAGAGAGCAGTGGTAACCTAGCAGCAGTCCAGCAAGAAAGTGGTGGTGGGAGGGGGGATCAAGAAAACTTTGTCTCCTGCTGTCTCCTGTTTTATGGATCTGTTTGCTCCTTTTTTATGGACCTCTTAGAGACCCTCCACAGAATGTCTGAATTCTTGCATTCTTAACCCTTTCATTACTGTATTATGATTTCTTTTTAAAAAAGAAACTCCCCTTTTCACTTCTCTACGAAATACAGCGATACAGGTTTGCTTGTGTTTAGATTCTTGAATTAAATACAGTCTTGCATTGAGATGTTTTATGTATTTAAAGCTGGAACAAACCCATTGGAAGATGAATTTTCAGGAGTACAAGTGCTGCATTTACTGGGAAGAAAAAAATCCATACAAAGCAAATTGTCAGGGTTTAGCTGCTCCATTTACAATAATAGCATGCATACATTTGTTTAGCCTTGTGATGGTGGTTTTTCCTTTATGAGGTGTGGGGTGGAGAGTGTAAAGCTACTGTGTGTTGAGCTTGATGGGATGTTACTGAAAGGTACAGTAATCTGTTTAGCCTGTTCAAGGTAGGAAATAGCTGGCCCCAGAGGGCACAATCAGCTTTGTCTCTGAAAAAGGCTTGTGATATGAATCCTGAAATATAAACGCTTAACCCTTCACATCTGTACAACTGAGCCCTGGGTTGCATTATTTTTTTTTTTCCAGACTAGGTTGGGGTTGAAAAAGTTCAGCCATTCTGCTGGGATCTGCTTCCAGCTGCCCCTCTAGTAAGGGAGGAAAACAGAAGTGTATCCCACTGCCCAGTGGGTCAGCATTCATCCAGAACTTTTTGGCCATGTGAGTCTCTTTTCCCAGTGCTCATTAGTAACCCTTGCTTCCTGCAGCCCAAGTCCAGTGCTGGCCTGAGCCTTCTTTCTGTTGCTTATGTAGGTCACCTGTTGGTAAATGCAGCTCTGCTGTAGTTCTGTACGGTTGGCAGAAGACAAAGCTCCTTTTGCTACCTGCCTGGGGCAGCCAGTGTGTCCCTGTGCCTGCAGTGGCTGCTGGGACATGGAGCAGAGGGGTGCTGGGCTCTCCCCTGCCTGGCTGGCTGGGGCATGGGTGGATGTGTGCAGCCCCACAGAAGGGTACGCAGTGCTTTCAAGCTGGAAGAGAAAGCGAGCAGCAGGGTTTGACAGGCTCTTCAGCAACATACTTCAGCTGATGCCCTGATCCTGTGTGCAGAATTCTCTTCTGCAGTCCCTCAGCACCTTCTCCCCATTGCAGTGTGCTCTTGCAGTGTGCAGTGTGTTCAGTTGTGGTGCAGTGCCCTGAATTCACCTGTCACATGATCCTTGGATTAGTAGCCAGCCCTGCCCTCCTGTGTTTAGCTCTGGCAGCTCCAGGAGCAGATCAGAGGTGCTGGTTCTGCTTGGGCGAGACCCTCTGTTTTGACAGGTACAGAGGCAGTCACAACTGTAGGCTCAAGAGTAAACTTTTTTCTGCGATCAACTTGGTGTGTGGCTGTGTCCCGGGGTAAAGAGTGGGATGAGAGTGAGCAAACTGTGTTGCCTGGAGAGAAGGGGAAGGCAGCCATTGTGGAGGGGAGGAAGGCCTATGGGGCTCTGTTTGAAGTGAGCAAGGCAGATCTGGTTTCAAAATGTTGCTTGGCTGGGATTTGCTGCAGCAGGGACAGTCTCTGCACTGGGGTGTGTTAGTGTGCATCCCTCTGCCCCTGGCAGAGTGAAGGCAGCCCAAGTGGTGATACCTTGTCCCAAGTGCTCTATGTGATCTGCTTGTTACTTGGAGAGGCAGCTGGACCCCTCCTGAAGCATCCCACATGGGCTCCTTCAGGTCATCTTTCCATCAAGGACTAACTCAGTCCCTGGTGCTTTTTTGAGCCAGCAGTGGGGCTCTCCTGCATCTAGTTACAGTGTGGGGCACACCCCCACTCCTCAGCTTCACACCACCCCTGTGAGGGCAGTGCCAGGTGTTGGCAAATGGGTCTCTGGCACTCCTGGATGCAGGACTGATCTCAGGGTCACACTGGGACAGGAATGCAGATCCCCAGCTTTGGGGGACTATTAGGGGCATGAAGGAGCAGAGTATGGCAACACTGGCTGTGCTGATGATTTAGTTTGAAATGATACTGCATCTTTCAGGATTTCCCTTGTATTTTTGACCATCTTCATTGTATACTCTCCAGTGAGTTGTATTTTCAAGCTTGTTGTTGTAAGATGCATTATCGACTCTTCTGTTACCTTTTCATAAAGACAAAAAGCAACCGATTTTGAGAGCTCTGACAGTAACCAGACTAATTTCTCTTCCCCACTGCCCTGTGCAGTGTCATTTCTTGTCGACTTGCTGGTTTCCGTTTTTGGGATACCAACTGAAATATGAGGGTATTGTGTTTGGGTTTTGGGGTTTTTTTTAAACTATTTAAGAAATTGTGGAAAAATGTTTACCTGATCTTTGTATTCTGTTTTTTCTTAACCTTTTTCTCAGCTCAGCCAGTATTAGTGTTTACATTTGCAACTACCTGCCCTTTCAAATGCAGTTTTCAACCATTCTGAAACCAGCAGGATACACTAGATTTCTTAGTAGTTTTCTTAGCTGAAATCTTAGATGTTTTCCTTTTTTCTTCAGTATAATTCACCAGAAACGATTAACTGATGCATTTTTGTGTTGTCTTCCTCTTCAGTAGTTATATTTTGTCTTTTCTGCACATCTGTCTACTAATAAAAATGTGAAATGAAAATATCCCAGTACTGTTACAACCCTGTTAATTGATTTGGTTTATTTGCATAGGTTACTTAAAGCTTTGAATAACAGCTATTCACAAATTCAGTGGTGCTTCAGTATCAATGCCTATACATATACATAAATATCTACAAAGTTTTGAAAAAATAAAGCTGCTGTTTGACAACTGCCTACATCTAAGAGTAAAGAACAAAGTGATCTGGAGAAGCACTTTGGCAAAAGGCCATGGTCTTTGCTGTTATATTTATTTATTCACCTTAAGTCAGCAAAGGGGAGACCAGGGAGAAAACAGTTCATGGTGTCATGACTGCAGCAGAGATGCAAGGACTTGGGGTAAAGGTGCTGCTACTATGGGGCTGGGGTGCTGCTGGTGGCCAGTTTCCTAGGCAGGCAGGAGCATGATGCTCCTGAAATGGTCAGACAAGGTGGGAGGGAGTTTGTTTTTTGAGGCAGGGTGCTTTGACCTCATGCAGAAGACTGGCAGAAGAACTGAGGTAATCATTGCCAACTATCCCTTCAGAGTGCTTGTCCTGCCTGGCCTATGCTGTTCTCTGCAGGCTCAAGAGCGCAGAAGTTTTTGATTTTGCAGTGCTAAAATTAGCAGGACACATATACAGGCATTGCATTTGCTACAATTGACATTGCTGGCAGCACAGCAACTACTGAGTCAAATGTATTTGGGGCCTGAATCTTTCCGTTTCATGGCCATGCTGGAGGAATGGTGATGCCATTGCAGAGCTGCCTGCCTAGAGGAGTCTCCATATTGGGGAATGAGGCTGAGAAGGATGGTGCTGTCTGGGCCTCCTGCCTGGCCTTTATAGCACCAGCCTGCCCTGAGCTGCCAGTAGCTTCCTAATCTAGCAGAAGGTGTTGTACTAAAGCCAGAACAAATGCTCCAGGCTGCCCTGCACTGGGCAAACCTGGCTGCCCCTTGTGCAGAGTAGTTGGGGTTTTTGAGGGGGGGGCTGGGGTGATTTTTTTCTCCATTTCCTTGATGTCCATGGCAACCTTGGTTCTACCATCAGACTGTGGAACAGAGGCTTAGAGAAGAAATTTCTGCATAAGACCCCTGCTGGAGTTGACAAGATAAGGAAAGGGGAAAACATCCTGTTTAGGCTTGCCAGAGGAGGGAGGGGAGACAGTAAGTCCCCAGCCTACAAAAACATTTCAGGCCATGAAGCCAGTGGCAGTGGGACAGCAGCTGCCAAGGGCTTGCCGCAGCTGCTGAAGTTTAACCATTATCAAATGCCAGTGTAGTTCCTGTTGTGCTGCTCCAGAGGTAAGAGGAGGTCTGTGACTTATTCCCAGCCAACTGGATCCCGCAGAACCTGAAAGCTGATGAAAGTATGACTAAGAAAAGTGGTCCTTGTGGTAGAAACATTTTTTCCCTTGTGGGAAACAGATTTGGGAAGTGCAAAAAAATCCCCTCACCTTTTGAATTGACACATATGACTTCATATTTACCCACCTCCTCTGCTGCGCAAGGCCAGGATGCTCAGGAGGATAAGCCTGGGGCAGGAGCCATCCCGCAGGTGCTCTCACCACCGACTTTCCTCCTGGTGGAGGCTATAGACTTCATGGGCAAAGCAAGAGAGGGCAGTGCTGCTGTGCTCCCTCCTTACCACTCCAGTCTGCTCCACAGGGCCAAAGACAAAGCACAATGCCAGAGGACAGCAAATGCAGAGACATGGTGCTTGTGGCAGGAGTGCTGCCCAGGATCCCATCCCCACTGCAACTACCTATGAGCTCTCAGTACCAAGGTGCATTCACCTTTGTCATGGTATTCAGCATCTCCTGCAGACCCATCCCCTGCTCTTACTCTCCCAACAGGAAGTATAAAAGGACAGGCTGTAAAAGCAAAACTACTTGAGGGCTTTGAAAATGCAGACAAACACCAGTGATATGCTCAGATATTTATTAGGTGGAGGAAGGGCTAAAAAGAAATGAAACTCCCAAAACATTCACCACACTGGTGCAGGACAAGAAGGACCAGGAGTTGCCTCCAGAGTCTTGTTTTAGAAAAAAGTGAGGAAGGACAGGTGAAGTTTTCATCAAGTAGCTGTGTCTTTCCTGGGCAGGGTGGCTCAAGGCAAAAAGAGGTAGAAGACACAGCTTATACTTTTATTTAAGAAACTGCTACGTAGTTTTTACCTCTAATGATGGAAAGGAAGTTGCAGGGCCCACTGAACCATCCAAAGTCTCTTGCTAAGGGAAAAAAAACCCCAACAGCAAACCCCGTCCCAACAAAAAATCCCAAACAAAAAAAAAACCCCAACACCCACAAAACAACAAAAAAAAGACTTTATTATCAAAAATTTGAAAAATAAAAAGGTGAGGCTGCAGCTCAGGGCCACAGTGGACAAACTGCCCATGAGAGTTCATCTTCCACAGCAGGAGGGAGGGAGGAAATGAAAGAAAGGGGAAGACTCACAAAACTTTTCTTTTTCCTTCCCCCCACTCCTTTTTTATCTCTTTAAAGTAACAGCTATATTGGGGGCTGAGGGCAGAAATCAAACCAACAGGACACATCTTGATTCATTTTTTTTGGGGGGAGGGGAAGGCAAGTCTCATTATTTGCCTGAATTTAGAACTGCATTAAATAAATGGGCTCCAGATCCAAAAAAATGGGATAGTTTGTCTTTTGACAGTTATAAAGCTTAAAAAAAATGGAAGGATGCCCTGGTGTAGATGGGAAATTAATGAGTTTCTCTACAAAGAAAATAAAACAGGCTGCAAGATGCAGGAAACCACATTTAAGCTCTATTACATTTACAAATACATACATAAATATATTACATACAATAGCAACTCAAAGAGGAAGCAGGTGAGTCACACAGAGGATGACTGACTGACTGACTGGCTGGCTGCAGTTCTCCCTGCACAGACATTTGGCTGAGCAGTTACTTCTAATAATTCTAGGAATGGGGTTTGGCTTTTTTCTTTTTATCTTTTTTTGTTGTGGTTTTTTTTTTTTTCCTTCTCTCCTTTCATTCTCTCCCCTTTCCCCGGTTTTGGATTTAGTTTGTCCAGTATGGAGAAGTGCCATAGGTGGTTTTGGTAGCCTGAGATTTTTGCTGCATGGTGCTGGGTTGATTGCGTTGGCCAGATCCACTCTAGAAATCAGAAAGAAAGGAGACATGAGCACCAGCACTCCCAGGAAGGCAAGCCTGTCCATACATCAGCAGAAGAGCTCCCACCAATGCAGCAACAGATCTGTTTCTGCTCTGCAACATCTCTCCATCCTGCAATCCAGGACAGTCACAGAGAAACCAAGCAGAAGTGCAGGGCACACCATCCCACCACCTCCCACCCAAGACAGGTTCAAGGACTAGGAAGGAGAGGAGCAGGACTGGGGACAACAAAGGAGCTCTCCCAAGATGAACGGAGGCAGTCCACCAGTCAAGGATGCCACACATTCAGAAAGAGAAGTCATTTCCTATTTCTGGATTCTAAGGCAGAACACTGATTTTCAGGAAACATTTATAGTGAGGAAAGGAAACACATGGGTTGGTAAGATCAAATCAGAAATTAAAGCCAAAATGCAACCTGCAAGGGGATGCTTGATTTTCCCCCCATAATTACAGTACAAGTGCTCACGTCTTGCTCTCCTGCTGCAGCCAGGGGACATCAATGCCTGACTCAGCTTCACACCTCACAGCCCATCTCTCCATGCCCCACATCAGGATGGCTTCTTCACAGAATCACAGCCTGACTGAGGTTGGCAGGGACCTCTTGAGGTATCTTGTCCAATCCTTCTGCTCAAGCAGGGTCACCTAGAGCTAGTTGCTCAGGACCATGTCCAGAGAGCTCCAAGGATGGAGACTCCACAACCTCCCTGGGCAACCTGTGCCAGTGCTTGGTCACTATCCCAGTAAAAAAGTGTTTCCTGATGTTCAGAGGGAACCTCCTGTGTTTCAGCTTGTGCCCGTTGCCTCTGGTCCTGTCACTGGGAACCACTGACAAGAGCCTAGCTCCATCCCTTCAGGTATTTATATACATTGATGAGATCACCCCTGAGCCGCCTTCTCTCCAGGATGAACAGTCCCAGCTCTCTCAGCCTTTACTGATAAGAGAGATGAAGGACAGTCCTTGTGGCCTGTTGTTGGACTCTCCAATACATCCATGTTTGTCTTGTACTGGGGAGCCCAGAACTGGACATGGGACTCATCAATGATGAGCAGAGGGGAGGATCACCTCCCTTAATCTGCTGGCAGCACTCCTCCTAATGCAGCCCAGGATCCCATTGACCACCTTTGCAGCAAGGGCACATTGTTGGCTCATGGTAATTTGGTGTCCAGTAGGATGCCCAGAGCCTATTCTGCCAAGCTGCTTTGGCCCCCAGCATATACTGGTGCATGGGGTTGTTTCTCCCCAGGGGCAAGACTTGGCATTTCCCCTTGCTGAACTTCATGAGATTCCCTCCCCAAGCTGGTCAACAGCATTGAATCTGTCAGTCTACAATTGCTGTCAAGGCCCTTTTTCAATGAGCAAAGCAAAAACCCCCAAGACTCTGCTGGAAATCTGCCCTCAGACACACTGTAGATGTAGAAGGAGCCGACTCACCTGCCCATCCTGCTGAAGGTGGTGATGCAGCATCTGGGAATGAGGCTGCTGATGCGCAGGGAGGATATGGAGAAACGGGGCTGGAGCATAACCCGGGGCAGCACCAGGGTTCAGGGGCCCAGTTGATCCGAGACCAGAGGGTAGGCTGAAAGGAGGTGGTGTGCCAGCATGGAATCCCTGCTTGTCAAATGTCTGCACAGGAGGCGAGTGGGACAGCATCAGAGACTGGTGTGAGCAGCCCCACAGTAACTGAACAAGAGTGGTCCAAACACGTCACCTGAAACTTTCACCAACCCCATGAGCAAGCACTTCAGCAGATGAGTTTCAGCTCCTTTTCTGCACTAATGCCTCCAACATTTTAATTTTATTTCCACAGCTGCTATGAGCTTTTTTCCCCTGACCTCTTTTTATTCAGTGGGACATGGGATGGCAGCAGCTGCCTGAAATTAGTCCTTCACACATTATGGGGGCTCAGGCTAGAATTACTTGACCTACCCAGGGCAGCCTAACAAAAACATAAGAAACACTTTTCCTCCCCCTGACCAAAGCTCAACCCAGTCTCTTTACTCACTTGCTTTGGGGGATATTTTGACCAAAACCATTTATTTTGACAAAAAACATTAGTGTCATCATGCTTCATTTGCACCCAGGACACAGCATGTGTGGGGCAGTGTGGACAGCATAGAGTGCTGCACCTATGCCAGCAGCTGCTGTCAGGACATGGCAGAAGTGGTGGGACAAAGGGTGACTCCTCTCCGACAGCAAACAGATCCAGCATAAGAAATGCCAGAGCCTGTTGACCCTGAGACCAATTGGCCTGGGAATGGCCCTAGCCTCATCCGCAAGAGGAGCCATTATCCTGGCCTCAGACCACAGGGGAGGAAGGCCCAGCATTGCTCACCTGAGTCTTGGTATAGACTGAGCCGCTGATATCAGGCACACCCGTATTATTTGAGGTCACAGAAACACCTGTAAAACAAAAAACAGCCACCAACAATGGGAAAGTCAACCATCACCTAGCATGAGCCCCATGCTTTGCTCCCAGCACCTATGGCAGCCTCAGTGGATGCACCTTTGTCTGCAACCACTGCACCCCACACCGTGCTGCTGGCCCACCCAGTAGGGTTCTCCATGCTCTCAGACCCACAGTACTCTACATGGGAACAGAAGAAATAGTTCAGTTCCTCACTCCCACTGCAAAGCAGGAAACCAGTCCACTGGGATAAATCACCCATATTCACAACCCAGCAGTTACCACTTGGATTCAAATGTGCTTCACCAGGCAGCAGCTGGCTGCACCCAACTTTCATTTAAGCTCACAAAACGGCAGCTTTCCCCTAGGATTAGGGGTGCATTTGGCTCTACTGTAGCATTCAAGAGCTTTCCAGTAGTGGACTAAGCAATGAGACTCAGCATCTGCTACACATTTGAGCCCTTGTCCTTTCACATCCTGCAGAAGGGTGAGGTCTGCAATGCGCCTCTGCACCAAGAAAATTAATATCACTGATTCAGGCTGGCTTCCACCTGGACAGTCTGGTGCCATAACAGACTCAGAAGCACTCACCAGCAAGGTGATTCACAAACCAACCACTTATTCAGAGTCTTATAAAGACTGGCTCTAATAATTTCACTTAGATCAGAATAAAACCAGCTGTTCCTTTGGCCAATGAATCAGAGGACTGGGCTCAGAGGGTGTGCACTGCTCTATGGTTGTTCCCTTCCTAGGACATTGCTCCTTTCTGGATTGCTCCTCCACAGAGGAGGAGAGCGTAATCAGCTCTTGGCTGCAGATGGTGTTTCAAATGCACAGCAAATTATTGGTATTTGCTTAAGTCCAAGGACAAACTAGTTAGTGCTAAGCAATTAAGTACACACTTCTCTGGTCTAACCAGCATGTGCAGAATAAAGCTTTTTTATGAGCTGTGTAAATTCTTCAGCCTTTACAGTCACAAAGGAAACATTTCCAGGCACAAAACAAGGCAATGAGTTACAGAAGCTAAACAGCCCAGAGATGTATGAAGTGCCCTGTTTGACCCTAACACATGGCTACCTCAAGTGCCTACCAGGAAACTCAATCTAGTTTTCATTTTGCAGAGGACTATTTCAGCAACAGCATCCAACTGCTTAGGCTTCAAAAACACAGCACTGCTGCAGGATCACTATATTCTTCAGCAAAGAAAACTTTGGCAGAGGAAGCAGCGCATCATTTCTCCAATTGTGGACAAAGCTGCACATTAGACACATGAATTCTTATGCAAAGTTCAGCCATGAGGTTTAGAAGGAACACTTGGGCTATTATAAAGCATTTTGTATGTGGGAGACGGAGAAACAGCTTGGATCATGACCCTGTTTAGAGCTGGCTGCTATGTTGACTGCACAGCACTGGGAGTTTACCTTACTAAATCCCAGTCAAGAGCAACCTCATGTTACCTTTCCCAGGTCCAGTGCCAGCAGATTTGTTTTGTGCTTGAGATGACCCACTGTAGCCTCCTTTGCTGTAATCTCCAGCTGCTGTTCCCTGTGTTAAGTCATCATAGCCTGCTGGTGTGTACAAGACAAGGTGTTACAGTGAGCAAGCAGCTCTGCTGACATGCATATGAAAAGCACAGTGGTAAGCATACCTGCTCCATAGCCATGCTGCCCATAGCCACTCGCTTGCTGAAAAGGAGGCGATGTGGTGTTAAGGTTGACTCCGTGCTGTTTAGCAGATGCTGGAGGTACCTAGACAAAGGAAGGGAACAGCACACAAAACTCAAGCTCCCTCTGTCATCTAGTAGAGAAGGCACCTTCACTTCACACAGAAAATTCAGTCTGGAGTTGGGAGCACTGGGCTGACATGGGACATGGCACTCACACTTCCAGAAGTAAATTGCTTTATGCAAGCCCCAAGTTTTCTGCCAGAGCTGCCCCTCTGATTGCAGCACAACCCTCTCTCAGAACAGGCTGTATTTTCTTTAGAATCATAAAATCATTAAGGTTGGAAAAGACCTCCAAGATCATCAAGTCCAACCTTCAACTGAACACCACCACGCCAATTAAACCATAGCACTAAGTGCCACATCCAGTCATTTCTTGAAAACTTTCAGGGATGGTGAATTCACCATCTCCCTGGGCAGCCCATTCCAATGCTTAACAACCCTTTCTGTGAAGAAATTCTTCCTGATATCCAACTTTAACCTCCCCTAGCGCAGCTTGAGGACCTCTCATCCTGTCACTTGTTGCCTGGGAGGTCAACCCCACCTTGCTACAACCTCCTTTCAGGTAGTTGTAGAGAACAGTAAGGTCTCCCCAAAGCCTCCTTTTCTCCAGGCTAAACAATCGCAGCTCCCTCAGCCACTCCTCATAGGACTTACTTTCTAGACCCTTCACCAGCTTTGTTGTCCTTCTCTGGATGTGCACCAGCACCTCAATGTCTTTCTTTCAGTGAGGGGTCCAAAACTGGACACAGTACTCGAGGTGTGGCCTCACCAGTGCTGAGTACAAGGGGACAATCACTTCCCTGGTCCTGCTGGCCATGCTATTTCTGATCCAAGCCAGGATGCCATTGGCCTTCTTGACCACCTGGGCTCATGTTCAGCCACTGTCAACCAGCACCCCCAGGTCCTTTTCCACCAGGCAGCTTTCCAGCCACTCTGCTTGTAGTGCTGCTGGGGGTTGTTGTGACCCAAGTGCAGAATCCATCAGTTGACCTTATTGAACCTCTTTCATACACTGACTGTAAACAGCAAATTCTCATCCACAGAATCAAATGTAACAGCAACTGCTGACTGAGGCTGTTTCATAAGACACAGTCCTACAGGGCCCTAAAATAGACTCATCTACCTTTCTGCTTGGAGCATCACCTCTTTCCAAATAGCATTTTCCCTCCTGAGACTCCATGGAGTGTCTTCCATCCTCAAAAGGATTTCCTAGGCATTCTTGGCTCTTTGATTCAGCTTTGGGTCTCCCTTTGACTATCCAGAGGGTGCTATGGGCTTTCAGGAACACCAAGTCCACGAGTTGCAGCTGTCTGTTATTTACAGTAACTTGCACAGGAATCCATGAGTTCTGGACTTTTAAATTTCTTGTTTTCTTGGGGAAGAGACTGCAGCTATTTTCTCATGCTTGCATGTTTTTGGAGATCCCTTGCAGACTGGGAAAGATGACTCTGCTGTCATGAGACCCCACCTGGAGTACCATATACAGTTCTGGGGCCCCTAGCACAAGAAAGACACAGACCTGTTAGAACGAGTTCAGAGGAGGGCAGTGAAAATGATCAGAGGGATAAAACACCTCTCCTATGAAGAAAGGCTGAGAGAGTTGGGGTTGTTCAGCCTGGAGAAGAGAAGGCTTCTGGAGTACCTTATCGTGGCCTTTCAATACTTAAAAGGAGCTTATAAAAAAGACACAGAAACATTTTCTAGCAGGGTCTGTAGTGACAGGACAAGGGGAAATGGCTTTAAACTGAAAGAGGGTAGATTTAAATTGGACATAAGGAAGATGTTTATTACAATGAGGGTGGTGAGACACTGGCACAGGTTGCCCAGAGAGACTGTGGCTGCCCCATTCCTGGAAGTGTTCAAGGCCAGGCTGGATGGGGCTTTGAGCAATCTGATCTAGTGAAAGGTGTCCCTGTTCATGACAGGGGTGTTGGCACTACATGATCTTTAAGGTCCCTTCTGACCCAAATCATCCTGTGATTCTAAGATGTAGAACGTTTGGGCTGGAGAGATCAAAAGCAGAGAGGCTGTAGTGGTTTGGTTTAGGCCTTTTCCTGGCAACCAAGTCATAACTAAGGAAGTATTCCATCCTATTCTTTACATAAGCAGAGATATAAAATGAAGTGGAGGAAGCCAGAGGTCAGTCCTCTTCCGGTGGCAAAGCAGTGAGCAAGCTCTTGCTACCCATTCCTCGTGATGGGAGCAGGCCTGCAGGTGTGAGCTGTTGCCATCTCTTAGTCCAGGTGGACCGGCAGCATACTGGGTCACTCCGGAGGGCTGAGGCATTTGTCTTTGGGAAGTATTTTGCTTATTCTTTGCTCTGTGTGTGTGTGTTGGTGCATCCCTCCCTCTGTTTTTTTTTCAGGTTGCTGCCCTATATTTCGAGTACTCACCCCAGGGAAGGGGTGGGGACTTTGCACCCATGCCAAGTGGTGTTTTTTGTGATTGGTTCTTGCTGTGTGTAGATGTAGTAGCTTAGTTTCCTTTGCTTCTATGTATATATATATGTAACTGTATATAAGTGTAAAAATATATATATATATTGCTTTAATTTTGCTATTATGGTTTTTGTAGGTTTTTTTC
>JAXCLP010000085.1:1627106-1643522 GCA_035584035.1 Lepidocolaptes lacrymiger
CAGGCTGTCTTTCTGCTGAAAGATAGTGTTGGTGATGGTGAGCTGCTGCTCTGCACAAAACTCTAGCAGCAGGCATCTGTTGTTGCTGCAGTTTCCAACACCATGCTTCCCTAATACTTCTTTCCAGGCTTCATAGTTCTTACCTATTCTGGCGTTGAAGTCACGAAGGATTACGATCTTGTCATCTGTAGGAACCTTTTGGGTAAGGCGGTGCAGGTTGGTGTAGAATTTGTTTTTTTTCAGCAGGATCAGCTTGGAGAGTTGGGGCATATACGCTGAAGAGGACAACATGTTGCTTGTTGTGTAGTGGGAAGTATAAGGACATAATACAATCGGAATGACGTGTTGGCCAATTTTAAGTTTGGAGGCAATGGAGTTTCTAATTATGAAGCCAGCACTGAAAGGTGACTTTCAGGTTTGTGTTTACCTGGCCAATAGAGTGTGTAGCCGGCGCCCTGTTCTTTAAGGTTGCCTACCTCATGGAGTCGAACTTCACTGAGGGTAGCAATGTAGATGTTGAGTCGTGACAGTTTGTGGGCAGTTAGAGCAGAACAACGCTCAGGACGTCCACCATCTGAAGAGTCGAGCATGGTTCTGATGTTCCAACATACTATAGTTAGTTTGGACTATTACACTTTTGGAGGCAGGTGTAAGCCTTTGTCTTATTAGTTTTGGTTTTGTTTGACAGCAAGGAAGATGCCCGTTCGCTGCAGCAAGCCAACCGGGTGAAGAGTGGAGATGAGGTTTGATTAGGCCACCTTTTCTAGGCCCCTCTCTATGTGGAGCAAGCAGTGCTCTCCTTGAAAAAGGCTGCTTGGTCATTCAGGATGCTGCCAAACCAGACTGTCATCTCCGGGTCAGTCTCGAGCGACCAATATCCTGAACTGCCTGCATGCAGGGTTGTGGCTACGGCTTCCAGTGCACCTTATCACCTGCCATTTCATCCCTCACCTGTCACTACAGGGCTTTGCAAGTGTGGGAGGACCCCTAGAGCCTGCACAATGGATTTTTAGGTGAGGCACAGTGTGCACAGAACTGGTCCCACCCTTTACTCCTGAGGTTCATCTGCCTGTGCCAAGCAAGGTTGGACGGTGACAGCCAAGTCCTCAGGACGTAGGTTTGGTTAGAGTGCCCATCTCTTAGATAGATGGCCTTACAAGGCTAAGTGAGCTCCATCTGCCTGGGTTTGGAGTTAAGAGTTGTCCTTCTAGGATGGTTGCTGGGGAGCTAGTGAGCCCATCCTGCCCATGGACACACTTTGTCTGAGCCTTCAGTTTTTTCTTGACTAACATGGGAGGCCCTACCGGAGGCATGTAACTCAGCCAGCACAGCTTACAACCTCATAAGGGCATGCAAGCTTCTCCCTTGTGGCAAAGTGGTGTCCATGAAGAAATCACATATTTAGTGGTTTAAAAAACAAAACAAAAACAAACAAACCAGAAACACATGTTTTTTTGTAATTAATAGGTAACAGTAAGAAAATGTTGAGGTGAGTAATTCTATAGAAACTGAAACAGAGCCTAACCTGGAGATTTACTTTAATGCCCTCAAGTTCTTTAGAAGTCTTTAACAGTTGGTGAAGTATGCTGCTCCTTTCCTTAAAGACTTCTTTCAGCTGTCTTTCCAGTTCTTCATAGCCCTGTCTAACAGAGACAACAAGAGCATGAGATCATCTCAAAGTATTAGTCATTGCATATGAAAACAGTTTCAGTTCCCCCAAATTGAATTAATTCCAACACCTTTCTGAAACTTCAAATTAGACTGTGTTCCACTATTCACCTATATCACTTGAGTTTTCCTAACATAGATAGCTGTTTCATATGTCAAAATGATGTGCTGCTTCTGAGTTGGAAAATTATCAAAGTCAAACACTGTAAATGATGTATTGTCTGTGATGAGCAGGAGAAAGGTTGTATTTAGCATGAGTGATGGTACACAGTGTGAGATTTTGCCTACTTTAAAAGATACACCACGCAAGAAACAAAGCAAAACTGGAAGTATGACGTTTTGAGACAACCAGTAATCTGAAGAAAGAACAATTTAGATCTATTTTAACTTTGTAAAGTTTAATGAATTCTATAATTTCTTCTCACTTAAACCTCCTTACAGTATAACCTAGAACTGACAAATATGCTCAGAGGAATCAAAACTTCTTTTTAATTTACAGATGAACCAAAATATTATATCCTCTGCAAAATGATAATTTTTACTTAGAATGTAATCATATATTTTAGTTTTCATAAAATCCAAAATTAAATAAATCCAATTAATATTCTTTTTCATTGAATGAAAAACAAATCCCATCATCATATTCCACTTCGAAAAAAAAAAGTAAACATCACAGGTAACAATAAAACAATATACTCTTTCATTAAAATTGCTGTTTTGAGGAAGACCAATCAGTGAATTGATACATCTATTCCTTTTACAACGTAGTTTTATTTTTTAAAATTTTTTTTCAGTACCTCTGCTTCTAAAAATAGGGGATAAAGAATCTCAGATTTGCAACAGATCATTAGTGTTTTATTATGAGATTCAATACATTCAAATTAAGCAGGACTCTTAACACTAATGGATTTTGAATATAACAATTCAGAAAAGCAAATTAAATTTACTATCTAATATAAGTACTATCTACTTTAAATGTAGGTCACAAAATATGACAGATTTCTGACATTTATGAAAAAGAAAATTATTTTATATTAAATGATACTATAAATAACTAGAAGATATGACAGTGAATAAAACATCTGTTTCATCAACAGAACATTCAGCAAAGAATCTTAATATTATACTGAAGCTTCCATAATAATTATATTCAGCTCTGACAGAACACTGAAAATCAGAAAGCATACAGTTCTCTGAGTCTGCACTTCTAATGAAACACAGAACATCTACAATTTCTGATTGCTGCTGCACAGTAAGAACTGAAAGGTTTTGATTTACAACATAGCATTCAACAATTTCAGTTAAGGTCTTCAGCATAATTGCTAGGTCAAATTGAATTTTATGGTAGAAGTTCTCTTTTGGAGGAAAGCTGAAACTAAAGAGAGGTGAGAGATTACACATACACCCAGAAATTAAGTCTTCCCAGATGGCAAAATAAAAACTACAGTTTTTACAATGCATTCCACGGATGGTAGGTAAAAAGCTCAGAAGTAAAATAGTTTATTCCCTTTATAAGTTTTGCTTTTTCACTCAGTATATGGATGAATGTTATTCCAAGAAATGGGAGTTTCAGACCATTTTGATTGCATTTATATAATTTTGATTACATTCATCCACCAGAGGAAAGGAAAAATTGCAAATCTAGTGGGGTACCAAGAAACACCTCTGAGTAAGACAAGGAGTGAAGTCAGTGTAAGGAGATTATTCCAGGACTCAGCTATACTTACCTATTAGTAACTAAACAGCACTCATTAGTAATGGCGTTATCCTTGATATGGATATCTAATGTTATCAAAACAGAAGTTCAAGGCCAGTTGAATGGGGCTTGCTTTGAGCAACTTGGTCTAGTGAAAGGTTTACTTTAAGTTCCCTTCTAACCCAAACCATTCAATGATTCTATGATCAAAAATAAGTTAGCCCTAATAGAGGTCACACAATCAAACACATATAGGTTTACAGGAAAAGCTATAAACCTTCTAGAGTTAGCATTATTTACACAGAGAGTTTGGGTCAAATTTTTATCAAATTGTATGAAAGAAACTGTATGAATTAAATACAGCTAGCGCTAGAATATGTGATAAATATAAGCATTCTGGTCATCTGCAATATAAATAAAGTATCCCGGTTATGTTTTATACAGAAACACTTACAATTTTTTTTGGTTACCACTCCAGCTGCATGTGATTTTAAAGAAGGAATCCATCACTGTAATAGAGGTGGCTCACCTCAGCAGTAACATTATGTCAAACGGACAAGCTTCAGAGAATACCACCAATTTAATTTGCCAATGAACGTAACTCAAGGAGGAATTTCCTCCTGCTGAAGTGATCAGGTAGTTTCAATAATGTCCTTCCTTCCATTACTTTTTAAGCAACACAAACTCAGTGCATTAGTCTTGATGGACTCTTTTTGCTATTGATATGTCAGACTTTTGTTTAAAATCAAACACAGCATTTAAAAAAAAAAAAGTGCTGGTAGTAATACTGTACCCTCTCCCCAAATTCTGGTTCAGCTTGAGCATTTAATGGTCATCTGTCTGTCCCAAGCTGTTAATTGTGCTGCCACATGGGTATTCACTTGGTAGAGTTTTCACTCTCTTGCCTGATAAATAGTGATTTACATAAACTAGAACATTTTCAGAATTTAAAATTAAACTTAATATGAACTATGCAAGCACTTTTCTTTCATATTATCTTTAATGACACATTATGTAGAGAGGTAGTGACAAAAAGCCAACAATCAACTTACCACAGTGAGTCACAAACCAAACCAAATCAAACCCTCAGAACTGTTTCTAGGGACTTAAGGAGCGCACTTGCCTGTCTCAAACACTGTCAAAGACACAGAAGGAACTTGCCCATAAGATAAGCCACCACAGTGGAAACTTGAGATAAGCACAGAAGCAAGGCATTTGTGACAGATGTGGCATCTGGTTCTCACATTCTCATTAATGCATTCAGAGAGAAATTTCCACTGTGGCAAACTGTGGGAAAGGAAGCAACTACTCATACACATACCATCCCAAGTTATGAGACAGGTGGCATCTGTGACCACCACCAACCACTGAAGTACCCTAGACTCATTTCTAGGGCCTTCCCCCAGAGGACTGTGAATCATGCACAGTGTTAATATTCCACCCCAAGGGAGGTGCCTGGGCATTATTACCTGAACCTGAATGCATATTGACCTGTTAAAATCTGTGTTTTGTGGGCTTTCTCCACTCCTGATGGATCAAGAGTGCAATCATCACTTCAACCAAAGGCCATCTTATCTGCAACAATCATGTCTTGTCACTGGATCCATGGGTGGTAATATCTTTCCTCTGCACTATTGACTCATATAGTTTCTATTTCCTTCTTTTTCTTAGACATTTTCTAAAGTGAGAGCTTTATACTTTTATATTGTTATATTACTATAGATAATAATAACCAAAATAATAATATAATAAATAATATTATAATAATAACCAACACACTTCCTTTCCATTGCAACCAAATTGTTCTGAAATATATAGACACACACATACCAGTCATTCATCTAATCTTTCCCAAGGGATATATTAACAAGAACCTCAGTTATCCCACTGTAACAGCTGATATGCATGCACACAGGTACCTGGATGGCCAAAGTATGTTAAGGAAAAGTTTATTCTGAAATCAGAAACTTTGAATACACTGCAATATGTCACTGAACGATCATGCAGTGGGCAGAGAAAGAGCAGCCCCAGAAACTGATTTGTATGCTTCTTATATCAGAGGCAGGTTGTAACACTAAAATTAACAAGAACCTCAGTTTACCCTCGCATTCAGGGGTGGGCCATAACACAATTTAAAGATACTAAAAAAAAAAGAAAAAGAATTGAGGAATGAAAGGCACAAGACATAGCTAACAGATCTATTAATTATTAGGTCCTCAAAGATTTTTAATTCTAGGCAATCAAATCTCTGATATCAATCTCTGACTCTGCATTGTGTCCAAGAACAGTGCCCAAATATTTATACAGTGAAATTCAACTCTGTACCCATGTGATAACAAACCAACCCTCAGAGTAGGCCATCTGTTTTGGTCACCTAAATTTCTACATTGAGAATTTGTGTAATTTAAACTAAAAAAGTGCAATTCAAGTGAAAAAGGGTAAATTTGTAAATATAGTGTAATCATGAATCAGATTATTCAAGAGGTTTCACATTCTCCACAAAACTGGATATATCTTCACTTTTACACTTCCTTAATATTAACAGTATTCTTCAGGGCTGGGTTTCAGGAAAGATCTATGGTCAATTGATTTTCTTATTGTTCCCTTTAATTATAAATAACCAAATTTTAGTCTCACATGTATTTGATAAGCATTCTTTGGAAGGTTTCAACCATGCCAGTTTTCCACATCAGCAGGCCAATACTCTGCAGCTGTGTTATTATATGAAAAGCACAATGCATTTTCCAAAGCTAGAATAATGAAAAAAGAAAAAATATTTTCACCATGGGATAGAAAAATTTATTTTTTGTTTGAAAACACAACAATTGCAAAACATATAAACACAAAACCAGAAATTTTGTCCTGATGAATACAAGAATACTTCTCTGAATATGATAAACTAATGAGATTTTTTGTCTCATTAAGAAAAAATGTAAGGGGTAAAGCAATTGAACCAGATCTTAGAAGATCTAATCAGAAAAGTTCTGCTGAAGTTGGAGAAGATTTAAAATTAAAGAACACTTCACCTATATCTAGGTAGCTGTCAGGATGAAGCATATGGTGTTTTAAGGGTGATGACATCATCTGTCACCATGTAGGAGAAAGTAGGAGAAGAAACTTCAGTAGGAAGTGGGTGAAATGTGATATATAAACTCAATGACAAGTTCTGTGGGTGTGGATGGACACTGGATTCTTGTAGCTAGAAAAATAAACTCTAAACTGAACAACTTGCTTATGCCGAACTTGAATGCCAGTTTTGTGCTACAGGACAATACTGAAAGAAGCTAACTCACTGAATGTGAAGTGTCACCACTGCATCACCCTGTCAGCAGCACCATCAGTGACTTTATGAAAACTTTGAATCCTCAAAAGCTGTCAGGGTGCTCTATACATTTTGAAATATATGTTACATAATAACATATAATTAAACCCATTCCTAGGAAACACACTATGAAATTATACACATATCAGATTTATTTTCTGAATATTAGGTTATGCCAATTGACACCATTCTGCAAAATGAAGTGTCATTGTCAACATACCCACCTGGGCTTAAAATGAATATTAATAATTTCAGCACATTAAGGTGCTTTTTAAAGTGTTTATTATGAAAAAGAACAATTTAGCAATACTCTTCATATTACAGTCATCTGTAGTACTCTAGTTCTAAGCCATTTTGCTATTACAGTCAGCTTATTAATATAGTGTCAGTGTAAATTTCTAAAGAATCTGTTTTCGAAGGAATGATATTCGCATATAATTCTAAAATTAGTCATTTGCTTTTAGTCTTCTGCTGACATGATTTAAGATTAATACACATTCCAACACATTCTAATTTTTGGTATACAAGAGAGGCAAATATCTAGTAACTAGAAAGACTAAAACCCCAGAGATCACTCCACCTCTCACTGTTACTTCCTCAAATACTAGAAGCTAAGCTTTTAATCTTCAAAATAATGATTGAATTTCTTTCTCATCTGTATTATGTCAGGACAAATGAATATTGCTTTTGTTTTCCTATTAGGTTTCAAAAACTGTCTTTGAAATAGAATTTTTATAAATACTTAAATTATTTATGTTGCATAAATGTCCCTGACAGAGAAAAGAACCAATCTTTAAAGTAATAGAAAGTTGGAATAAAATCTGTTGTTTAAGACAAATTTAAATAAATGACTCTTTCAGCAAGTATGTGTCAGTTATAAGTCTCTTTTTTTTTAAAAAAAAAAACTTTTTTGCTCTAATTGCAGTTACTAGTTTAGGACATTCTAATGTAAATTCTAAGAAAATTAGGTAAGATGATGAGAAGGTCACAATCTTGTAACAAATGCTGTTTACAAATTTCACTTACAAGGTGCACGCACCCCTAGGTGTTTCTAGAGCAATCTTTTAAAGGTATTCTTGATGGTAGAAGTGTGCTCATGAATCTGGTTTATATTCAAGTGAAAAAAAGACTAATCATAATTCTAAACCAATATGGAAGCTGAGGATAAGAATCTTTAAAATTCCATAACAATTAAATCGGGTGGAAATAATTTGTAATTACAACAGAGCATTGTAATGTTAATTTTTCTCTCTTTCTAAATATGAACATTTTTTATCTAGAAATTCTGTGGAAGTAATTTATTAGTGATCAAAACCAGAATGAGCAGTTTATCTAGATAAAGTATGGTACCTATAGTGTATATACAATTACAACATATATATGTATAATGCATTATGATAGCATCCACCCTAAGTTTCAGCAGCTTGTATCTGATTTCATTCAACTCTGCATTTGGAAAAAAATCATATAAGCATTAAGTTTATCAGCAGATATGCTCTTGCTGAAATCCAGCCCTTTGTCAGATACAACTGTTCTCCATAGTCAAATTACATTATCATTTGTATTCGGGCATTATCTATACACTGTATTTCAGATTGGGGCCAGGGTAGAGGGGGACATGGAAGCAGGGAAGAAAAAAACCTAATACAAAACTTGGGGATTTAGGGGCAGATGAGGAAAATTTTTATTTACCTGACCTTCATTAGTTGTGCAAAATATTAGGTTGTTAAAAATCAGATTCATGATTACCTGGGGAACTTGAACATACACAAGAGTCTTGAGGGCTGATGTAGTTGCTAGGCCACTGTCCATGATATTTGGAAAGTCATGGCAATCAGATGGAGTCTAAGGTGACTGAAAGAAAGGCAAACATTGTACTCAGTTTTTAAAGGGGTAGAAAGGAAGACCCTGGGAACTACCAACCTGTCAGCCTCCCCTCCCTGCTGAGAAGATCCTGGAGCAGATCCTCCTAAAAGCTCTGTTGAGGCATGTGGAAGGCAGGGAAGTGATTTGGGACAGCCAGCACGGCTTCACCAGGGGCGAGTCCTGCCTGACAAATCTGGTGGCCTTCTGTGATGGGGTGACTACATCAGTGGAAAAGAGAAGAGCTATAGATGTCATTTATCTGGACTTGTGTACAGCCTTTGACATGGTCCCCCACAACATCCCTCTCTCTAAATTGAAGAGAGATTGAATTCAATGGGTGGACTGTAAGGTGGATAAGGAATTAGTTGGATGGACACAACCAGAGGGTAGTGGTCAGAGTGATGATCAGTGACAAGTGGTGTCTCTCAGTGGTCCATATTAGGACCAGTGTTAATGTCTTCATTAGTGACACATACAAAGGGATTGAGTGCACCCTCAGCAAGTTTGCAGATGACACCAAGCTAAGTGGTGCAAGTGACACACCTGAAGGAAGGGATGCCATCCAGAGGGGCCTGAACAAGCTCGAGAAGTGGCCCATGGGAATTTCACAAGGTTTAAAAAGACCAGGGGCAAGGTACTGCACCTGGGATGGGCAACCTTTGGCATTGATACAGGGGGATGAACAGGTCGAGAGCAGCCCTGGGGAGAAGGACTTGGGGGTGCTGGTGAGTGAGAGTCTGGACATGGCCAGCAATGTCCACTCACAGTCCAGAAACCAACTGCATCCTGGGCTGTATCCAAAGCAGTGTGGGCAGCAGATGAGGGAGGGGATTCTGTCTGCTCTGTTCTGGTGAGATCCCACCTGGAGTGCTGCATTCAGCTCTGGGGTCCCAGCAGAGAAAAGACATCTTGAAGTGAGTCCAGAGGAGGGTCACAAGATGATTAGAGGGATGGAGCACCTCTTCTATGAGGAAAGGCTGAGAGAACTGGGATTGTTCAACCTGTAGAAGAGAAGGGTTTGGAGTGATCCAATTGCAGCCTTCCAGTACCTAAATGGACCCTACAAGACAGATGGAGAAAGACTTTTTACAAGGTCATGTGGTGATGTGACAAGGGGGAATGGCTTTAAACTGAAAAAATGTAGGGTTAGGTTAGATATTAGGAAGAAATTATTTACTGTGAGAGTGTTAAGGCACTGGAACAGGTTGCTGAGAGAAGTTGTGAACGTCTCCCATTCTGAAAGTGTTCAAAGCCAGACTGGATAGGCCTTTGAGCAACTTGGTACAGTGGAAGATGTCCCTGATCATGGCAGGTGGGTTGCAACTAGATGATCTTTAATCCGAGCCATTCTTATGATTCTATGATCTACTGAGAATAGTGTATATGATTTTGTGGTCCAGGCTTGATTTATTAACAGTTGAAATAAAAATCACAGTCAGTATGTATATGAGTATAGCAGGTTATGACTGCTTAAGCAGACTTCTGTGCCCAACCTATTCTAAGTTCAATAGGCTACAAAATATTAGCAGTGCTGGTGTATTTTATTTGGTTTCTACAAGGCTAGCATCTAAAGAATCAGGCCCTTTGCATCTATTTCATCTGATTTTTCAATGCACTCACCATAAATAAATCAAAACAACTTGCACCTTTTTGCCAGACTCTTGGCAATGTAGAATCAATAAAGAATCATCAGGGAAAAGATGCAATTGTCAGTTCCCATCAATGGGTAAAGGAGCAAAAGGAGATTTCTGAAAAATTACAGCTGAGATAAATATTCATGAATCATCATGAACCACATGATACTAGAAAAAAAATGATCCAAAGACAAAAGCAAGTTGTATTCATCCACTAAAAAGTGCACAGGCAACAAAACCCGAAGATTTAACATCATGAGGAAGGACTGTACAGACCCTGTGATTTACTTGACACAAAAATAATTCCTTCTCCCAAACGTACTGATAGGTGTGTTGAGCCTTTATCCTTCTTCAGCTTGTTATTCAGTAGGCACTACACCTACAGCAAAGAATCCTAACTGGATTTATATAGCTGTAGTACAGAATACACATATTCTGAAAAGGAAGTAACTAAACTCTTTACAACTATTCAAATACAGACTGCATAAATATGGCCTTCTGTATGTAGAGTCGATTTTTCAGATTAGTTCTGCTGGATTTAGTCTTCAAATTTAGCGCATGAAATCGTTCTTTTTCTAACTGTATGCTTTTCACTTCTGATATTCTTCATCATTTATGTCCATTATAATGCCTTTGGTCTGATTTTCTATTGTATATCTAAAACTTTTGACTAAGACCTCACTGTTATTACCCTTAAATACAGCACTGTTACACTAGTCTCCTCAGATGACCACAAATGCCTTTTTTTCCAAAATCTCTTACTATACAGTAAGGTTAACATTTCTGTTGCAGCTAGTTGTATAATTTAATCCCATAGCTGCTTCACAATGTTCCCTTTAATTTTGCTGTTTGATTAAAAAAAATAACCTAACAGCATCATGACACCTACAGAAAATTATTAAAAAACGCTCTCTGTAAAAAATGTTCTCAGTTGATATAAAATAGAAATATTTCTACTTTACCTGGCAGAACTGTCAATGGGTATCCTCTGAAAGTCTATTTCACTGTTTAATTATTTAGTTCAGTAAAGTTCACTGATGAACTTTATTCAATACAAATTTAATCAATACTGTTTTCAGCATATTTATGTGAGGGAAATTTGGAGTAACAAAATATAAAACGACTGGTAAATACAAATTATGAGGAACAGACATAAGTACCTGGGAAACAAGAGAACTGCCAATTTCAAAAATCTGTTAGCTTGTGACACACATAAGGGAAATACTGAAAGAAAAATAAAAAGGATAGATTTTAAAGAGTAATAAGCTCAAAAGAAAGATATAAAAGCAAAAATATTGCTAATTTATATAAGATTCAATCACAGAAAGTTATCCAGAAATAGCTGTATGCAGAAAACATTGCAATATATCACAATAGTTTGTGTCTCTCCTTTCAAAAGATAATATGGAGAGCTATTTATATGTTTATTTCTGATTCCCTCACAAATGTACTGAAACTGGTTTATAAAAAGTGATACATAATAAGTAACAACTGCTCTTCCCATTGGACCATATTGATTCTTCTCCCTATAAAGTCTGTATGAAGTCAGCCTTCATACAATTAAGCATAACAATTTAAGTGCCTAATAAAAACTGACTGTGATATTTATGGCTTGATGATTCATCAGTAATAGATCTGAAGAAACAGAATAATGTGTGAATGGATAGACTCTGATGGATAACATGATGATTAGTCAAACAGGCAAGCTTTACTTTTTTTACCTTAGATTTAATTATGCAATTTCTTTCAGATAAAAAATTTCATAAGAAACATTTTTATTTAATAGGAATTATTAATCACCACATCATTCATCCATTTGAAAACTTATCTTACTGGTGCATAGAATTTTGACAGATTTGAACCAACTCTTAATTAAATCTTTAGTGGTTTTCACTTAACATTTATATTTCAGAAAATACTTAACATCTATGACAAAGCATTCAAGCAATTTGCCCCCTTCTTTCTATCAGTGTTTACTCATTCAGTGCTTCCCAAATACCAGATTTCATACTTCTATTGTAACTATTATTATTTCCAAAGTAAGAATTCCATTCAAAAGATGTTCAGGAATTGAACTGAAATTTGAGCAAATCTAGGCACAACTTACAAATCCTCAGACGTCGCCACCCAAGAAAAATAAAGATTATGGAAATATCTAGACCAGCTGGTCTGTATGTATTCTCGTCTCCCTGGGAATTGTGCTCCTGCACAGTAAATGTGCAGGGTTTTACCTTCACTAGGAAAAAAGGTGATGGCCAAAGAGAATTTAAATATATTTAATGTTAAGTAACTTAATTAGCTTACATCAGTTAGTTTCAAGCTATAATCAACTTCTCTCTGATAATGGCTTTGCCTTGAGAGAACTAAAAATGGTAATTTAAACCAGAACTTCAGACAACTGAGCTTTTTTTTGCTAATACTGGACCTTGGATGACACAGACAGAGTCTTGGGAAAGCTCCTATATCCCAGTATAAGTACTTGCCTTCCTCACTGCACCCTGAAGTAGAAATGAAGAGCAGATGGACTGTGAGAAACTACGCAGGCTTGAGTGGAGGTTAGTTGAAAATTCCCACAATCAAAGTGAATAGTAGCCACTCTTTCAGTAGGCTGTAAAATAGACACTTCCATTTTCCACTGTACATTCCAGAAAGGTTAGGAAATTAGTATAACCTATATAACTCAACAGCAATTTAAAGGATTTATTGATTTAACTTGTACCTGAATTGTAGAATGGTTTTCTCAAGGGCAACTGCAATATGAGATCACTTAACAAGAACAAGTCCACTCTTTTTCAGTGATGTATTTTGTCTTGTAGTATTTATACACAAATGTATAACTAGCAAATATGCATGAAGGATTTTAATTGTAGCAAATTATGGTATTATTAGATGTGAGAAAGGATTAGCTACTTATAAGGTGAAAGTTATGCTAAACACATGCACTTTATGTGCTGACTACAAAATCTGGGGTATTGACTTTCTGATAATTCTATTGTTTGTTCCCTCTCCTGTGAGTGGTTTACTATTCTGAAAAACCCAAAACCATAAGAAAGTAACAGCTGCATTTTCAGATCAGTTGTTCCTTCCACCTTGTGCACTTTCTTCCATGAAACAAAGCAATCATACATCAGGGTAAAAGAGCCTTTGTATGTAAAAGCAGACGTATTTCTAAAAATGCAATGAGTCAAAATACAAGGTATTTCCCTTTATATTTCTTTTTCCTGTGGATCAATAACTTCAGAAAAGCAGACACGATGTAGATCCTTGATATTTACACACTCTCAGTTGGGAGAATTTTAAAAAAATGCCTACACACAGAAAATTACGCATTCCTATGCATCTCAGGAATAAAAAGTGGTATTTGTGATAAAAATCTTTGGATAGCCATAATTCAAACTCCTATGCATCACACATCCCTTTGTGCTACAAGCAACACCCAGCACAACTTCCCTCCAGTATGTGTAGAAATGCGTGTTAGGAGACATGAACTCTACAGCATTAGTAGCATCAAAATGAAAAATCCCATTCTTCCAGGCTTGCTCAAAGCCCAACACATCTTTCACTTGTATCTTCTGTTCCTTGTTCTTGTTGCAAGACTTGGCCTACATCCGCATTTTTCAGGTAGCAATCATCACACTAGTCTGTAAGAGGTTACTTATAGCATGCAGTTCAATGACTACAACTGTTATTAAGATCAAATAATTGAAGCACATAACAGCAGCAAAAAGAGGTGGCAGACCCTGCCAGACCAGCAGGACTGTTCCCTGGACAAACAGAGATTATTTTTATTCGTATGCAGTACACCCTTATCCATATGTCAGGGTTTCAAAGACCATGCAGATGTGAAAATAGGAAAAGGAGTCACAGCACATTATTTACAGTAAAGAGGCCAGCTTAACTATTGTCAACAGTGGTTGACATTAACTTCAGTGGAAGGTACATTAGGAGTTATACAATGATCTAGGTCTTTCTGTTTGGTTGAATAAGATGTATCAATAATTCATGTTCATTTAATATTAAAAGTGGTTAATAACAGAAGTCAGGTTTTGAAGTCAAAGCTTATTGAGCACCACCATCCTAATAAAAATCTTCTGGCAATCATAACAGAAACTCTTTGATATGAGTCAAGATGTTCCATTCTCACCAGAAAAATCCCAGATATTTCCACACATTTAAAGTAGTAGGATTCTAAAAATTTTAATGGAATTCTACAGAAATTATGTTGCATAAAAACTCTGTATTTTTTCAGTAACACGATCTACAGTAACAAAATTTGACAAACTGAATTTTATGTACACATATTGTAGACTTGAAAGGACTGAACCTTTTGAAATCTGTTTGAGTAAAACATATCTAAATATTTTGTAGTGTGACATTCACTGTTTACATTACAAACCTAGTAGCAAACTCAACATATATTAAACAGTCATTACAAAACTCTGCTATTGCTGTTTAATTTTCTATGGTTTTTTATATGATAAATAAAAACTTGGAATTCTTATGTTTATGCTTCTATTGTGATGAATTTTATGAATGTTAAGGGGAAAAAACAGTAGCAGTTTTAGTATTCATTCACTTTTTCCTCATAGCACTTCTTGACGTAAAAGAGTCATGAGACATGTACCTTCCTCTAGAAACCCCACGTTTGACTTCATGAATGCAAAATATGAGAGCATTTCATTTGCTTTGCTTACACAGCCTGTTAAACTGACATGTGCTTTAGGATAATGCATGTATGCTATGTCCTGTCTTAAAGGGACAACAATTAATCTTAAACTATAGCTGTATTTGTCTTATTCTTAAAGCCATTCTCACTATTTTTAGAGCTGTGTCTGCATAAACAAAGCAGGGACTAATGTTATGTTGGATCACTAGGTATTTTTCAAAGAGAACTACACACTCCTTTATAGATCACCTTTTGAAGGTATCCAGATTTTTTACTTTAAGGTGGAAAAATATGAGAGAAGGGAGAGCACAACACTAAATGATGAGATATGAGTAATTTCAAAACTATTTTAATTTGGTCTGATTCATTAAGTGGCTTTTATTGGAAGGAAAAAGGCTCAACAAATCTGTAAAACCTAAGGAGGAAGAGCTACACCCCTCATATTCAATAGCCCAGTTATTAGTATGTAGGAGATCTGGGTTAATATTTGCAGCTATTTTAGCTCTTATCTCTGACAATAATGTCAAGTAACACAGTTTTAAAGCACTTACAGGTAACTGCAGTTATTGCTAATGTTACTCACACTTTATAGAGAATTAAGTATCCACCATGGTAGGAGTGCAACTATCTCATCCCTCAATCCCTCATGTGAGTAAGTCTTTGAAAAAGAAAAAAAAAAAAAAAAGAGAGAACCATTTGCAATGTATTAGCCTATTCTGCACAAAGTAAACCAGCTACAAATAAATGGGATCAATGGATACTTCATCTTCTCATCTTTTGAAGTAACTTCTATTTCATGTATTAAACTCCAAATATAGTAAAATCCACACCCTGTATAACACAGAAAACACTTCAAAGATTTTTCAACGTTGGAGAGAGATATTGTAGTTAATGAATCAGAAATAGTTATCATTCTACCTGTTATAGCTTGGTATCTTGTTGGAATTCCTCCCTAAAGTCTTGGAGCTGACGCCTTAAACCTCGGTGAAGATGATTAATGAAAGAACCAATGCATATGCATATCCTGACATAAAGACTCAGACCAAAAGCCTTTGTTCTGTTCTCCCAGCCTGAGAGAGAGAACAGAAAGAAAGACGAGGGGAGTCACCAGGGGGCGGGTTTCTGTGTCTTTTCTGCACAGGTCAAGAGCTCAGCTCTCGGCGGAATGAGTGAGGACGTGGACACACCGATCCTGGCATGACTGGGTAGCCTGGATTGCGTTTTAGCCCCTCCCTAACTCGACCATTTCATCCGTGAGCGATTGTGGACACCGTAGAGGCTGCTGTGAGGAAAGAGGGAGAGAGAGCGCCTATTTCCTGCCCCTGCGGAAATGGGATTGCTGCTGCTTTTCTTTTGACACCAATTCTCACGGGAGCTGACCTGGGGGCTGTGACTGTCATCTCGCCTGAGGGAGAGCCCACCCAGCTGGGCGCGACATCACCACCTACTGTCCTTAAATATAACTGCAATCCCTGAGAGAGAGTGGCCAGTGGCTTAGGCGCAACATTGCCACTTGCTGATTGCCACTTGTTGTCTGTAGATATAATTGCATTCCCCCCATTTT
>JAXCLP010000085.1:1643622-1659727 GCA_035584035.1 Lepidocolaptes lacrymiger
GGGAGACTGGTCAGAATGATGCAGATGATGGAACTGGTAAGATGCTTCAAGAAGTGGAAGGATTGAAATGAAGACCTGTAGCAAATTGCAATTAAAATAACCATTCTGTTAGTGTTCAGTTAACTTCTGAAAATGTGAATACATTTCTTGTGACACAGATATTAGATAATTTTTATAGCTTAACTGCTACTAATGTGCAGAGCACATGCTGTAGCCTGTGTGACTCTCTTTTTAGAATGAAGGCAATTTTCAACTTTTTTGTTTTAGTACTAACAAACCCTTGAGAGACAAAGGTATTTGAAAAGTTATTGGATGAGCCTTGTATGTGAAGAACTGTGTTAAAGGAGAAACCACTGCCCAAGCATTCTCACACCATTCAAGGAGTCATACACCACCTCAGAATTAAACTGCTTAGACCAGAGTCCCTTTGCAGTGGGTGGCTCCAGTGAGCTGATGAGTTCCCCTTTCGACTCCTTGCTCACACACACACTCTCAGGTGTGCTTCCTCCTCCTTCAGGCTTGACCCTAGGTGTTTCCCATGTAAGAGTCTCAGGTGTCTGATTTTATAAAAATAAATAAGAGTGGTACAGCAGCATGTCAACTCGACCTGGGTGCTTCTGGAGAGGGACCCCAAAGAAATCCCTGGGCTTTTATGCCCTCACAGTCTATGCAGCCATTCTTGACCTGTTCCTTACGCACCTTGCATGCACCTCTTGGTCTAATGGTGATTTTTGGTCTGGGGTCTTCTAACCTCTTATTGGATTCTTTATCTGCATCCACGCAGACAGGTCATTAATTGTTCTTATCTTGCTGAGTTGCAGCTTCCACTGGCGGCTGTAGCCTCCTTTATCTTCTGGTTTGTACTTCTCGTGCACTAGCTCAGTTGACAGAGCATAGGAAACTGAAAAGTCTTTAATTTATAGTAAGCACTATGTAGCAACAACTAAACCATCACTGTGTTATCAACATTATTCTCATACTAAATCCAAAACACAGCACTGTAAGAGCTACTAAGAAAAAAATTAACTATTCCATTTGAAAGCATATCTAGGTGAAAGTGAATTTTTTCACGTCGCATTAACATATATTCTATTTACTTGAGATCCAGTGTCCAACCATACACAACAACTAGAATTAAATGTTAAACAACAGTAGCATTGGGACAATAAACTTTCACCTTGGTGATTATCAAAGTTAGATTTTGAGCTGTATCCAATTTGCAAAAAAGGAGGGCTTTCATTGAGGTTTTTCAAGGGTTTGGTCGCCTGTCTCGTAAAAATCTATGTCAAGTACCTCCCCTTTAGTCTTGTTAACTTTATACCACAATGGGTCATCCATTGATTTTATACTTAGCCACGTGGTCCTCTGGGTTAACAGCACCAAGAGTAGTGGGATGTCCCACTTCATCTCATTGGTGTATAGATTCTTTCCAATGCAGTTATTTGTTAGCTGGTTGGTTATTTGTAACTCATTTAACATGAGAATGGTATATCCAATTTTCTTTTTCTAAAACTTTAACAGCAAAATTAGAACACAGAGACAGTATGGGGCCTCTCCCATTTGTGTTCTAATTTGGATTTTTGTGAAAATACCTTAATTAACACTTTCATCTCCAGGTTGTATATAAGGTACCTGTATTTCAGGTGGTGTGGACTGACACAATTCCTTTTTTCTTCAAACCCCTTTTGCATATATGTAACATACTCTGCCTAGTACTTTAGAACTTTTGACAAAATGAAAATGTCACTGACCAGCTGGAGCATATGGAACCTCTGCCTGGGAATGGATGAAGAGATGACCAAGAGTTTATGGGTCAGGATTAAAGGAAGAGGAGGGGCAGGTGACATTATAGTGGAGGTCTGCTACAGGCTGCCTGACCAGGAAGATCAAGTGGACGAGGCCCTCTACACATAGATAGGAGTGGCCTCAAGTTCACAAGCCCTGGTCTTCATGGAGGAGTGGACTTCACCCTGATATCTGCTGAAGGGGGACACCACAGAAGGGCATAAGCAATCCAGGGGTTTACAGGAATGCATTGATGACAGCTTCCTTCTCCAAGTGATTGAGGAACCAATGAGGAGAGGTGCTATGCTGGACGTTGTTTTCACAAACAAGGAGGAGCTGGTGGGGAATGTAAAGCCCAAGGGCAGCCTGGGCTACAGTGACCATGAAATGGTGGAGTTGGAGATCCTTAGGGCAGTGAGGAGGCTGCACAGCAAGCTCGCTGTCCTGGACTTCAGGAGAGCAGACTTTGGCCTCTTCAGGGATCTGCTTGGGGGTATTGGTGGAAGAGAAGCTTGACATGTCTCATCAATGTGCACTTGCAGCCCAGAAAGTCAACTGTATCCTGGGCTCTGTCAAAAGAAGCGTGGCTGGCAGGTTGTGGGAGGTGGTTCTCCTCTACTCTGCTCTTGTGAGACTCCACCTGGAGTACTGCATGCAGCTCCGGGGCCCAGAACACAAGAAAAATGTAGACCTATTGGAATGAGTCCAGAGGAGGCCATGAAGAGGATCAGAGGGCTGGAGCACCTCTCCTATGAAGACAGGCTGAGAGAGTTGGGTTTGTTCATCTTGGAGAAGAGAAAGCTCCAGGGAGACCCTGTAGCAGCCTTCCAGTACCTGGAGGGGCTAGAAGAGAGCTGGAGAAGGACTTATTACAAGGGCATGTAGTAATAGGACAAAGGGGAATGGCTTTAAACTGAAGGAGGGCAGGTTTAGATTAGCTATTAGGAAGAAACTCTTCACTGTGAGGGTGGTGAGGCACTGGCAGAGGTTGCCCAGAAAATCTGTGGATGCCTCATCCCTGGAAGTGTCCAAGGCCACGATGGATGGGGCTTTGAGCAACCTGGGCTAGTGGAAGGTGTCCCTGTCCACGGCAGAGGGGTTAGAATGAGATAATCTTTAAGGTCCCTTCCAACCCAAACTATTCTATGATTCTATGAACTAAGAATATTATCAGCACATACAGAAGTGAAAATGTCAAAGATGACATTGTTAAAAAAATATTAAGAGGAGTGAATTACAAAATAGTTTGGATGCACGAAATAGATACATGGAAGAAGACTGATTCCAGTTTATGTGCTTGAGATACAAAAAACCCCAAAAGTGTTCTCAAAGGAGAACTGGCACAGAAAAACAGACTAATAAAGCCATTAGAGAATAATGACAAAAATATTAGAAATTCTCAGATCTTTGCTTTCCATAGCAAAAAGACAAGTCCTGTAGTGAATTTCATAAATTATTAATTCTGAACACAAGATTAAGAAAGTTTTTCACTTGAAAAGTTGTTTTTATATAAAACAGTCTTTCAAGTGGTAACTCTTTGGACATATACACTTCTCATTTAAATTGAAGTTAGCACTAACAAAACATTGTTTATAGGTCAAAATTCTCAACTTCTTTCTACTCAGATGTATAAAAAGAAAAGACTACCCTACTAATGACCTACCTGAAGAGATGCTTAAGAGGAAGGCAGACTTAAAATTGAAGTGCTGGAATTCCAAAAGATGTTAATTCACACTGCAGCCCTTGAAAACTTCCACAAAGCAGCACATAAAGTTCAGAAGATTGAATACTATAATTTAATTATTTTAACTCCAGGAAGAGAGCTGTAGGGGTGCTACAAGTAAAATACCACATTAGAAACTGGTCAAGATGAAGATAACAGTTGATATCTGAGTTTTGAGATGTAACAAGAATTAATAGTTTTTGCAGCGGAACATACCATAGAAATTACATACAGCTGAGCTACTGATTTAAAGGGGCTGACCAAGCAAAGTAAAGAAACAACGAAGAAGAGAACTGAGGCAGCCAGCCAAGCAACACCCAGTTACTCTATAACCAGGTGTATTGTCTTGAAGAAGTTCATAAGGCAGTCACTTAGAACTTTGGGGGCTCCAGACATAGACGACCACCAGAGACCCCCGATGAAGCTCCTCAGAGACCTTATAAAGACACGCACATATACTAATAAGTGCTGGGAAATGTCACGAACATGTAACAAGAATGCAGGGAATGAGAAATGAATAATCATGTAATGCTGACATATAAGCTGTAGTGAAGATACCTCTGTGTGCACTTTGGTGAACTGATTCCCAGGGCACCCAGCGTGCTGTGGTCATGCAACACATCATAATAGAAGAATGCCTGGCTTCTAAAACTCACAAATTGAGTCTTAGAGGTTTCTTTAAGAGCCAATTTTAGGCAACACGATAATGCCTGTATCAGACCCAGTACTATGTTACTATTACTCCACTGCAAGGCAGCAAGGTACCTGGCAGAGGGAGCATGTCAGTCACCCTTATTCACCATGAACTTCTAACAGGGCACAAGTAGCACTATATCCAGTGAGAGGTGCATTCAGAGAATGTGACTTTGTGTCATTACAGCTAAATGCTACTCACAGTTTCCCAACTGAGAATTGGAAGAATTACTAAAAAATTTGGTATTAATTTTTATTTTTATAATTTTTTAAATTTTATATTAATTTTTGGCAGATAAATTCAAAAGAAAAAGCAACAGCAAAGCAGCTTCTTTAAGACTGCTTAGGTTTGTAGATTTAATAGAGCTGCTTTTATACTTCAGTTTTAGTCAAGAAGCAAATAGTGTATCCTATGCAAATACAAAATAAACTCAAAAGAGTCAGTCAAAAAATAGCCAGTAAGAAGAATATAAAACCTTAAACTAGATGTCACTGCTATAGTTGTGCACACAGCAAGTAGTAAGGAAAGATCAGAAAGCCCTGTGTACAATCAAGCTTTGTAAACTTACTGTCAAGAGTTGCCTGTGTTCTAACACTGCTGTGCCCGTTCTGTAAACAAAGGAGAAATGGATGAATAAAGTATCATACAAGTGCATTAAATTTTCAGACCAAATGACACACAGAACATGCTTCATGCAAAATTCTATATTCAATTCTAAATTGAAAGACCAAAAAGACAGAAAATTAACTTTTTTTACAGCCTTTAACAAAACCACATAATAAAATTGTCTCAAGTGCAAGGTGTCCTAAACATACAGAATCCCATACACTGCCCATAATACACCCATCAGCAGGAGACCATCCCATGTACTGTATATAACAAACTTCAGGTTCACACCAATATGAAAGAAAGAATTGCATTAACATATAGAAAATGGTTGTGCTTTTGATCTAATGCAACTCACAATTTTAACTATCCAAGTTACACAGAGACGCCAATTTTTTTCCATTGAAAGATAAGACTTGAGAGGCACCAGTTGTTTTTTGGGTAACGCTGGAGTACAGAAGTGGATAGTCTATGCTTGATCCTCACCAGTACATACGAGCTAGTGCAGAAGACAAGTGTGACTGAGCCATTACATAACAAAGGCCAGGAGTAAATAAACTTACAAACTCTCACAAGTTCCTTAAATATTTGATAAATTAAATTCTCTTAAAACAAACCTACGCTCCATATACAAATACAGTAGGTGTTTTTGAATATCTCCCAAGACACTCTCTGTCCTAGATTAGATCTCTCCCTATGCTTTTTAAAAAACAAAAGATGAAACTGATTCCCACTGCTGTTGAAATCCAACAAAATATTAATGCTGAAAGGACCACAAACAGTTTGGGATCCATTTGCTAGGTGCCATATTAATTTAATAAATAATATCCCTTTGGATAGAAACTGTCAAGTTATGGCAAAATACCATGACTAATATTTACATACAGAGATAGTTCCTTTTTTAAAAAACTAAGCTTCAGGGAAAGAAACAACTAGAATGTTAAATGTTACTAAGAATAAACATCAAACAGCAATTTAAGACGTCAAAACGCCTATAAGCAGAGGCTCTTATATCCCAAATACAAAAAATGGCTACCCAATAGGAAAAGAAAAAACAACAGAGTGGACTTGGGAATCAAAAATACCACTTGGCTTGGTTAAAATATTAACATATCTGGGTAATACAAGTCTAACATGGATAAGAATATTTCCTCTTTTTCAAAGTCTTATTTCTGAAATTCACTCACCGTATCTGCAACAGAGGTTGGTTCAGATGAAGCCATGGAGCTTTGGTATGCGATCCTACTATGCACAGGAGTCTGCTCATAGGAGGAAGTTGTTACTGGGCTAGTGCTCTGGGATGAGCAGGTCAGACTGGAAGAGCTGATGGCAGAGGTTGTGTAGGTGGACTCCTGTACTGTATTGGATATTGGCAAAGAGGTATTCAAAGAATCACTGGAAAAAGTAAAAATTATTTATCAACATGGCAAATGACATCTCAAACACCTTTGCGAAAATATCAGCTCCTATATAGTTATCTAAAACTACATTAAACATGCAGTCAAATCTACATTATTTATACTAGAAAATCTAATAATGAGAAAAAAATATATAATTTTGCTTTGGTCCCCAGCAATCACTGCTTCAAAACCATCAGCTGCACTAAACATCATTCACCTTCCTCCTGCCAGCCTAACCAAAACAAGAGTTTATACACAAGCACTTTTTGGTCATGTTTTTTCCATCTTCTCAAAGGATATATTAATGAACATAAACTCTCTGGTTTAAACAAGTAGATCCATAAAGTCTGGTATATGATGAGAAACAACCAGTCTCTTTTTACAATAGAATTCTGCCATTGAAGTAGCAGTCTAACAGAATTATGCAAAGAGCAAAAGTACTTTAAAACATGCAGGATTGTTTTACTTTCTAAACAGTTGGAGGGTTGAGTTTTTTTAGTTTATAGAACTAAAAATTAATGTGAACGTTCATTTTTAATAATATTTCTGAATGAACTTCAGGAAATTTCTTACTGAAGCCAATTTTTGAATGAATAAGGAAGAAAAAATGGGTTACTAGTATGCTGGCATTATCATTGGTCATTTTAGCATTTTAGTAATTGGTTCTACATACTGAAAAGACTGACTTCTTTTCTTATCCCATAGAAGCATCAGATTTGTAATCTGGTGCCAATCTACCAATACACATATATGGTACAAAGGTCATCCCTCCTGGACCAAAAACAGAAAAAAAATTGTGTTGTGAAGAACAAACTCTCAAACAAATTTGAAAATCAGGGCAATTAAACACAAGAAAGCAATTCTATAAAGGGCAGCTTAATTATAAGGTTATTTACATTCATGTCATCTCCAGCTTCACACTGTTGCCTAACAACCAGGAAAAAAACTTTTGAGACAATAGTAGTATAGGCAAAGTAGAGAGCAGTTCTTTAATGAAAGCTTTCAGGTGCACAAAGTACATAGGTGTACACCCAGTATAGGGTTTTTACAAATTCATAACACTACTTAATTATCTTATCTAATAGGTACATCCAACCCGAAAACCTTTTGCCCCTGGTACCACCCTCAGAACTGCCCGGTTGGAGCCCCTCCAAGGGTTCAGGGTCTTCTATCTTGTTTTGACTACAATATGTCTTGTTATTCCTGTCCAGGTTCATGCATCCCAAACAAGATGTTCTTGCTGCAATCTTGTCCATTGAAAAAACAGTTAAACAGAAATTCAGGAATGTGGCACAAACGATGAGAAACTGTTAGCTGCTACCTCGAGTGTGAGAAACTGTACAGCTATATAAAAATCTACAAATATATAAAATCCTAAGGCATCAACATCAACCCATCCAGGGAGATTTTGATTGTCATTAGAAGAATGAAATTCTCCTTTAAGATGCCATCCACAGAAAACACTCCACAGAATCATAGAATCAATTAGGTTGGAAAAGACCTCTGAGATCACTGAGTCCAACCTATGACTGAACACCACCAGAGCACTGAGTGCCACATCCAGTCTTTCCTTAAACACCCTTAGGGAAGGAGACTCCACCACCTCCTTGGGCAGTCCATTCCAATATCTAATCAACCCTTTTTGTGAAGAAAATCTTCCTAATGTCCAACCTAAACCTCCCCTGGCACAGCTTGAGGCTATGTCTTCTTGTCCTGTCATTAGTTGCCTGGGAGAAGAGACCGACCCTCAACTGGCTACAACCTACTTTCAGTTAGTTGTAGAGAGCAATAAGATCCCCCCTAAGGCCTTCTCTTCTCCAGGCTAAACAACCCTAGCTCCCTTAGCCACTCCTCATAGGACATGTGTTTCAGACCCTTCACAAGCCTCATTGCCTTGGACTCGCTCCAGCACCTCAATGTCCTTCCTAAATTGAGGGGCCCAGAAATGGACACAGTACTCGAGGTGTGGCCTCACCAGTGCTGAGTACAGGGGAAGAAACACTTCTCTAGTCCTGCTGGCCACACTATTTCTGATACAGGCCAGGATGCCATTGGCCTTCTTGGCCACCTGGGCACACTGCTATTTCGTGTTCACCTTACATGTCATCATATTTCCCCCTCATTACATGGCAATTGTGCCTTGATGTTTTTGGCACAAACTTGACCCCTTAAAGATGACATGCAAGAACACAGGAGGGGAACTCACACATACTTTACAGATTTTGAGTACAAGCTATTGTTGGTTGCCTGGTTGGTATTCTCACTGCTTGAAATTGATCCAAATTCTGGGAGCGCAGGTTCTGATCCAAACTCCAAAGCTCCAAACTGAACATTTAATCCTGTCACATCTGCTGATCCAGGCATCTCCACTGCAGAGGCAGGAATCTTAAAGGAGGAAAGAACCCAACATAATTCCTTTGCATGCACTGTCTTTATTAAACATATAAACATATTAAAGATAACTGACATCCTCTTGTCCCTTAACTACAGGCTTCTTCAGTTACTGCCTCAGCCTTTGCTGCTAACTAGATCTGTGACACCCCTCCACTTTACATTACATAAATTAACTACATTCTTGTAACCTGAAATTATCTCATTGTTACCTGGGAGAAGAGACTGTCCCCCACCTTGCTACAACCTCCTTTCAGATAGTTGTAGAGCTATAAGGTCCCCTCTGAGCCTCCTTTTCTCCAGACTAAACAACTCCAGCTCCCTCAGCCACTCCTCATTTAGACTTGTGCTCCAGACCCTTCCCCAGCTCCATTTCCTTCTTTGGACTCGCTCCAGCCCCTCAATGTCTTTCTTGCAGCGAGGGGCCCAAAACTGGACACAGGATTCAAGGTATGGCCTCACCGATGCCAAGTACAGAGGGACAATCACTTCCCTGGTTCTGCTAGCCACACTATTGCTGATACAGGCTTTTTGTATGTTTACATGTTTACTAAGGACAAACTCAATTACCTACCTTGGATGATGGAGTTACCCTCCGTTTTGGTGGTTTTATCTGCTTTTGATGGCTTTGGTGGGCAGTTACTGTCTGGTTATCCATAGATATAGTGGGGAGCTGTAACATTTTGCAAACAGCTGTAGAGGTGTCTACTGGTGACGGCTCGTGGAGTTTTACTGGGGAGGAGAAAGACTCCAGCCCAGGAGGAGAAACAGGGACTGCCCGCACTTGTTGTTGCTGTCGCTGGGTCAGATGGCTCAGAACTGGGGATGGCTCAGGCTGGGATTTCAAGTCTGGTCAGTGTTGGGAAAAATATCAAAATTTAAGCATTGAACTCTGCTCTTCATGCTTCTACCCTTACTGAAAGAATGTGGGTGACTTGACACACTAGACAACTATGATTTTATAGAGCATGCAAATCTCTTTCAGACATTACATGAGTTTCATATTGAACATTACAACTGTAATAAGGCCAACACTTGATATTCTCTACTTCAAATAAACAGCTGTGGGCAAGCATTATTTAGAATCACAGAAATGTTTAGGTTGGAAAAAATCTCTAAGATCAAGTCCTACCGTTAACCCAGCACTGCCAAATCCAGCACTAAACCATGTCCCTAAGCACCACAGCTACATGGCTTTTAAATCCCTCCAGGGATAGTGACTCCACCACTTCCCTGGGCAGCTTGTTCCAATGGTTGACAATCCATGTTTTCATGGTGGCAGCTATATCATAGTTTTCCTGCTACACAATGGCTTCCAGCTCCTCCTGTTTGTTGCCCATGCTGTGTGTATTGGTGTAGATCCACTTCAGTTAGGCTACTGATCGTGCCACTTCTTTGGGGGGGAGAAGTCCCAGTTCCTGTGTGACCATTCTCAGGCACTTCTGGGATTTCTAACACATCAATAACCCTTGTGTCTTTGCTACCACATGAATCTCCATCTCTTACCTCCACTGAGATGGCAGACCAAAGGACCTCACTGGCACAGTGTCCCTAAAACATTGGTGTGCTGCCCACAGGCTTCTCTCTAGTGAGTCTGGCTTTATCCTCTTCCCCCTTCAAATGTAGTTTAAAGCTCTCTCAATGAGCCCTGCTAACTCCTGTGTAAAGATCCTTTTCCCCCTTTGAGACAGATGAACCCATCTGTTGCCAGTAGGCCTGGTGTTGTGCAAACCAACTCATGATCAAAACAAAACAAAATTCTGCTGATGACACCAGGCTCAGAGATGGGTATCAATCTGCTGGGTCTTCCTGTTTCTTCCCTCATCATTGCCTGCAACTGTTGGGACAGAGAAGAACACTTCTTGTGCTCCTGATCCCTTAACCAGTCACCCCAAGGCCCTGAAGTCTCTCTTGATTGCCCTTGGACTTCTTGTTGCAACGTCATCACTGCCTACCTGAAAAAAATCAATAATCTGAGTGTCGCACCAGCGTAGAAAACTTTCTTACTACATCTTTTACCTGGGCCCCAGGGAGGCAGCTGACTTCTTTTAAGAAGTGGGTCCAGTCTACTTATGAGGCTTTCTGTTCCCTTCAGAAGGGAATCTCCTATGACAATGACTGGCCATTTTTTCTTTATGAAAGCAGTTTTGACACTGGGCATAGACTGACTTAACCTCAGCGACACCTCCATGCTAGATATACTATTGTACTTTGTCATTGTTCAGTTCCACTTGCAGAGCCTTGTACCTATTATGCCAGGGCACATGGAGAGGTGGGGTAGTCACAGATGAGACATGCCTGCTGTATTGGGTAGGAACTTATCACCATTACCCCCTATCCTTCAAGTCACTGTGTTAAGCCAAACAGAAAGAAGATAGGGAATCTTCCCTATCATGTGCCTTGTCTGCCTATTGGGCCTGTCCCAGGAAAGGTAGGGTTTGGTTCCAGTAGTCTCTCTCCTGCACTCCCTGATACTCCTCAACCTACTCATCTCCTCCTGAAGCTCTGTCACTAAGCTGAGGAATTTCTCTACCTGGGCACATCTCCCACAGGTGTGCTCACTACTGCTGTCAAATACTGGAATAAGAGCAGGGCCCACCCTGCAGCCTGACACCTGGGTAGCAGCGTGTTCCCACCAGAGCTCTGCCTAGGCAGCTGTTTCAGTCATGGTGGGTGCAGAGCTTAGAGAGGCTGTGGTTGTCTGCCAGGTAATACCATTGCTCCCTGGTCAAGCTGGCAGGGCCTTAGCACCCTTCCTGCATGCCCTCACGCACAACCTGCCACACCATGCCCTGGCTGAAGTGCCAAAGAGGGTAGCCGCCATTACTCATGGCCCATGCCTCATCAGCAACTCTCATGCAAGCTGACGGCTCCTGATGGGTCTCAGTGCTCTCCTGGGGTTTCCCCAGATCAGAAGACCATCACAAACACCCCCCTCATAGATCCCCTGCTCCGCTGCAAAACACACTTGCACCAGAGGGGCTTACCTTGGCTTTCTTAAAAAGTATAAAATCAAATCTATTCATACAGTCATGGAAGAGTATCACACATTAGGCCTCCAAAACTGTTACAGATTATTTTAGTCAAACACTGCAAGTTTCACTGCAACTAACTGTGCTGATAAAATGTGACTACTTCCAAGGAGTCTGTGATTGCAACTTAGTGGTATTATGAGTTAGGTTTCCCCTGCCCCTACAAAGGAGATTTTTCAACACAAATAGGAAGTCATCTACTGTAGCAGTCAGGTGAATATGGTAAAAACAGACAACCCTTAACCAAAAGCCCAGGGAAAGAGTACCTGACTGCACATGCCCAAAAGATGGACTTTAAAATGATTGGCTGGGTTTGCACACATTCCACGCCTGTGTAACCACCTCCATCGGAGGGTATATAAGATTGAGCGCAACCGTTAATAAACAGATTTACTGCCTTGACATTTGAGTCAGTGGGTCCGTGCCACAGTCACCACAAATGGTGCTCTGATTTTACAGGGATTTTCAGAGGGGTATCAGCAACCAGGTGTTAGGCCTCACTGGGATACCCACCAGTGGTGACTCTTAGGTCAAACAAAAGGAAGGAAGAGCTCTTCAGGGAAAAAGAAAAAAAAGGCAAGAGCATCATCACCTCCTGGACAATAAATAGGACTAAAAGGAACACAGACTGGAACAGAGACACAGCTGCACAGGAGGTGAGCGACCGAGGAAATGGGAGGGGGTATCTCCCAGGAAAAAAAAAGCAAACAGCTGAAGCTTTGAGCCACCTGTCAAACAGGCAGAAAAAATATTAAATGAAAGTTGCCCAAAATGAAACTAATAAGAATTTTAATTTGGATTAGTTTATACATACCTGGACTTCTGTGGGACAGAAAATCCCAAATAATTGCTAGGCAGAAAGATGGGCAAAAAATCCACAAAACGTCAGGGTCTAGGGACCCCGCAACTTGGAAATACATAGTCACAGGGGCAGCTAAGATGGCCGCCACCACATGAGGCAGCAGCGGGAACGTGTGAAACCATGGTGGGAAGGAAAAAGGTGGTGATCCTTGGCAAGTCTGGGATTCTGGCGGAAAGGCGGAGGCTCAGATGGTGGGAAGTGGCGGTTTAAATGGGTGCTCTGCACCCTTTGCAGCGCAGTTGGGGTCAGCGCCAGCGGCGTGAGCCAGCGGAGCGGTGCAAAGTGGTGAAGCAGCAAGCCCTGGGCACCGGCACCGGTGCAGCAGCTGCACACGTGGGGGGGGACCCCTGGCAGCTGCTAGTGCTAAAGCAGCACCACAGCGGCAGGCGCGGGCCAGCGGCTGAGCAGGCAGCCCTCCGTGCCTGTTGCAGAGCAGTCAGGGAAATGCGAGGCTGTGCCGCACAGTACAAAGTGCCAGCACCACGTGAGGTGCTGCAGCTGGCGGCAATGGGAGCCGGGAGGAGCTCAGTGGGACCGGCAACTGAGAAAAAGCAGCGGTGGCATGCTGGGAGCACAACAGGGGGCGTGCAGCAGTGGTGGTGGCTGCAGAGGCCATCTTGCCCTTGTCTGAGCAGTGCATGTGACGACCTCATGGCCGCATCCATTTTGAAGGGATGCAAAAAACAACAAAGGCATGCCAGAGGCTGCACAGCCACAGTAGCAGCCGAGCACAGCGGAGCAGGAGCTGCTGGAGGGACTGCCGAGTGAAGACAAGCATGGCATTCACAGGAAACAAGTGTGGCGTGTAGAGAAAGCAAAAGCTCGCCTGCTGTGTCCTCTGCCGGGTGGCCTCTGGTGGTTGTTGATTTGGGGAATTGTTTTTGTTTTCCCTGTGTTTTATTTATCCAAAAGATATCCCAAAGGTTGTTAGCTTGAATTAAGGAAAACCGATGCAATGTCACTAGGAGCTTCATTTCTTCAAAAACAAAGGTCAGATCCGAGCTACAGGCTTACTGCATTAATTTTCAAGAACTAATTTTCTTTGTAAAAGTCCTCAGTGTACCCACCCCTTGATTATTGAAAATAAGTAAAAATATTCATATCTTAATGTTCCTAGATTTGCATAGCTTTGGGTTTTCTATATGCATAAACAAAAAAGAGTCAAATCCCCTTCTGCCTAGGCTTATTGCTGACTTATTGTTTCTGATTGTTTACTGATGGTGGTTCTTACTAACTTCTTACTGATTTCTCATTGCTTACTACTGGTTACTTGTGAGAAAAGTAGAAGAGCTAAGTTGCTCACTAAGTAAAGCTTAGATAAGTCAGCAAAGCACCACACTTTTAGCATGGGTAAAAGGAAATCTTATCTGTTTTATTGTTTCACAAATCATTTTTCATGTTTGCATGGCTAATAATTAAAAATGGTTTGAATTTTGCCTCATAATTTAGAAAGCATGCTTGGACATAACAAGTACTTTGTCAGCAAGTCTTAATATTAACAATTTTTTAGCATCTGGTCATATCTTTCTATAAGCACAGGTAACATAAGTGTTATTACAAGGCATGGCTACAAATTTAAATGGTTTTGGATTGTTTGAAACATGTTTAAGATGTAATCATTAAACCCTTTATAATAAATTTTGCTGATGGATATAAATTGTTCATATAGATGACAGTAATTAATAGAATGAAGATTTTGTATTTGTAATAATTTTACTAAGTTTTACAGTAACCCTGTCAAGTTTTTCCATCAATCTATGACCAGCAAACATCAAGTCATACCTGTCGCTATTTGCCAAGCAAAAACAAAGAAAGGGAGAGCCTAAGTGTACCTCTGATCCATAGGAATGTTTATGAAGGAATTATATGTTTTTGAATTTATAAATTGAACATGAGGAAAGGATATGTTTATGTTTCGCAGGCTCTCTGTTAAAGTTATCTCCTCAATCAGAACAGCAATTCAAGGATCAAAGAAAGGTGTAGTTAAATACTGTTAATTTAGGGATAAGAAGAAAACAATGATAATTTCTCAGTTCACATGACACAGCAAAATAAAATCCCAGGTTTTGTTTGTATGAGCGTATGAATGACAGGGAGCTCTGAGGGAATGTGTGTGAGTATATGAACATGTGAGAATGTGACTACTAGTACACCTACCTCATTTACACAATTACACTGTCTCATCTATTCATAAGCACCCGCAGATGAAGGTCAAAAGATACATAAACCCTGGATTAATTATTCATTTGCAGACATAATTAGTTTCAATAAAGGTTTTTAGGAGTTTCCATAAAGGCTTTTGAGAACAAACCCTGTATTGAAAACACTCTCAGATAAATGTTAGAAGTCAAGAAACACACAAACCCTGGATTAATCAAGGTTACTCATTCATTAAAAGTTCCTGTTCACAGAATAGGCCAGTTTAATAAAGGTTCTTAGAAGGTTAGTTTAAATAAAGGTTCAGTAGTGGAATAAAGGTCATAAGAATTTACCTTAAAGGGAACAGCAATGTTGGGATTGTTTGATAGTTGTATTTTGGTGTATGTTGTTTAAGGTATTATAACACAGTGTTTACCCAGTGCATTAAAACAAAAGAAAGGGGGATATGTAGCAGTCGGGTGAATATGGTAAAAACAGACAACCCTTAACCAAAAGCCCAGGGAAAGAGTACCTGACTGCACATGCCCAAAAGATGGACTTTAAAATGATTGGCTGGGTTTGCACACATTCCACACCTGTGTAACCACCCCCATCGGAGGGTATATAAGATCGAGCGCAACTGTTAATAAACAGATTTACTGCCTTGACATTTGAGTCAGTGGGTCCGTGCCACAGTCACCACAATCTACCATCTCAATATGGCTGAAAGTCAAGAGAGAATGGATGCTGACAGATTTTTTTTTCCCAAGACTTCGCCTTTCATATTTTCAGAAACTGAAAATGTCTTAGAGCACTGGTCAACAACCACAGCATTTCCAGCGTGAAGGTTTTTTTACCCAGTTGAAGTGCATTAGAAAGCAATTTAAAATGTACATAAACATTTTTTCAGAATTCCTGCATGTCAAAGATTATAACTGCTACCACATTGGTTGCTTATCTATCTGGAAACATGCACCCATACACACAAGAGATACAAGAGCTATCACTCTTCACAGTGAGAATACTGCAAGGAACTACACTGCAAAACCCAAGTTTGTGTCATTTTTACTGTTTACAGTAATTTTACTCAATTAAATGAAAAATCCATACAATTATGAATAGATAAAATGCATCATTTAACCTACACCATTTTCAGCACACATAGACTTCACACTAGGGAAAGAACACTGAGATGTGATGCACATTATGAAGAAATTATATAGAAGTCATTCAAAATTCATGCAATGATTAGAAAAGAAAAAAATAGGGGAAAAGACAAAATATGATACAATCTAGAAGCAGCATAGGCACACTGGAAATAGGTATTTTCCAGGATTTGTTGAGGAAAAAAGTGTGCTGGTTTTGGCTGGGATAGAGTTATTTTTCTTCCCAGTGTCTGGTATGGGGCTTTGTTTTGGAATTGTGCTGAACACAGGGTTGATATTATAGAGATGCTATGTTATTGCTGAGCAG
>JAXCLP010000085.1:1748867-1763192 GCA_035584035.1 Lepidocolaptes lacrymiger
GGGTATGGACATATCTTAGATTGGATACAACCTTTAGATATGATAATTGAGTAGTGTTATAAAATTAGTATGCTGCCGTGTAGACAGGGCTTTTTCTGCTTTCTCCAGCTCCTACACTTTGTTGACATTTCTGTCACACACACACACACACACTCTCTGCTGCCCAGCCTGGTGTGGTGCCCTGTGTTCCCCCCCAAAAAAAGGAGGGGGGGAGGGAGAGAGCTCAGAAGAGCTCTGCTTGCAAAAGGGGGTTTTCCCTCTCTTGCTCTCCTAAGGTGGGGGGAGAAGATGTTTCCCTTCCCTTGTTCTCCCAGTCCGGACCTCAAGAACCTCAAGTCCTGCTTGAAGGAAGACGAGACAGGTAATGGGAACTGGGTACCAGCAGGAGCTGCTGGGGTAGCTGAGCTACAGGGATGCAGCTGCAAAAGGGAGTTTCTCCCTTGTTTATAGTGGGTTGGAAGGTGAGTTGACTTGGGCCCAGATGTTGCAAGAGTCAGTGTTCCCAGCCTGTGGGTGAAAGGATTTTTCACCTGGGAGGGGCAGGTTGTTGTCCCTTGTTTGCTTCAGTAAGACATAGCAGAATGGCTCAGGGGTTGGCTGGATACAGCCAGGAATGAAATGAAGGGGATGCCTTTCAGATTAATTTACTCTGCATGTTTGAAGCGGTGGTGCTTGGGAGAGAGCTCACATGGTATTCCTGAGGCTGTGAGTTCATCCTAGCACCGATCTTTTCTATCTGTTACTTGTCAACACGTGTTGTACCTTTTATACTTCTTTATATTCTGTACCCCAAAGCCCTATAAGTAAAAGAACTCTTCTCTACTTTACCCACATAAAGTTGTCTAGGAAAGTTTTTTCCACCTCCTTACAGCAACAAGTATTTTAAATCAAGTATTCCCTTGTTCCCTTCTGCCCCACTCTCATCCTTCAATAGAATAGAATTTAAGAACTCTGTTCTTCAAATGCAATAAACTGTTTTGATTGCCACAAGTCAGCAGAAACTGTACTGCTAGACTTTATAAATAAATCAACACCAACTTCAAAATTGAACATCCTGAGGCCAGATACAATTTAAGTGTCTTACTTTTAAAAATGAAGGTTTGATAGCTAAAATGCTCAAGTGTCAAAAGTTATGTATTAAAATTGAACACGTCTGAAAACTAGATTCTGACAGTAGTAATTCTTGATTCTGAGGGTATTTAATACTCAAGAAGCATTCATAACAGTTCCTCAAGACAATCACCACAGAGATATGCCTACTTAAGAGAAAGTAAATAAATTGTCAGCATCTGTTAAGTCAGTTGTATCTAGTGTTACTCTGCAAACATACCTGGCTGGATCTCTGTTTTTGGTGATACTTTCTCCTCTCTTGAAATGCTCATTTCTGTCATTTGCTGCATTACAGGCAAAGCGGCAACAAGCACATTTCTGTTTACATACAGTGAAATGGGTGATTACATTAGTTCTGAATACATAATAAGAGCTTACACTGTCAAAATCCATCAAACTACCCAATCACTTATTACTGATACATGTTCCCATGTTCCTGACCTGTACTTTGATCTCTCTTCCCTAGAGGAAACTAGGCAAACTGTAGCAAATATTTCCCCAGATAAACCAGAAATGTCCTTGTAAATGCAGCAGTCCAACACCAAACACCTGTTCTCATTTATAAAGATTCCTAAAGCACTGGAAGGTGCACTGTCACTTTTTCCTCTGCAGAAACTCTCTGTAATAGGGCAATTTTACTGCAATGTTACTTTAACTTGCTATATACTCAGTTCATTCAAACTTCAAAATAATTACCTTTATCTGGTGAAGGGTCTAGAAATCAAGTCTTATGAGGAGCAGCTGAGGGAACTGGGGTTATTTCAGCTGGAGAAAAAGAGGCTCAGGGGGACCCTTATTGCTCTCTACAGCTACCTGAAAGGAGGTTGTAGTGAACTGGGGGGTCAGTCTCTTCTCCCAAGTAAGAATTGATAGGACAAGAGAAAATGGCCTCAAGTTGCACCAGGGGAGGTTTAGATTAGATATTAGAAAAAAAATTCTTCACCAAAAGGGTTTTCAAGCATTGGAACAGGCTGTCCAGGGCAGCAGTTGAGTCACCATCCCTGGACGGATTTAGAAGACTGTGTAGACATGGCACTTAGGGACATGGTTTGGTGGTGGACTTGGCAGTGGTTTGTGGTTGGACTCAATGATCTTAAGGGTCTTTTCCAATCTAAATGATTCTATTGTCTTACCTTGATTTTCCAGATGTGCTACTAGCAGTACCTTCACACTTGCTTAAGCTAGCATCTGCTCTCTGTACAGATGCAGACTCTGAGGTAAGACTGTTTGAACCACTAGCTGCCCCTACATAACAGAAATTTGAGAAGTTAATTATAAGCAAAGTATAAAATACAAGTTAGTCAAGTAGTTCTGAATACAGTTATGAACCATTTCCAGTCATTCCTCATTCTACTGCATCTTCTTAATTAAAGACAGACTATATTGTTAATGACCAAAACACAGGGATTGTATAAGAACACAACTGTAGCAGCGGGTAAGTAGAAATCAAAATTAAGGTTCAACACCAAGTGGGTCACAATACATTACACAAAAAAGCACATTTTTATTGTGATTTAAAGTATTATCCCCTTTGATATTCATAGTTTTAGTATGCAGCTATCAGAAGATCTTAAATACATTCTGTGATTCCTCTCACCACCTATACATTATATTTTCAAGACACACACCAAAAAAAAAAAAAACCCCCACATCTCAAACCTTTACCCATTGGGCTGATTCTACCATTATTCTGCTGTCGCTGAAGATGTTCTTTGTAGCAAACAGAACACATGCCATTTGTTCTAGGATTTCCATAAAATCCACATCCTGTACTACACAACATGGGCCCTGAGGTCTGGTTTGTCTCTTGAGCCATTTCAGTGCTGTCAATAAAACCAAGAACTGCGTTAAGAACTGGCATGTCACCAAAATCAATTACAGGGTTATAGAATAGAAGTAAGTTTGCTTACCTTGCCCACAAAAAGTGATATCAGCATTTTTAAAGATGGCTATATGGATGTTAATATATAATTCAATACTTCAATTGTATTGATAAGCAACATTGTCAGGAACATCTAAGAGAGGTAAAAAAAATTATCATAGTTTAGTGGGTTAACCTTGGCTGGAAGCCAGGTGCTCATCAAGCTGCTCTATCACTCCCCCTCCTCAACTGGACAGGTGGAAAAAGAGACAATGAAAGGCTCTGAGTCAAGATAAGGACAGGGGAGATCATTCACCAATTACCATCACGAACAAAACAGACTCAACTTGGGAAAAATTAATTCAATTTATTACAAATCAAATCAGAGTAGGATAATAAGAAAACAAAACCAAATCTTAAAACACCTTCCCCCCCCCCCCTTCTTCCTGGGCTAAACTCCACTCACGATTTTTCCATTCCCCCACCGGCACAGGGAACAGGGGTTGTGGTCAGTTCATTACACATCTCTGCTGTTCCCTCCTCCTCACATTCTTTCCCTGTTCCACTGTGGGGTCCCTCCTGCAGGAGACAGTTTTCCACAAGTGTCTCTGATATGGGTCCTTTCCACATGCTGCACTTCTTCACAAACTGCTTCAGTATAGGTCCCTTCCACCTTTTCTTTCCATGGGGTATAGTCCTCCAAGAACAGACTGCTCCAGCATAGATCCTTCACAGGGTCACAAGCCCTGCCAGTAAACCTGCACCAGCATGGGCTTCCCTCGGTTACAGGCCCCACTCCAGCACCTGGAACACCTCCCTCCCCAATCTTGGAGTCTGGAGACTTATTCTCTCACACATTCTCACTCCTCTTTTCCAGTTGCTGCTGTGCAGCAGTCCCCATCCCTTTCTTAAATGTTATTGCAGAGGCCCTATTGCCATCACTGATGGGCTCAGCTTTGGTCAGTGGCAGGTCCATCTTGAAGGTGGCTGGCATTGGTTCCATCTGACACAAGGGAAGCTTCCAGCAGCTTTGCACAAAAGCTACCCCATGGCCCCCCCACTACCAAAACTTGACCACACAAACCCAATACACACAGTAATACTGAGAAGCAATATAATTATCAGACACCAAACTTGTGTGTTCGAGTTATGATCAAATTAAGTTAATTGGTCAACAAAATATCGATTCACAACCTCTGAGCACTCACAGCACAGAAAAAAAACAACAAAAAAAATCCCACAAACCACCAAGCCACAACTAGATGGGTAGAACACAGAAGACCGAGTTTGGATCTACTAAACAGTTCTGGCAATTAGCATAGTTTATCTTTGCAGACTCCAAAAGAACTGCTCCACTTTATCAGTAATGCTGATCTTCCTAATTCCATTATTAGCAGTTTGTACTTTCATGACATTTCTTAAATAGAAAAAAAACACTGAAGGGTGGGCAACAATCATTTTAAGACTCTATATCTTTAGAGGATGTTTCTATAACAAGTCCTTTAACTCTGCTTAAATTGCATACAAAGCCTAATACTAAATATTAACTAACAACAGCACACATGCAATAGACCCTCAAAACAGATGATCCAAAAGCATTTCTGAAATAAGCCTAGACCAGATCTTAGTCTTCCAAGAAAAGTAAAACTATTTTAGACTGCTGAATACATTAATTTACACAATCTGTGCATTTCCAAAGAGCCCGTTAAATCTTTTTGTCTTTAAGATATAGGCAGACTTCTGCATCTCCCAAAGGTAGATAATTCTAACCCTCATCTCCGCCATCAACTGCAAAAGTTAGGAATAAAAATACTTCACTAGCAGTTGACCACTACAAAACAAGGTTAGTAAAAAAACTGATATAGTAACCAAATCCTTAGTTCCCAATGGCAATAAAACTACAATATAGAAATCAACCAGTCTACTACAAATTGAGGACACACTTATCCTCCAAAAAATTTAGATTTAGTGAAAGTACTGCCTATAGCACTTGGAGACATTTTAGTGAAAACTCCAGATTACTGCCTTCTTCTTTAAGGGCAGCCACAAAACAGGATATTTATTTGCTGATGCTCATGAAAACTAAAGCATACCAAGTGTTAATTAACTCTAGTATATAAAGAAATACTTTTTATAACTTAAAAGAGCCACACTACAAGCTGTAACCATATATCTCAACAGTATAAGAACCATAATTGATAGCATTTGTCTAGTTAATCTAAACTTCTAGGATCAAAGTAAATCAACAGCTGGAGAAAAATAATAAAATCAATCTGCTGCCTGCTGATGGTCACAGGCTTTCAACAACATACCTTTGTTTCAGTACTACAAAGCAAACTCAAACTTACTCTGATACACCTCTTAAAAAAATTGCAGTTTTACAGCCATACACCAATCAGTGGACACAACAGAAAATCTAAGGCCTTAAAAAAACCCTCATCTTTATTATAGCTCCATGTTATTATAACACAAATAAAGACTGGATTTCTGCCCTTATGTGCAGGTACAGTCAAAGCACTATCAAAAGTGTTAACACACACTATCACCATCAATCTCAATTAACTTGCTCCACTTTCAAATTAGCATGTTTCACCAATTACTAAGTTTAGCTTTAGTTATTAATACTGGTATTAGCATATTACAAACAAGAGTCTTGAAAGCTCTGTCAGCACAGACCTTCACTACTTGAAATACATGCTGCTAATTAAAAGATCAAGTTGTTACCCAATACTTAAGAAATTCTGCTTTTTCACTCTTTAAGGTCCAGGTATCACCTGACTAGGTTACAATACACTTTCCAGAATTTAACTTAATAACCAAGACACTAAAATATGCCATTTAATATTTTGAACCAACAGTGAAAGTGAAGTTTTCAGAAAAGACAGGTTAGAAACTTGTCCAATTCTTCCCTACAAACTTTTCTACCAAGATCAGTAAGTACCTAAGGCCTTACAAATTCAGTTCTACTAACCTTAAAAAACAAGCTAATACCATTATGCATCTGCTTTCCTGAACTTCTCAGAAACTTGGGTCACGTGGTTGAGCACCTTAGCTTCTGCCTGTCACAAGGCTGCAGTATGGCAGACTAATCTAAAGGCTCAGACACAAAACCTTGTCTACAGGGGCCTCAGAAATCAGCTCCTATTTATCTCTCTGAAGGCTGCCAACTCCAACAATCCACAGAACTGAAGCAGCCAAGCATGCACCCGCTATAAGAGAAAAATATGAAATTCAATTAACACGACTACAGCTTCTTTTCTGGAGGAAAAGGGAGTGCAGATACTTAAATTCAATCAAGAAAACTTCCTCAGGATGCTGCTTTATCTCAGACATTTTCATCTCTATTTCACAGCAAGAACAAAAAACTGACTATGATCAGAGACCAAACATATTACACTCTAATGACCTTACAAATACATTCCCCAACCTTTTGGTTGAGTGGTTATAACCAAACCTTTGCAAAAAAAAAATATAATGATCTCTCCTGGCCCCAAAAGGAGCAAGTCTTAACCCTCAGAGATGTCCCTGTTTAACCCTGACCTCCCAATATAAAAAGGAGCTATTTTATTCAGGATGTTAACGCAAACAGTACTTTACACCAATGACTTTCAGGTACTGGCAAGTTTACACAGGCAAACTAAAAGGGGAACATAAATAATTTGTTATTATTAAAGTTAACAGACTCTCATAACTAAAACATCTTTTCAGTTCCAAATTACAAATAAGTTGAGGCATAGTCAACTCTAATAACAGCAGATATTTAGATTATTTGAGCAGCAAAGATAATTAAGCATTTGTGCACACAGAGCGCACTTCCAAGAAACTACAACTTATGAACTACGTAAAGCTCATAATTAAAAGCACTTCAAGTTACCCTAATATTTCGTAGGCTCACAGAATGGTTTGGGTTGGAAGGGACCTTAAAGACTATCCAGTTCCAACCCTCCTGTCATAGGCAGGGACACCTCCCACTAGACCAGGTTGCTCAGGGCCCCATTCAACCTAGCCTCGAATGTTTCCAGGGATGAAGCATCCACAACTTCTCTGGGCAACTTGTTCCAGTGTAGCACCACCCTCACAGTCAAGAATTTCTTCCTAATATCTAATCGAAACCTATCCTCTTTCAGTTAAAAGCCATTCCTTCTTGCCCTATCACTCCATGCCCTTGTAAAAAGTCCCTCTCCAGCCTTCTCAGAGGCCCCCTTTAGGTACTAGATTAATTTAATTACTCAATATAATAAAGGAAATACAAATACTAACTAATTTTAAATCAATAATAAAACCTTAGAATTGAGTCATTGATGTGACTAAACTGGCTGGTTAAATAAATATTTATCTGACTATCCTCATCTAGAAAATGGACCATAAAAGAACACAAACCCCAAACAACAACAAAAAAAAACCAAAAAAAAAAACCAGGTATACGCCTCTCTAACAGTGTCCTAGGTGAAGCAAAAAGACAAAGTAAATGCGAAGAACGCGGACCAAACACAGGCATTTCCCAATGATAATTAAACGCAGCTCAGTAACCCGGACAGAAAGGGAGGCAGCGCCAAATGTTCAAAGCGTGGTACGTATTAGTCGCCATCGCCTCCACACACGCCCGCCCCCCCTCCCTCCAAAACACCAAAACACAAAAGACATAGAGGCTGCCGGTTTAAGGAGGAAAAACAAACAAAAAACCGGCTCCTCTCTCAGCGAGGACTGAGGAAGCCTCATTGTCTCGCTCCCCGTCTGCCCCACTGAAGAGGGAGTAAGGTGTGCGCCATTCTGGCCCGCGGCCTCCTGCCGCAGCACCCGTCGAGTCAGAGTGAAAGGAAAGAGTCGGCAGGGTAAAACGATAGACGCTCTGCCACTTCTTGCCTTGCGAAAGGCAGCAAAAACACCTCGGGGAGGCCCAAGCACCCCCCAGACCGCTCCTCTGCGCACACCGCCACCGCGCTAACAGCTCTGAGAAATCGAGTCCACATCCTCCCCGTCACCCTTCAATGCCCGCGTACCTGCTCCTGGGAGGGGGCGGAGCGAGAAACCCCACGGCCGATGTCGGAGGCGCTGCAGATGACTGACTGTTTCTAGGAGAGCGAAGGACAAGAGAATGTGGGGCACGAAGCTGGCGGTGCCACCACCACTTCCCTTCTGCTGCAGCCGCGCGGAATGAGACGCGCGATGCACAGGAGAAAGACAAAAGGAGGCGCAAGAAAAAGAAAGAATTGAGGAAGAAGGGACCCGAACCCGCCGGTCCGCTCGCGTCAGCTCCACCTCCTCCTGGCTGTTGCTGAGGCCTACACACCAGCGCACTCCCACGTGAGGGGAGAGAGGACAAGATATTTGCGAGGCGGCTCACAGTACCGCCGCCATTGCCTGCAGAGTCACCAATCTCCCCCTCCCCGAGACTAGGGACTATACAGGAATGGACAGAGACTCCGCACGCAATCAGAGAACATCATCTGCTCTCCCAGGCGACGGGGGGGATGGAAGGAGCAGTGATAACTGTCTCATATGGCTTCACCCCGCCTACCAAAATAAGATGGAGCTGCGCGCAGAGGAAACAAAGCCCTTCCCCCTCCCCTTGCCCTAATAACAGACGCCTCCGCCCCTAATTAACGTTTCCATTTAAACGTGCACGTATAGTGGTGTCACATGTGAATTATTAAGAGAAGTCATCGTTGTGGGTTTAGCTAAAAGGATGAATGAAAAATTACAATCAAATTATGATTAAGCAATAATTGAATGGTAATTTGAGAGTGATTTGACAATTATTTAAGTAACGATTTAAACAATAATTTAGACAGTGGTTAGAGGATGATTTTGATAGTCACTTTACTACTTACTACACTTTTAATAAGTAAGCTACAGCTGGATATATAAATGTTGCTAGCATACAATATACTTTTAGGCCTAATGTAAAATGTTGCTTACCCCATTATAGATATCAGATGCTGGGTAAGGGATCTCTCAACCGTGAGGAGTAATCTCAGGCAACCCTGCTCAAGGGGAAGATTACTGCCATGCGGCCTATGCGGCCTGCTGTCAATACAGAAGAGCTCAATGGGTTTAAGGGGGCTACAGATATTTATAGTATAAAGTGATTGACTTGTAGTCAAAGCCCCATTTGGTGTATGTGCAGGAGTGTAGTTGGAGTAGTTTTAGTTTTGCCTAGTCCCAGCTCAGGCTGGTGTTGTTAGCTCCTGAGAAGATATGGACTAGCACAATTCTCAAGGTCTGCACGTTAAGGATGATTTCACTGAGGCTGAGTTGTTGGTGATGCCTGAACCAAAGTACTGTTCACTCACTCAGCAAGTGCATCCATCACAAGCAGCCATTAGTTTTTTTTAAACCTTGCACTCCTGTTTTATCTACCTTCTGGATTCATTGGCTATTGTCTACTTACACTTTTATATCTAAACAACTATTAGGCACTAGTTGGCTACTTAAAAAAAATAGGTTATCTGATAATGAATTGATTTCAGTGATAACTCAGTTTTAAAAGAAATGGGATCATTCTGTGCTTGATGGTGGGGGTTTTTTTCTGTGAGATTACAGTATAAAAAAATTTCTATTTCTTGTGAATTTTATTGATTTAAAATTCTAAAACTTTGAATGTTTATAAACAGCATTTGCTAAAAGCAAAGGAATCTCTATAGTATACAAAGATATCATATTGAAGCATGTTTTACAGACAGTTGAGACAGGAAGGGATTTGTTGTATATGGGGTAAAATCTCTTTGTTCCATGGTCTACCTGAAGGTTCGCTGCTTTTCTCACACATTTTATTGGTTGTGACCACCTATAAAAATAGGGTAAACTTGAAATCCAAACCTTGACCTGCATTCAGATTTGCAAATTTATGGGTCACTGAAACTCACGATTAAGTATTTATATATTTTTACACGTCCAAACTTTAGATAAGACTTTGTGTCTATTGAATGTTGATAAAATTACGTGTTCAGAGGATGTAACACTGACCTAGGTAGGTAAGAGTGACAGAAAGATTACATCATTGTGGAGAGAGGGAGTTAGAAGGGTGTATGAGCCTGGAGAGCGTGAGAAGAGGAAAAAGAAATCAAAGGAAAGAATAAGGCTTGTTATTTCAGACTTCTTCCTCACTATGGGAGCAGCACAGGATAGCTTATAGCTTCAAACCACTGTCAGTAGGTACAAGAGAGTGATTACTTTGTCATAGTCAATTAAAGGCAATTAAAATGTTTGTAAGGTAGTATTTCCAGGAAATGGAAGCTAAACATACCATGCTTACATAACTACATGTATCTTAGGAATAGAAGATCTGTAAAATTCAAAGTTGCTTTAGATAAATGGTCTAGATAATTCAACTTTGCTTAAATGCAGTTTCTACCATATTCTATTGATTTTTTGAGGCTATGATTTGGGCATATGTTTCTGGGCCTCTTTAAACCATTTAATCTGAAAAAAAACCCAGCTAGAATTGGGAGGTAGGCTTTACAGGTAGTATACCACTGCAATAATTAGAAAAAACCCTTTTGTCTGAAATGCCTTCTAGAGCTGATCTCTTTCCTTGTTTGTCAGAGGGATGTCTCCTGAGACCCAAAAGCTTCTATCAGAGATAGATAAAATTTTCAGAGAAATGTAATTATACTGTGCTGAAGGACAGCAAGCTCTGCAAAAGTATAGTGCACGAATAATGAAACTCCAACACATAAAAGCAGTATGCAGAGGATGAAAGCAGAGGCAGGCTACAGAGGAGAAACTAGGAAACATTGCCCAGGCATATAGGGATGGTATCAGGAAAGTTGAAGCTCTGTTGAAGTTGAGACTTGCAAGAAATGTCAAGAGCAACAGGAAGAGCTTTGTTAGGAAAATTGCATTCCCTAACAATTGTACCGATTAATCTTTATAGTATGTAATTGTATTCGCTTTTTAAGAGATATATATTTTACATTGTATACTGCATAAACATTGTTAAGTCAGCATAACTAAAGGGCCCCAGCTCACTGCAAGGAGGAGGAGGACAGCCCCCACATTGAAGATAAGGACCTTTTGTTTCTCAGAATCTTAAAACTATCCACAAAGAAGAAAGGATATCCCTGGACTACTGAGATAATGCCAGCATCCTAGCCCCTCCAAACACCTCTGTGAAACCATCCCATTATCTGGCATCATAGACAAGTAACTGCAGCAGGACCAACTCCAGGGATACCTAGATCAAGAAAGAAGCAGGTAGATGATGACAACATATAATTATGGTTGCTTTTCAAAATAGTAGCATGTATGTGTTAAGTAGTGATTGGCCAAATCATGTTGTACCTGAATGTTTGAAAGTTATAAGAATTGTGTAAAACTGCATTCAGGGTGCCCTGATTTGAACAGGACGCCTCATGCACATGAATAAGGAATTACTCTTGCAATTCTATACTTTGTGTCCTAGTCTCTCTCCTCAGTCAGCATGGGACAGTTGTGAAATTTTTGTGACAGTTTGGGATTTAGCCAACTCACTTGATCCCACGTCTCACTACTGCCTGGATCCCAACAATCAGCCTTGCTGGCCCATGGGTGAGTTCACCTCTAGATACTCGGGTGTAGGAGTAGTGTAGTGTGGATTTTGTTTGGTGGTAAGGTGATTTTTTTGTAATAATGGGAGGAGGACAAAGTATAATGAAGTCATCACTGATAAATGAATTGTTGCAACACTGGAAATCTATTGATGGAACAGGTGGGTTGTCAGAAGCCCAAGCTATAGAACTATGTCAGGAAAATTGGCCAGAAGTGACTACCTTTGGTGATGTGGGCCAAAAGAGGCCACAGTCTGACTCTTTTGATAATATTAAGCTGAGCTATTTACGCCAGCTAATGACCCAGGATGGGACCCCAATTTACCATATGATAGAGATATGCTACAAAGGGTGAAAAGGGGACTGTTAGAATCCTTAGAACTGTCAGGAAGAAAGACTGTAAATTGGGCTAAGGTCTCAGAATGATAGCAAGGTAACACTGAAAACCCCTCTGAATATTATGCCTGATTGATTAAACAAGTGGGAATGTTTGGAGGGGTCAACCCTGAAAATGAGGAAAATGAGATTCTAATGGTATTTTTCTTTCTAGATCAGTCAGCCCTAGATATTAGGAAATATTTTTCTAAACACATGCCAGGATGGCATGTACTTGGCACTGGTGAGGCTGCACCTCGAATCCTGTGTTCTTTTTTGGGCCCCTCACTACAAGAAAAACATTGAGGTACTGGAGCGTGTCCAGAGAAGGGCAATGAAGCTTGTTTAGGGTCTGGAGCACAAGTCTTATGAAGAGCAGCTGAGGGAACTGGGGTTGTTTAGCCTGGAGAAAAGGAAGCTAAGGGGTACCTTATTGCTCTTTAGAACTGCCTGAAAGGAGGTTGTAGCAAGGTGGGTGTCTGTCTCCTCTCCCAAGGTAACAAGTGACAGGACAAGAGGAAATGGCCTCAAGTTGTGCCAGGGGAGGTTTACATTGGATATAAAGAAAAATTTCTTCACTGAAAGAGTGGTCAGGCATTGAAACAAGCTGCCCAGGGAAGTGGTGGAATCACTATCCCTGGAAGTGTTCAAAAAATTTGTGAATGTGGAAGTGGGGGACATGGTTTAGTGGTGAACACAGCAGGTGCCAGGTTAATGATTGGACTCAATGATCTTAGAGGTCTGTCCTGGGTTACACAGAGATTCTAGTATCCACCTTTTCTTTTCTCTTTTCCCTGAATATGCCTACTAATTTAGACTGTGGTGGGAATTTCAGATAAGGGTGGTACTATTATCCTAGAAGAAGAATGTATCCATATGTTCCAGGGAGGGTCCAGAGGGCTGTTGAAACTGAAACTAAGACACCATTGAAAGCTTAACCCAAACAATAGTTTTATTACAAAAGTGGCCAAGTACACAGGAAACCCAAGAGAGAGATAAGGGAAAAATAAGCCCCCACACATAAACACCCAAATTGCCCAGGTATCTCCCAAGGGGTTGTCCTACCGACTCTAGAATGCCCAGACTTCCCAGAGCATTGGCTGGCTCCTAGCAATAGCGGGTGTCCCCACCAAGGCAATGTTGTCCTGTCACGTGAAGCAAGCAAGCATCTGAAGCATGAGCCATCTGCCCTTTTTCTAAGTTGCCGAAGTGTCGTCTACCCGGGCAGGTGTGGCTAGTACCTCCCAGCCAGAGGTCCTCGGCCTCTCCCCCCGTTATGTAAGTGGGACCCTTCTGCGCATGTGTGAGAGCACCAGAATTTCCTTGCACCTGCATGGTATATTCTAAGGCGTCTTTATTAAATGGGTCTGGGGGCTTACTTCATCATCCTCCTCCTCCTCTCTCTCTTCCCCCTTCAAGTGCCCTTGAAGGGCCATCAGCCAATAGTGAAGGCCCAATTAATTTTAGTTTACACAAAAAAGCCTCCCTCAAGGACAAAGTCCTTACTTATCAGCCTGTGTTCCCATAACTTAGCAGGAAAATAATGATTTCTCACAGGTGGCTGGGCCAAACACAGACCAAAAGTATTAGCATCTAATTCAGCCCAGATACACCAGAAGTGTGTGTTAAAGTTTCAAAATATTTCATGGAATTTTTCTCCCCGACCAACACAGGAGTTTGGGAGCTAACGCCCAACTCTCCATTACCAGTGAACAACAGGGTGGTCGATTGCTTTGCATTCCAACTTGGTAATTGGGGGAGGTGGGGTGGGTGAAGGAGAGAGGTTTCTTCCTGGTGCTGGACACACTTCTCTGCTCCAGCTGCAGTTTGGGTGAGGGCCCCATTTGTTGGGCTGGTGAAGGGACTTGGAACTTCCTTGGCTCGGGCCCCTCACCAACTCCACAGTGCCTGGTACTGACCTTTGGAGAGAGAGAGAGTGGTCACCACTGCCTTGGATTTGCTGCAGACTTCCTGGGGGCTGACGCCATCTGCAGAGGAGTTGTTAAAACCACACCCCCCCCACACCAGCACATTTTTTTGAACAAAGGACGAAGAGCGAGAGTCTCTACACTGCCTATGGGAAAAGTCCCGTCCCTTGTGACTGCCATCTTCCCAGGTGAGTTTTTGGAACTGGCCTCGCTGGACATTTTGTGTGACTTTTGTGGCAGAAGCCTCCTGAGATGCGGCATTGCCCCTTGCTTCCGTAAATAGAACTGCACTGAAGGGGCAGAGAGAGGGATGACTTAATTCATTTGAAGGTTTTGTTTACGGTGTTTGTATTGAAGTAGAATTCCATGTGGGTATTTTTTGTCTGTGTTTGGCCCAGCCACCTGTGAGAAGCTGGGTTTTCTCATGCCAAGTTATGGGAAAACACTCTGATAAAGATGGTCTATAGCCTTGAGAGAGAGATTTCTGTGTAAACTAAAATTAATTGGTCTCTCATGATTGGCT
>JAXCLP010000085.1:1777104-1789048 GCA_035584035.1 Lepidocolaptes lacrymiger
CATTTGTTAAATGTGGTTGGACCTTGAGAAGGTTTAAAAGCAGGGTTTTTGAATCAGAAGGTGTGCTCCTGGGGATACTGTGTGAACTGGACACCCAACACATGTTGTAACCAAATTTTCTTTTCGCTATATTCCTTTTGTTTCACAGACTTTTGCCGGTTTTTTCTAAATTTAATAAAAGTAATTTTTCAAACATCTGGGCCAGGGAAGTGAGCAAATCCCAAGTCCAAACCCACCGCACGTGCTCTAGGGCATAGGCAGAACAAAAAAAAGAATTCTTCCTCTGCAGAGAAAGCCATCAGCCCTCCAATGGGACAGACATTAAGATCCAAGCTAGAAAAACAATCGAATTGAGCAGAAAGTTTAAAATTATAACAGATATTCATGAGGAAAAGTGTAGAAACAGAACAAGAAGTTTACTGAAAAGCCAGAAGGCAAAACCAAAAAACCCCTACAAACACACAATAACACAGAGAGAGATTATCACCCAGAAAAGTCTCTTTGTGCATTGATGTGTTGCTAAACCGGTAACTGTGGTTTCCAGAAAGTGGCGCTGGCAGGCTTTCTCGGTGGCAGCGACTGTAATGGTGGCCACCATGCATTAGTGGTGACAAATTGTGACTGTGGCGGCAGGGGGCCCCCACGGTGTGGGGCTGCGATGGGACAAGCCCTTGACCCAATGCGGCTGCTGCAGCGATGGTCTCCAGCTCCCGGGGACTGGAACCAGCTCTGGCGGCGTGGCGGGGCGGCTGGCAGGGAAGGGGAAATGGCAACTCTTTGTCCAGAGTTGAGCAGGGAACAAAGAGGCAGCTTATGTGACACCAGTGTTTTTTATAGCACTCCAATTCCCACGGGGCTTACCGTGATTTCATCCCCCTGCTCCCTTGATCTCGCGGCGGCAAACACTTTAAAGTGTGGCCCCCCCATTGTCCCTCTCCAGCAGGTCTAGGCACAGGTTGCGTCAGCAGATCACGGTGCCGTTATCAACGCATGCCACCTACTGATGGTAGGGTGAAATTACAAGAGACAATTTAAAACCTATAACATAGCTTAATATCTTTCTTATACTGCGGTTACCAAAACTACACAATACTGAAGGTGAGGCCATACCAGTGCAGAGTAAAGCGGGACAATCCCCTCCCTCACTTGGCTGGCGATGCTTTGCCTGATGCCCCTCAGGAAACGGTTGGCCCTCCTGGCTGCCAGGGCACTGCTGACTCATATTCAACTTGCCATCGACCAGGACTCCCAGGTCCCTTTCTCCGGCACTGCTTTACAGTGTCTTGTTCCCCAGTCTGTAGGTACATCCAGGGTTGCCCCATCCCAGGTACAGAATCTGGCACTTCCCCTTGTTGAACTTCATATCATTGGTGATTGCCCAGTTCTCTAATTTGTCTAGGCCTCTCTGCAGGACCTCCCTGCCTTTGAGGGAGTCAACAGCTCCTCCCAGGTTTGTATCATCTGCAAACTTGCTTAGCATCCCTTCCAGTCCTGCTTCCAAGTCATTGATGAAGATGTTGAAGAGAACAGGGCCTAAGATGCAGCCCTGCAGAACCCCACTAGTGACAGATCGCCAGTCTGATGTTATCTCATTCACTATAACACTTTGCACCTGACCCATGAGCCAATTGCTCACTCACCCCATGATGTGGTTATCCAGCTGTGTGATGGACATTTTGTCCAGAAGGATCCAAAGCTTTACTGAAATCCAAAAAGATTACATCAATTGGCTTCCCTTGATCAGCTGGGTGGGTTACCTTGTCATAGAAGCAGATCAGGTTTGATAAGCAGGATGTTCCTCTCATGAAGCTATGATGGCTGTGCACAGCTTTTGCTTTCCCTATTAAACTGCCTTTATCTCAACCCACGAGTTTTCTAGCTTTTACCCTTCCGATTCTCTCCCCAATTCTGCTGGTGGGGGAGTTAGCAAGAGCCTGCATGGGTCTTGGCTACTGGCTGGGGTTAAACCACAACAGAATCCCATAGGCTTGATTTGGGAGCTATTCTTTCCCAGAAGTACCAACCAACTTTTCCATACCTGTCTTTTTAAAAGCATGTGAGCTAGCTCAGTAGTGGCCAACCCTTCTGGTGGCTAAGGCAAGTTAAAAAAGAATGTAATGTACATTTATAAATTCTAAATCCTATATAAAGACCGTAGATAATTAAATTGTGACTTGCACAACTCATGCTTGTGAGTCTTTGAAGGTGTGGGGGTTTTATGTACTTATTAAAATTTACAAGTTTTGCTTCATCTTGCAAATAAGTTTGCCTTTATGTACAGTAAAGGGAGGAATAAATATTCTCAATGGGAAATCAAATGTAGATATGCCTCAGGTGAAAAATAATTTCAGGTACATCTATGACAATCATCTCCCCCTCCCCAACTATTTTAAACTCCTCAATCAATACATATGAAATCCTTCAGTGATGACACTCCATGTTTTGAATCTTTGAAAGCTTTCTACAAGTAGACATGCATGTTCACTGATAAACAAGGTAAGAGTTTCTTCTTTGTCAGCAGAGATTCATCTAACCCTTGTAAGTTTGTGGATTATTGTTTAGCTTCCTCTACTTGCTGTAATTTTTTTATTGATGATTTATTTAGAAAACCTGATAATCTTGATGTGACTGTTTACCAAAAGAAGAAAAAAAATGCAGCCTTGCAAATGGAAACACTTTCTACTTCTGGGTTTAGATGCCACAGTAAAATGTCTAATTTCACAATTATGAAACATGAAACAAATAATGGATTTATGTTCAAAAAAGTATTAGGATATTACTCCTATGTGGCGCAGTGGAAGCAGAAATGTAGAGTGAAATCTTTGGTTCTGAAGATCTAGTGCCCACTCCTGCACTTTTTGGAGAATTTTGCTTTGGATAAGTTCAAATAGACCAAATACTCATCAGCTGTTTGAGTGTATTATATGTTCTTATGGACCTCCCCTTCTGATTTAGTTTTATCTGAAAGGAGCAATTTTATGCAGTCCAAGATGTGAACCAAAGCATGGTGAGTGAAGTCTTTTGGAAATGGACCACTCCAGCATGGGGGTCCTCCATGGTCTGCAGGTGAATATCTGCTCCACCACGGTCCACCATGGTCTGCAGGGGGACAAGCTACCTCACCATGGTCTGCACGGGAATCTCTGCTCCGGCGCCTGGAGCACCTCATCCACATCCTACTTAGAATCATAGAATGGTTTGGGTTGGAAGGGACCTTAAAGATTATCTAGTTACAAGCCCCCTGCCATGGGCAGGAACACCTTCCACTAGACCAGGTTACTCAGAGCCCCATTCAGCCTGGTCTTGAACACTTCCAAGGATGGGGAGTCCACAACCTCTTGGGGCAACCTGTTCCAGTGCCTCACCACCCTCACAGTAAAGAATTTCTTCCTAATATCTGCAGGTATACTTAATAGCTCTTGTGTTAAAGCCTGCATTCTGAGAAACTTTGAGTATATGAAACAGAGCAAATTAAAGATGTATTGGCAGCCTTCCACCTTAATTTCCTTGCTTTTAACAGTCTATTAGATCTGTACAGTGTGTGCTTGGCATTTTTAAATCAAAATAAATCTATCTATAGCTTTCTTAAGCTGTTTTTTCAAACATGAGGTAAAACGCTGTACATGAAAATTGAGAGAAGCAAAATCATTCTTCCCATGAAACAGTTATTTCACTATAATTGTAAACAAACCACTCTTAAATCATTATCAAAGCATGTTCCATTTCATTGCTCTTCACAATGTGTTTATTCATCTGCTTAACTGTTTTCAGGATTGGGGACCAATCAGGCACTTTCAAAAAAAAAAAAAAAAAAAGGAAATATACTTTCTAAAGAACAGTTGTTCTCTTTAGCCTCATCACACTCCCTGCCCTGTCTTTCAGCAGTACATTGTAGTCAGCAAAGTGACTGAACTGTATTGTTTGGCAGCTGTAAGGAGGTCCAGGAAGAAAGGTGTTTGTTTTCAGGTGTTGGAAAATAACCAGTCAGATTTTGCCCTAATTGCTAACTAATCTTTTGTTCCCAATGAAGGCTGACAAATTCTTTCAAGAGGTGATAACAAATGGCTCCTCCTAGTTGCATGAATTTGATATACCATAAATTACCATGTCAGGTATTTTAATTTGTCTTGGGATTCTGCAAAGTTTGCAATGTAAATGAAAATGTTCAAATTGAAGTAAGGAAGAGTCAAAGGTTGAAACCTCATCCACTGAACCACCTGAGACCCACATCTCCCATCTTCTCCCATTCATATGTACAATCAGTCCTAAGTATGCTCTATCAAGCAATCACACAATTTTCTTGGCATCACTGCCACTGTGAGACTCGGAGAACTGCCCTTCTTGGCACATCTTCCTCTAGAGACAGCAGTGTGGCATGATATTCATGTGGCAGATGGGTTTGAAAAATCTTAGCCACGACGTACCTTTGTGCCAATCCAAATTTTCTCTCAGCTGGGGCTGACCCTGCTTATGTCACTGCAACTACAGTTGAAGCTTTCTAACAACATAATTTAAGATGCTTTTGTTAGGAGAATCTGTTTTGCACAAGGAGGTGCTGGTTCATTATAATCCCAGTAAGAAAGGCACTCAGACTTTGTTAAGTGTCATTTAAAATGCTATTCATTAGAGTTAACACTATAAAAGAGAAGACAGTATAGACAGTATAGATAATTTTACATCTCTTCAGATGCTGGGAACTCCAAGTTGTAGGGCATCAAATGGGCCTCTGATCAGGGTACAGTGCACTGTGCAGATCCAATCCATGCAAAAGTTCCCTGTTTTGCTCCTGTAAGTTCTTACAGGATTTTCTTACAAGAAAACTACTCATCATTTCTATTGTCCAACAAAATAATGTTGCTGCAGCTTTAGATAAAGGCAAGGCCTGGTACCAAGTGGGAGCTGCCTGCAGGATCCTCTGTTGCAAGGCACTGGTTATCCTGCGGTCAAGGGATATGTGCAGCACAACACAGGCTTGAAGATCAAGCTGTATATGCAGCACTACACAGCAGAGACCCGGGCCTACTCAGGTTAACAGTTATGTGGATCACTGACTCCCTGAGGTCTTCCCACTAGGATCACTACAGAAACTGTTTATTAATTCATTTAACATTGAATTTCATTGGTATTAATAAAAACAGCAGTATAAAAGGAGACAAGTAATTTTGCAGAAATTACTAGTAAACAATGTACCAAAATAGAGGTATTTTTTTTATTTTGCATCTTAAACAAGTATGTGTTCTCTTTGTATCTGCTCTGAAGTGCCTAAATCCATAGTGGGTAATGCTAATAAAGTTAACTAAATATAGCTAGAAGATAATGGTAATCTCCTAAAATCAGTAAGTCATTATCAGTGCACTCCAGGAACGTGGAGTACTTGTGATCTGCTGTGTTGCCCTTCCAGAAGATATCAAAGGTTTGCAAACATAAGGCTTCATCCCTTTGTCTGAAGAAGGCCTCATCTACTACTACTTCCTGATCAGGCAGTCTGTAGCCCATACCCACCCCAATGTTATGCACGTTGGTCTGTCTACTAATCCTGATCCAAAAGCTCTTGCCATCTATCCTTAGGCAGAGCCCTAGGCAACCCTGCTCCTCCCTGACAACTCTTACTCCTTGCCTTCCCAGTCTATCCTTCATGAAGAGCTAATATGCAGTCATTGCAGCACTCCAGTCCTGTGAGCCATCCCACCATCTCTCTGCAATTCCAATGAGATTATACACCTGCAAATGCATACAGGCCTTCAATTCTTCCTGTTTGTTTCCTATGCTATGTGCATTAGTGTACAGACACTTAAGAGAGGCCCGCTATCATGCTGATTTTTGCAAAGTGTGAGCTTCCTCCATCATGCTGTCCTCTCAGCATGTCCTTATTTGTGCATGTATACCTAAAGTCAGTCCCCTTCTGCCCTGTTTTGTTGGTGTCAAAGTGTCTTTTGTCCATATCACCCTGAACCTTTTGCTTGCCAACCCAGGCCACCATGTCCTCACTTGATTGCAGGTCACTGGCACTCAAATCATCTGCAAGTCCTGTACTTCCTGGACAGTACTGAGAGTCTCAGAAACTAGAGGTTCTTTAAGAGTAGCTTGGATACCAGGGCATCCACACTGAAGATCAAAATGGGGAAAACACCAAGTGACTGAACAGGTCAATGGTGATTCCAACAGAAGAGCAGATGAGCCAAAGGTAACCAGTCAGAAACTACATTTATCTGTTCTTAAAGCAGCAATGCATTTTTTTAATGCTCTTTTGCAGACAGACCACAATCTACTCTTTTTAGGTAGTACTGGGGATGGCAGATTAGAAATACTTCACAGGATTAAGATGAACCCTTAGACTTCGATATTCAAAGAAGAGCAACAAAGCTGGTGAAGGGTCTAGAGCACAAGTCTTATGAGGAGTGGCTAAGGGAGCTGGGGTTGTTTAGCCTGGAGCAAAGGAGGCTCAGGGGAGACCTTATTGCTCTCTACAACTACCTGAAATGAGGTTATAGCGAGGTGGGGGTCAATCTCTTCGCCCAAGTAACAAACTATATGATGAGAGGAAAAGGCCTAAAGTTGTACCAGGAGAGGTTTAGATTGGATATTAGGAAAAATTCTTTCACTGAAAGGGTGGTCAAGCATTGGAAGAGGCTGCCCAGGGAAGTGTTTTCACATTCCCTAGAGGTATTTAAAAGCCATGTAGATGTGGCACTTAGAGACATGGTTTTAATGGTGGACTTAGCTGTGTTAGGTTAACAGTTGGACTTGATGATCTTAAGGGTCTTTTCCAACCTAAATGATTCTATGATTCTATGCATGGTAGATGAAACAACTAAATCTCTATCAGCAGCACAAGTTCTCTTGGAGCTGCCAGAACTCTTACTTCCTAATACCTTGTACAGAGAACAACACTAAGATCTGAAACAAGAGATGCCTTGTCAAATGGATACTTCAATGGCTTACCATTATAAAAGAGAAAAGGAAAGATTGGATTTGCGTGGCAAGGTTTTGGTAGCAGGGTGGCTATAGGGGGTGGCTTCTGTGAGAAGCTGCTAGAAGCTTCCCCTATGTCCGACAGAGCCAATGCCAGCCAGCTCCAAGATGAACCTGCCACTGGCCAAGGACCAGCCAATCAGCAATGGTAGTAACGCCTCTATGATAATATACTTAAGAAGGAAAAAGAAAGTTACTGCATAGAAGCAATTGCAGCCAGAGAAGAGAGTAGTGAGAATACGCAAGAGAAACAATTATGCAGATCCCAAGGTCAATGAAGAAGGAGGGGGAGGAGATGCTCCAGCTGCTGGAGCAGATATTCCCCTGCAGTCTGCGGTTAAGACCATGGTGAAGCAGGCTGTATCCTTGAAGCCCATGGAGGTCAGTGGGGGAGCAGAGATCCACCTACAGCCTATGGAGGACCCCACACCAGAGCAGGTGGATGCCCAAAGGAAGCTGTGACCCTGTGGGAAGCCTGCTCCGGAGCAGGGGCCTAGCAGGACCTGTGGACCTGTGGAGAGAGGAGCCCACTCTGGAGCAGGTTTGCTGGTAGGACTTGTGACCCCATGGGGCACTCATGCTGGAGCAGTTTGTTCCTGAAGGACTGCACCCCATGGAAGGGACCCACATTGGAGCAGTTCGTGAAGAACTGTAGCCTGTGGGAAGAACTCACATTGGAGAAGTTTGTGGAGGAGTGTTTCCCATGGGAGGGACTCCATGCTGGAGCAGGGGAAGAGTGTGAGGAGCCCTTTCCCTGAGGAGGAAGGAGCAGCAGAGGCAATGTGATGAAATGACCACAACCCCCATTCCCCATCTCTTGGGGGAAGGAGGTAGAGCATCAGGAATAAAGCTAAGCCCAGGAAGAAAGGAGGGATGGGGGGAAGGTGTTTTTAAGGTTTGGTTTTACTTCTCATTATTCTATTCTGAGTTGATTGGTAGTAAATTCAATTAATTTCTCCAAGTCGAGTCTGTTTTGCCTGTGACAGCAATCGGTGACTGATCTCTCCCTGTCCTTATCTCAACCCATGAGCATTTTATTATATTTTCTCTCCCCTGTCCAGTTGAGGAGGGGGAGTGATAGAGCAGCTTTGGTGGGCACCTGGTATCCAGCCAAGGTCCAACCACCACATCTGCATGCAAGGAAAATGAATTATAAATGGTTTATTTGCAGAAGATATGGTGCATATCTTACTATTTAGGAGAATCCCATAACAGTCAGTCTCATAAGCCATGGAGAACACCTCTAACATCAAACTTCATTCCCCTTGGCATTCAATTAAGACTTAAACAGCTACACCATGATTAAAGTTAACCCAACCTAATCATACTAATTAGCAAGGATTCTAACCAAAGCTGCCAATTATGTTCTGTCTAGCTATACTGATAGTAAAGCAGACTTAATGGGACTACTCTATTGATGTGTTATAGTGGATCCAAGATTCCAGCTCACTATCCAAACTATAAGATCTAGGCAGTGGATGTGGATGCTCCAACTTCTAGATTTTCACAACTAGAAGATGCATAGCACACACGCACAACCTTACTAGCTACCACTAGCTAAACACTGCTTCAGTAATTAAGCTCAAAAGCAGAGTTCAAAAGCCTCCCAACCCTGGGAAAATGACAGCTAAGAAATGAAGAAGCATTAATTATCTGAGTTGCAGCCTACATTAAATTAGCTTAAATGTGCTTGGCTAAATGATATTAATTTAGAATGTGCAGCAGCTGTGCCTATAGTGAGATCATAACAGACAGGTACTCTGAACAGGTTTTGGTTCAATTTTAATACTTTCATGTAACCCTGGTTAATTGGAAAAAATGCTTGATACATTGCAAGATTAATTAAAATTGGAGCAACATTAGCTCCAACCACATGATGCCAGGGTAGACATCTTCCCTAATTATGTTGCATATTTGGTACTTAGAGTTTAATATTTTTATGGTTAAATGAGAAAGATGCATGCTGTAGAAAAACACCAGCAGAAAACATGAGCTCACATTTCATTTTAATTTGTCAGACAGAAGTTATCTACATTCAGTGTGTATTGTAATAATTCTAGTAATAGAAAGCCATTCAAATCTAAAATATTGACTGGCTGCATAGCACATTTGACATTATTGCCCATTTCAAGTGGGAAAACAATAAATTTCCAATAAATTTTGTCTGATTTCGATTCAAAAGTGTTCAGATATTGAACACTCCTTCTTTAAAACCTATGGACTGAAAAAAACTTTCCAGATCACAGTTTAGCTGAATATTTCCCAACATTGCATTACAACAAATCACAATATTTACAGTTTAATAGAAAAACAAATCCAAAACATGTATCTGAAGCATCCAATAAAAAGGAGACACTAAATGGAGTAAAAAGATTCCTGTCCCCATTTTTGCATTCTGAACAGTGATTTCATAAAGTTATTTTATTAAAAAGTGTTAGTGTACTGACTCTGTGACAAGAAGGACTGAGTAAGTGGGGAAAGGAACAAGCAAAAAAAAAATCTCATTTAATTAGTTTGCAAAAATTTTCAGCCATATATTTTATTTTGGAAAAAGGCATTATTATAACTGATCACAAACAGGAGAAATCCTGGCTATTTTACAGTTATAGGTACAGAACTTAAATATTCAAGCTTGTGATGAAAAGCAGCAAGATGGTTGCAGTGTACAATGTAAATAAATAGCTTTGAAAAGTGAACAAATGTCCTTGAGAATTCTTTATTAAGAATCAAAACAAACTCCTCATTTCTCCCTGAAACATGATCACAGGTCAGTGTTTAAAAATTCATTTGCAAACATAATTTAAACTGTGTTCACCCTAAAAACAGTTTTATGAGATCCAGTCTGAATGGGGCAGTGTTGAGGTCCCCATAAAAGTAAACATTTTCCATTTCTTAAAGTGGGGGAAAAATCCCTCACCTGCCACAACATTTGCAGCACAGTGCAGCATAAATTTTAAATACAAAAATATTTCTCTATTGTTGGGATAATAGACCTTGCATCCTGGAAAAAGTAACAATACTGCTAGTGACAGAACATCCAGTCCATATCTTTCAAATCACATAAGGCAATTACTGTGTTAGTTTACTGTATATGGCTAAAAGAAGGTCCAGAAAATGTCATTCTTTGTTATGTTTTCCAGCTACTCCATGTATGTTCAGGTGTACTTTTGTGATCTGATGAGTGTTCAAATGGAGATCTTGAACCATAAGGAGACCTCTGATCTAACGGTGACCTTGGGCCACTACCAGAAGCTCTGTGGTCCATTTGCCAGTCTGAGTGGTACCTATAATCTCTGGAAGATTTATGATGGCTGTACTCTGAAGTGAAATGGTGATTTGAATGTATCCTGTGGTCTGAATGGGAACGGTGATCTGAATGAGGCCGACTGTCTTTTAAACTTCCTTCCAGGTTTGACCTGTGATCTCTGCTCCTGTGGTCATCCAGCTTTCTATGTTTACTATCACTATAGTATCTGAAAAAATTTACTTATTACTGAACACATAGTAAGAACTGCAATTATGTCAATTCAATAGAACTGCATAAGAGAAATGTCTTTGCAATTACTTAGAAAAGATTCTTTGGTGCTTACTACAAGCATACTGCAAAACCAGGAAGGGAATTCTTAACAGAGCAATTTACCTGCTGTCTTGTTTATAGTGATCCCAGTCTCTGTGGTCTTTTCCATTGCTGAAGCCTGAATAGGACCTTTTCCTTGAGTCACTTTTCTTATAAGCATCTCCCTGATGCCTGTCCTTATGATGATCATGGTACTGTGACAAATATCTATCAGAAGAACTGTCCCTGCTACTGTCATCATGGTTTGTATTCTCCTTCAGTCTTTCAACATCTGTTTAATAAAGCAGAGATTATAAGGAAGTCTCACACAGCATAAATTTTTTTAAATATCTTTCTTATGATATGGTGACAATTACAACTGCTACAAACAGGTATAGAGATTCCAAGAAATTTACAAATGTTGAGTTGGCCTCTCTCCCTCCTCAAAATTAAATACAAAAAAGTGTGGATTTTTAAAATTAATTTATTTACTTTAAAAGAATGGCCAAATAACTTGCTACTAAAATCAGTAAGTGCCAAATTCAGTCCATGCTCAGTTGAATTTCATCAGCAAACTAGTGAAGTTATGCTAAACCCTATGATATCTATCAGTATGGGAGTTCTAGGAGACAGTTTTATTTCATTTTACATACCATCATTTAAGATATCCAGCACAATAATATGCTCAATATTTCTTACCTGGATTTCTAATTACATGTGTATTCATGTTGTTGCTAACATTTTGGTCACTGTGCTGCTAAAAGAGACAAGTATAAAAATAGTCATTGATAAATCCCAGAGTTGCATCTGAATTCTTCAGAAAATATCCTAAGAAAACAGACTGGTTTACTACCAACAGTAAAATACATTTAAAGTCTATTGAATGTACACAACTGATATTTAATAATAACAATTATAAAACTTAGAATATATATTTGTATATTTAGAGAGTCTGAAAGTATTACCTGAGATTCTTGGCGTTTTTTGATTGCGTGTTTATACAGCTTGTGCAGCTTTCTGGCATCAAATTCTGTAAACTTAGAGACAAAAATCCACAAGTTTCTGAAGAAAAAAGAAAGAGAGGTTATAATTCTTCCATATATTAGTTTTTATTGTGTCACTGTATTGGGTTTGCATGGCCAGATTTTGGTAGCAGGGGGGCTACAGGGGTGGCTTCTGTGAGAAGCTGCTAGAAGTTTCTCCCATGTCCAGTAGAGCCAATGCCAGCCAGCTCCAGGACAGACCTGCCACTGGCCAAGGCCAAGCCGATCAGGAATGATAGTAATACCTCTGGGATAACATATTTAAGAAGGAAAAATGTTGTTGCACAGACGAAAAGGCAGCCAGAGAAGAGCAGAGTGAGAACATGTGAACAACTCTGCAGACACCAAGGTCAGTGGAGAAGGAGGGGGAGGA
>JAXCLP010000085.1:1829358-1845190 GCA_035584035.1 Lepidocolaptes lacrymiger
CCATCAGTGGGCAAAGGAAGGGTTACAGATGTCATCTATCTGGACTTCTGTAAAGCTTTTGACATGGTCCCACACAATATCCTTCTCTCTAAATTGATGGTCTATTTCATGGATAAGGAATTGGCTCAATGTCTGGATGGAGATCAGTGACAAGTGGTATTCCTCAGGGGTCCATATTGGGACCAGTACTGTTTAATATCTTCATCAACAACATAGACAAAGGGACCGAGTGCACACTCAGCAAGTTTACAGATGACACCAAGCTGAGTGGTGCAGTTGACACTCCTGAAGGACAGAACACCATCCAGAAGGACCTGGACAAGCTTGAGAAGCAGGCCCATGGGAACCTCATGAGGTTCAAGAAGGCCAAGTGCAAGGTCCTGCACCTGGGTTGGGGCAATCTCTGGTATCAATACAGGTTGGGAGATGAAGGGACTGAGAGCAGCCCCGTGGAGGACTTGGGAGTACTGGTGGACGAAAGGCTGGACATGAGTTGGCAATGTGCTCTCACAGCCCAAAAAGTAACTGTATCCTGGGCTGCATCAAAAGAACTGTGGCCAACAGGTCAAGGGAGGTGATTCTGCCCCTCTGCTCCATGCTGGTGAGACCCCCACCTGGATTAATGCATTCAGTTCTGGAGCCCTCAGTACAAGAAATACATGGACCTGTTGGAGCATGTGAAGAATAGGGGCATGAAAATAATCAGAGGGGTGAAGCACCTCTCCTATGAGGACAGGTTGAGACAGTTGGGGTTGTTCAGCGTGGAGAAGACTCTACCTTATTGTGGTCTTTCAGTACTTAAAGGGGGCTTATAAAAAAGACGGAGACAAACTTTTTATTAGGGTGTTCTGGTTTTGGCTGGGATAGAATTAATTTTCTTCATAGTAGCTAGTATGGGGCTATGTTTTGGATTTGTGCTGGAAACAGCATTGATAATTCAGGGATGTTTTAATTATTGCTGAGCAGGGCTTACACAGAGTCAAGGCCTTTTCTGATTCTCACACCACCCCACCAGTGAGTAGGCTGAGGGTGCACAAGAAGCTGGGAGAGGCAGTTTGTCTTCCCAAGTAATTGTTATGCATGATGGGGCCCTGCTCTCCTGGAGATGGCTGAATAAAGGTCTGCCTATGGAAAGTAGTGAATGAATTGCTTGTTTTGCTTTGCTTGCATGTGCAGCTTTTGCTTTACCCTATCTCAATCCACGAGTTTTCTCACTTTTTTTACTCTTCTGAGACTCCCCCCTATCCCATGGGGGAAAGTGAGTGAGCGGTTGTGTGGGGCTTAGTTGCATAGGGTCTGTTGCCATAGGACAAGAGGTTTTAAACTAGAAGACTAGATATAAGGAAGAAATTTTTTCTAATGAGGGTGGTGAAACACTGTAAACAGGTTGCCCAGAGATGTTGTAGATACCCTATTCCCGGAAACATTCAAGGCCAGGTTGGATGGAGCTTTGAGCAACCTGATCTAGTTGAAGATGTTACTGCCCATTGCAGGGAGATTGGAGTTGATGACCTTTAAAGGTTCCTTCCAACCCAAACCATTCTATGATTCTATGACATTTGCTCTCCTCCAGTCCTTGGGCAATTCTCCCAGTTGCCATGGTCAATCAAAGATTATTGAGACTGGTCTTGCAGGAACATCTGCCAGCTCGCCCAGTACTTGTGGGTGCATTCCATCAGGGCCCATAGACTTATGTATGTCTAGTTTGCCCAATTATTCCCTGACCCGATCCTCTTCCACCAAGGGTACATATTCCTTGCTCCAGACTTTCCCCTTGATCTTGAAGACCAGGGATTCCTGAAGACCAATCTTGATAGTAAAGACAGAGATGAAGGTGGCATTCAGTACCTCAGTCTTTTCCATGTCCTGTGTTATCAGGACCCTGCCCCATTCAGCGGTATGTCCATATTTTCCTTAGTCTTCCTTTTGTCACCTATATAGAGGCCTTTCTTGCTGCCTTTGACAACTCTTGCCAGATTCAATTCCATGTGGACTTTGGCTTTCCTGTGTCTCTGCATGCTTGGAGAGAGTCTCTGTATTCCTCCCAGGTTATCAGTCTCTGCTTCCACCTTCCATATACCTTCTTTTTGGTTTTGAATTTTGCCAAGAGCAACTTGTTTATCTATGAAGGCCTACTGGCAATTTTGCCTGTCTTCTTGCTCTTTGGGATGGGCTGTTCTTGAACTATTTCTCCCTAAACTCATTTTACTACTTCCCCTGCCCTTTGGAATCTTATGTGGGGTAATTTTTAATTAAATAGTCAGTATTACAGCTGAAGCATACTAGCAGCAAGAAACAGGCTCACTTCTGCAAGGAGAGCCAAATGAGGAAGTGGGCCTAACCAGATGCAGGGGATAGATATAGCAACAGAGCATGGCAATAGTAAAGGGCATGCAAAATATAAGAAGCCTAGTCCAAAAAGCTTTTAACACAGTGGTGACACTGTGCATTAGAGTAAGGGGCTAGAGTAAGAATACACTGGGGATAAAAAAGAAACACACAAGCAGGACACTGCATCTCATCAGCTGCTGGAAATATGACACTTTTAGAAGGGCACGCGCACCACTGAAATTTTATATTCCATCATCCATTGCACTGTATTGGGACTATTTGAAAATGAATAACTGAAATCACAATCTCAATGGTTCAGTCTTCCCAACATCATCCTTCATCATTCAGGCTACTGGTTAGCTCTCCTATTCATTCCACTTTTTCTTCACTCTCCTATATACAGCTTATACCTATCAAGTATCAATAAACTGTATGAATAGTGATATAACAGTATGCTATGCATTTATGCGATAGGGAGCTATATTCCACTTCATTTTTTCTTTTTGCATTATATAAGTACTTAAGTTACTTAAGTTCTTCTATGTTTTATTTTATAAGGCTTACAAAAGAAACATCCTTATGAATATGAAAAACAAAATAAGATTACTTTCTGGTATTTTAAAACTTCTTTACAAACACCATGGGTTACCTACAGCTGAAATCAATAACTGTTTACATTGAACCACAATGCAGTGGAGCATTTGAAGAACACTGATATTACCTCCTTTTCGGCCAATTCGACTATTCATAAACTTCTCTATAGTTTCAAATTCATCTTCTTCAGGCTGTGGGACATCTTCTCCACAAACTTCCAACAAGTCATCAGAATCTGTCTTGGTTTCTTCAGCTTCTTTGTAACTAACATTGACTGTTGCCTGGCGACGAGATCCTCTCTTGTCATAGTCATCATCATCATCCGATGAATCAAGCTGCCTCTTTTTCTGTCCTGCAATCTTTTTGCCGCTTTTTGGCTCAATTCTTGAAGACAATAAGATACAACACAATGGTGGGGTTTCAACATGAACAACTACAAGCCTTCTTTATTTGTTTCTGAATACATGTATTTCATGACTGCTCAATTACACCACTTTCAGCTGGAGCAGACAAGAAAGAAGTATTCAACACAAACCACTGGCATGATAACATCTTTTGTAGATTAAAAAAAGTCTTCAAGTTCTGTAATAAATATTAATGTTTTCATTTGCATGTATAGTAGTACAGTAGTTGACTAAGAATTAGAAATAGTACCAGAGTATCTAAAATGCAAGACTTCTTACCTGCTTGGAGGTTTCCGGCTTTTGACCTTGTTTTTTGGCTCATAGTCAGATTCACTACCTTCACAACTGGTTTTCTCTCTATCTTCCTCTGATTCAGATTCAGAACTAGTTTGTGATACTGACCCTGACCCAGACATTTGCCAGTCTTCACTGTACATAATGAGAAACAAAATAGTAACTCACATTAGTTTTTTGGGGAGGGTTGTTTTGGTTTTAAATCAAGTATTCACCACAGGCTTGCTGCTTTAATTTCAACATTCTTGACAGAAATAAAAATGATATAATAGTAATTTCAGCTGGGATGACAGAAAATTATCATGGATGGATAACAGGTAAAAATATCCAGTGGCTTCAAAGGGAATTTAATTAAGTTTTCTGTTATCAAGAGATAGATATAAAAATCAAATCAAACAAAAAATCTCTATTTCTGTATAAATTACAGTTTTAATAATTGAGTTATTTTGACATGAATAAACCCAACATCCTTAACAAGACTTCAGCTGGAAGGTTACATATTTACGGGAACTTACCTATGCTCAAGTAATAAAACCCATAACATATTTTGCAGAATTCAAAATTCTCTAATAGCTATGTTCCCTGTGCTTCACGTGAATAAGTAACAACTTCAGTAGAGGAACAAAAAATAATACAGAATCAGACAGAGAAACACACAGAAAAACCTCAACCATGGCAATCTGAGAGGCACTGGTTCCCAAAAGCCCCCCACCTAGCTTCCAAATCAGTGTTTCACACCTATGCAAGATACTACGAGTAAGCACTTGTGACTTCCTGTGGCCCTGTCTGTTCTCCTGCTTAGCTGAGATCTACTTTGCAACAGGAAAGATGTACCCACTGATCAACAGCACCTTACCTCAGACTCTGTTTGTATAGAGAAATTTAATCTTAGTAGCTTGGGTGGGGGTGGAAGAAAAGTCTGGCATGCATTCTTGAAAGGTTGCTAAATCTTTATACTACCATCTATTACCAGGTTTAGGGGTATTTGACCAAGATGCTCAAACAGTACTAATGTCCTTGAAAAGTGAAATATTACTCAAAGACCTTTTCATTACATTTCAGATCAGGAAAGCTAAGAATCAGGGCTTTGACATTTCTTTCAATTAAATATGCAGTGGTCCTAGAAATTATGTTTTCATTGTGGTCAATACATCTCTGTGTCTTAGAAATACTATAGAATTACCTGTCTCCTTAAAAGATTTTTTTCTGTAAGCTGTAAATTAAAAAACACCCAAACAACAACCTCTCCCTCCAATAAAAAAAAAACAAACCACCCCAAACCAACCAACTCCACCACCTCTATGCAAATCCACAACCTGTATTTATTTGGAGATATAGACAACATATAAAACACCATACTCTATAGGGCTTGGATCCTGTACTAAGTGTGTATATATATATAGAAATCAGCTCTGTATGTCAGATAACAACTGCAAACATACTTGTTCAAAATAGGCATAAATCAAAATTGAAGCACTGGATATATGAGGTTATTTGGTTACTACTTTCTAACCTATCTTTCCTGTAACAGAGTATGTTATTAGGTTTACTCACATTCTTAAGTAACAAAAAACAGTGAATGACAATTCATCACTAAAGAAATACTATTTTGCATAGCAGGCTTTTTTGCCTCCTCTCCCCCCCCATTTCTTGAAGATATTATATTGACAATCTTGAATATTGAGATGATTCAATTAACTGGAGAAGAGGAATGAGAAAACAATTCAATTTCTATACACTGTTCATTAAAAAAACCCAAAACAACACAACAACAACCAAACAAAATCCACCAAAACACAAACAAAAAAACACCCCCCACCACTATTTCATCTACAGCTTAAAACCAGATCAATTTCAACTTAGCTTTATTGACTAGCCATGATGATTTATTACCGTCAAACCTGTAATAATTTGGGGGAAAAGTTGCCTCTAAAGTGTTTAAAAATTTGGCATTAACTACGGGATTCCAACTCAAATTTTATCTGAGACAACCTAATTAAGCAATTTCCTATTACTTCAATAATTTTCAGAGAGGACCTTCAGCTCAAAAATATTCCACAAATAAGACTACTTTAAAAATAAAAAGTGCTGATAAATGTTTTCCAATAACACTGTAGGTAATACAGTCTCTTTTGCAAGAAATGAATAGTGATATCACAGAATCATAGAATAATTTAGGTTGGAAAAGACCTCTAAGATCATATATATGTTCCTTTGAGAGTATTTATTTTAAAATATTTCAAAATGTTAATCAAAACTGAGAAGTGCAAGATTATGTATTTCGAGCGCAGAGAAATTAAGCCTGGGTAATTATAAGCATTATGTTGCCATAACAAAAAATTATATTATTTATGAAAAATATCTTACTCTTTATGTTTTTTCTTCTTGGTTTCACTGGAAGAGCCATCTGCAGAATCTTCACTGTTCGATGAATCCTGCAGATGAAGAAAAAGAATATATATGATTCATTACCACAAAAAGAATGAAGTATTTTTAGTATTAAAAAGATAACACAGCTTCCACTTTCAAACTGAAATCATATTCTTCTTGTCTTATCCTCTTCACTCCCTTCAGTGTACCTACTTATACTGAATAAGATCAGGATTGTTATTGATTTCATATTTCTCCATCTACAAACATACCTTGTCAGCAGAACTCTAGAAAACACTACAAAAAAACTGTCTTAAAATATAACCATTGTGCCTATGTATAGTCATAGTTTAGACTGCTGTGAGTTAATAAATCAAAATGAAGGTTCTACCAAAAGTTTAATAAAACCTCTTGCCCTTTGAGAGCTGTCTCACCTTTCATATTCTCTCACATTTAAAGATCACTAAGAAAATTTTTAGAATAGCATGTATGTTTCTTCTCTCTCCACTCCTAAACAAAAAATAATAAATTGAACCAGACTTGTTAAACACAGAAAGAACAGAACTTAGCTCTACATAATTTTATTCTAACATATGGGGTAATGAGAAATGCATTTTTACAGTTTATTTACTAACTTATATGTTATTCACCTCTTCTGAACCACTGTCTGATGAGGCTGCCTTCTGCTGTTGCTTCTTGAGCACTGTTGATCTCTGTGCAGCAAGGATACTTGGACTGGACTTCCAAAACTGAATTGGAATTCAGATACAAGAGTCATTTAAACCTATTGAAAGTTTAAAGTTTACCACATACTTACCTTTCTTAAGCTGAACAGCATCACTACTAAGATGAATCTCAAATTTATTATTAATAAAAAACTCACTACAAAATACCACATGCATTAATAATATTGGATAGCATTTTATAGTGAGTCTTCTGTAAAAAGGAATTATCAGTACAATTTTTACAGTAAGTATAACAATAGTTGTGCAGGTCTCTATTATTAAGATAACTTTTTTTTTCAAATACATTTTTAAACTGATCTAGATAAGTCCTTCCAAGCCACTTTGCTGATATATTTTTGCTTCATATGGGAATACTGAAGTACACACAATCATAGAATATCTCGAGTTGGAAGGGACCCATAAGGATCATCGAGTCCAACTCCCAGCTCCTCGCAGGACTACTTAAAGCTAAATTATATGACTAAGAGTATCATCCAGATACTCCTTGAACTCTGACAGGTTTGGTGCCATGACCACTTCCCCAGAGAGCCTGTTCCAGTGACTGGCCACCCTCTCAGTGAAGAACCTTTTACTAATGTCCAGTCTGAAGTTCCCCTGATGCAGCTTCATTCCATTTTCTTGACCTATTGCTGGTCACCAGAGAGAGGAGATCAACACCTCCCCCTCCATTATCCCTCTTGAGGAAGTTGTAGACTGCCATGAGGTTACCCCTCAGCCTTCATTTCTCCAAGCTGAACAAGCCAAGTGACCTTAGCCACTTTGTAAGTCTTGCCCTCGAGACCTTTCACCATCTTGTTCACAGTCCTTTGGACACTCGGTTGGAGCATGGTGCTAATAACATTAAGGTTGCAGATTCAATCCCCATATGGGCCATTCACTTAAGAGTTGGACTTGATGATCCTTGTGGGTCCCTTTCAACTTGGAATATTCTGTGATTCTAATAGTTTGATATCCTTCATATATTGGGGCACCCAAAACTACACATAGTACTTGAGGTGGGGTTGCACCAGTGCAGTGTAGAGTGGGGCAGTCACCTCCCTTGACCAGCTAATGATGCTGTGCTTGAAGCACCCCAGGATACAGTTGGCCCTTTAGGCTGCCAGGGTACACTGTTGACTCATATTCAACTTGCCATCAACCCAAACCCCCAGATCTCTTTGTGCAGCACTGTTCTCCAGCTGCTTGTCCCCCAATTTGTACGCATACCCAGGATTACTCCATCCCAGGTGCAGAATCTGGCATTTGGTCTTGTTAAATTTCGTAGAGTTGGTGATTGACCAGTTTTCTAGTCTATCCAGATCTCTCTGTAAGGTCTCTACCCTCAAGGAAGTCAACAGCTCCTCCTTCTTTAGTATTGTTGGCAAACTTACTTAATGTACATTGAATTCCTGTGCCCAGATCATTTATAAAAACACTGAAGAGAAATGGACCTAATATTGAGTCCTGGAGAACTCTACTAATGACTGGTCACCAGCCTGATGTAACCCCATTTACCACAACTCTTTGAGTCTGACCCCTCAGCCAATTATTCACTCATCATTTTATGGACTTGTCTAGCTGTATGCTGAACGTTTTGTCCAGAAGGATACTGTGAGAGACAGTATCAAAAGCATGAACATGAACAACAACAAAAATAACCCCAAAAAATATCCTTCACAGCCTTTGAACCTCACAGTAGGAAATATTTTATTACCCTCATATATATCATATCATATCATCCAAATTAAGGCCATATTACATAGAGAAACAAAGGAGAGCTCAAGTAACTTTCATCCATTGCATTGAAGAATTTCTAGACATCACGGGTTTTTTTCTAAATTTGGTAGACTTCTTTTCCATACAGAAGACAAGACATACCTAAGCCTGAAATTGTTGTACAATCATTTATTGAAGAAACTAAGCATTAGAGAGATAACTTGAAAAAAATTTCGAAATAGCAACATTATGTGTGGCTTTGCCTTCAAAAATATGCAATAAGTTAATAGGTGCTTCTGCATGATAAAATTTAGGTAATTATCTAACTAGGTATTTAGAGAGATGAGAACTTAGCAGTCCTGTTTGTTATAAGAGCTAAGTATGTGATTTCATTAACCAAATCAATTCAACATTCTAAGTAAAAAATATGGGGGTTTTGCTTGTTTAAATCAAAATTGCTCTTGTAACTACTTTGAACAGAGTGGTTTTTCCCCACAAAGGATTACTTTATGTTTTGTTTTACCTCAGATCCATCAACTTTTGGTGGTGGTTTAGCTTGAACTTGTTTCTTCACTCTAGATGTGTCAGACTCTGAACCAGACTCAGAGTCACTGCTACCTGATTGACTGCTACTTCCATCACTACTGCTTCCAGAACTTGAACCAGATCCAGAAGCTGATGCTGACCCAGAATCATCATCCGATTGGCTGCAATTAGAAGTTAACAGGATATTACACAATAGCTAATTAAGTAGGATTAAAAAAAAGTCACATTGAAAAAACTTTAGCTTCACCTATAAATCAATTGTTAGCTTAGCCCAGACACATGGATAGCATACAAATGAATGCACTGGATTAAATAAATCAGGAATGAAAATTCAGAGTTTAATCAGATACTTTTCACTAAACCTTAGAAGCAGGGGGTGTGGGGTGAAAAGAGGAAGCAGCAGGAGAGGGAGAGAGAAGAAAGAAGGAAGAACATTTATCATTAATTTAGAGGAGTCAAACAATTATTTCTCACCCACCAAAATCCTTACTTAACTCTATCAAAGCCCACATATTTTTGTGTATACACACACACACACAATTAAGTCCTTTTAGATCAGAAGTGTGTCGACCCCCCAATCTTTTATTTTGAGCATGCATTTCTTCAAAGCAAATATAAACCTTGTTTTGCTCCCCTAGTTTTATTTTTTTCATTAAAAGAATAGGGGGGAAAGTATCTTGAAGGAAGCACTTACAAGCTACATTTCATGTTGCGATTTGGACCATCTATATATAAAATACAACCAAACAGTTGATTAAATAAATTGTTTTTAAAAGTAAGTGGAAAATCAGAGGTGTGTTGCCACACATAATATAAATCCATGCAGACCATCTTATACTGTTAAAATAACAGCAGTAAAATTCCCCACACAGACAAACTGATTTTGTCACTGATTATGAATTGTACCAAGTCATATAATCAGTGACTGGAGCATACTCTTGAGCCACTGGATTATTCCACCTGTACATCCATTTCACACCAGATTTAACATATTCAAATAAAATATTGAAACATTTATTTCATGACTATTCAAAAACATATAAACATTTAGTCTTCTAAAATAATTTTACAAAGGAACCAAGTTAAAACTTTAATCAAATTCCTCGTTAGGTTAAAAACTACCACACTTTTAAGATATCATGGGGGAAAACATTGGAATTACAACACCACATAAACAAAATTATTTTAAATTATGTACACTTGGGTTGCAAGCATTTAAAAAAAAACCATCTCATTAAAGATGATAACAAAATCCAAAACAATAAAAACCCAAAAGTTAATATCAAAGTCTAAGCCTATCACTTCCAGCACAATTCATCTGGCTGTCAACCAGCAAGAGGGTGTGTGCGGGGGAGGGGGTAGGTTGATCATCTGCACTAGAACACACTTAATTGACAACATTTAAAGCCACAAAACAGAACCATTACTCTCCCTATGACTAACACCAATTAAATTGTACTAGTGAGGGAAAAAAAAAATTAAGCTATTCCTAAACTGATTCCTGTAGACAGCACCTCAACCAACCATTTGCATCTGTTGCCTTTGAAAGAAAGAAACAAACCATGATAAAGCTTCCTTATTTTGAAGTGGGGAGATATGAATAAATAGGACTGCTGTGTTTACTTATACTTGTTGGAGAGCAACAAAGCTGCTTCCCATTCCTATCATCAAGGGCCTACTTCAGGCATGATGCTATAATGCTAACATATTAACCTGACTTGAAAAATAAAAGCAAGGCACCCACTATAGAATATGACTGCAGTTTAAACCATTTACTAAAAATTAAAGGCAATTTCCACCATGTTTCACCAAAGATATTTTAAATACAATAGTATTATCATACACAACTCTCACCTTACCTTTAGTGTTGGGTAAATTAGAGCGTTATAAAACATTAGCATTTCTCAGCATAGCACAGTGCCATAAGTAAATGTCACAGGAACTGTGGAAGATGGTACATGAAGAGAAAAAAATTCAGCAAGGAGAAACCTTGAGACACAAGAAAATACCTACCAGACAAGTCCCTGTGACAAAATGCCACCAAAAATACCTAAATCCTACACTTAAATAAATAAGCAAAAGCCATCCCAAAAAACACTGCCAAAACTCAAATTTTCCAAACATCAGAGAGAAAATTGATATATTTATTTCTACCACTGAGATCACTATAGTCTAAGAGCCAGAAGAGAACAAGTTTATTCCAAGGCAAATCACAAGCTGTCACGTATTTCCAGGTGCAGACTATGACCCTGTTTTTCCTGTACTTTGGCCAAACCTTACAAAAAATAATATTTATTTTATTTTTAAAACATTTCTTCTTTCACAAAGTGTAAAACCAATATGTCATTGTTTTAAACTAGGTCGTTCAACTGACTTTTATTTTTTAAATAAGAACTTAATACTGGCATCTTTCAAATTCAGTTTTACACTAACATAGGTGTTATGAACAAGGACTTCAGTTTAGCCACTCCCTCTATCAAACTCACTGCCCCTGCTCTCTCATAGAAATATGTTTTTTGTAAACCTAGGGAGAAAAAATATTTATATACACACACATAGATACACATGCATAAAAATAAAATGGAAAAATATGAACAGGGCATGCAAACAGGGATTGAGAAGGCACAGCAGTTTGCTCAGAAGAGTGTGTGTGAGAAGGGCTGTGCACCCTGCTTGTAGGCCCACAGCCCAGAGAAATGTTGTAGGTCTCTGCCATAACGTTGAACACTCGCCCCAGAGTTAAACCCAGTGTTTCTACAGAGAAAGCCCCCAAGATGTCTAACACTTCCACCCAGACAGAACTGGTAAGGAAGGAGACATCAGTACAGATGGTAGGTTGCAATGAGTGCCCAGACCCTTATCCTAGAGAAAAGGTAAGAACCTGCAAAAGATGGGTACAGGTTGATAATCTCTTGCATCAGGTTGCAGGAAACAGTTAAAAGGTTGAGCAGTATTGAAGGAGCCAAGACAGAGATAGATAAGTGGTTTCAGAAACTTGCTTCTGTGGTGGACACCACAGAGAATGAGACACCTTAGACCTTGGTGACTGTTGAGAAATACATTTAGTGCAGGCAGCTCGAGGTGCAGCTGCAGTTTGAGCTGCAGGTTGAGCTCTGGATGGCTGGAGCCTGAGGCAAGAGGCCCTGCATGAACTGGCACCAACCCTTTGCACAACAAAGGGCACAGGGACCTGTGGCGAAGCCAGGTGACTGGACACAGAGACACAGCAGGAGCCAAGGACCGCAAATTTTCCTGTGAGGGTAGAAAAGTCCAGGGGGGTTCTCTGTTCGAAGTTTCTCCTCAGAGGCACCCAGCTCAAGCTGTTACTTTGCTATTTAGTTATTGTGCCAAGATTAAACAATTTGAAAGATCTGGATATCTGAGACTGCTATGGGAAACCTGATCTGACTGTGTGAGTGTGGTGTGTGTAGGGAGTCAAGCAGGGCACCTGTTGGCTCACTGGAGCTGCCCAGTGCAAAGTGACTGCCAGAGTGGCTCTTGGATGGTCGGACAAGGAAGTTTCCTTAACAGTGACCCACAAAAGCAGGACTCTGCTTCAGTCCCCACCCTCCAGCATTACAAGCAAAACCAAATATGAAGGTCTAACAGCTGTAGACAACCACAAGCAAAGTCTGCAAAGAGAAACTGTACCAGCAGCACACAATGGATACTGGGGAAAAAAAAAGACAAGTACTCATAGCAGGTGTAAAAGAAAGGATATTAGTTGCCTAGCATAATTTATTTAGCATTAGTACCTAGGTGTGTTGAAGCCTTAGGCTGCAAGCTGTGAATTTTCACATAGATATGCTGAACTTTTACCTAGTTAAAAGGAGGCCCCAGAGCCTGTTCTAGTTGGAAGATAAAAAAGCCCACTACACTCCTCAGCCAAAGCTGCAACCTTAAAGATAAGAAAAGAAACAGCCTGCCTAGAGACAATGAAGGGACCCAGCGAGGAATAGGAAGATCCCAGACCTTAATATTACTACTGGTCAGAAGTGTCATGAGAGGGGTGAGGAATTTAGATTATAAAGATATAATTGCCCAGGGTTTTCTTTGTTCAGGGTTTCTCTGTGGAAGCACCCAGCTCAAGCTGTTTCTACCACTGTACCACTCAAACAAATTACCTTATTGGACTTAAAGCCTGAAACTCTGCTATGAGATACCTAGGATGGAGAAACTTTAACAGTGGGTGACCTTCTGTTAAGGGGCACTGAGGAACCCATCTGCCAGCCTGACAGAGTCATGAGAAGTATGCAGTGTTCCAGGAGCTAAGGTCTGAGATGTTGCCAAGAGGGTGCCCCAACTTCTCAGGAGCAAAGGTTTTTGGAAAAGTTGTGAGGAGGGAAAAGTTAGCATTCACTCAAGAAAACTTTGGCTGCCAGGGAAGACCTAGCATAGGAAAGAGTTCTCACACATGGTGCTGTGTATGTTCTCTCTGTCTGTAGAGAAGTAACTCCTCTGTTATAAGAAGAGAGAAGATTCTCACAGACATGCCTAGGGGCCCCTGCTGGGAGTCAGGCAGGCCATAAAGCACAAGGGAGAATACAGCCTTAAAGCATGCAAAAGGTGTTGATATAAAAGCACCAAAACTTGTTTCCTGCTTTGCTTTTTCTGCCTGCTGCATAATCATTCAGCAATGTATTGCAGTGCATTAGGGTCTCTGACTACAAAAAGAAACCTTTCCTTAAAAACTTAGCGGTAGTCTGGTGCCTGGGGTTATCTGTGTGCATATCCATCTTCATAGCTACTCTTTCATGTGGGTGTGAATGACACTGCAAGCCAGAACCTGGGCAAAATACAGAGCCCCAGGGATGCAAGCAAAAAGTATTGATGCCCAAGTTATCTTTTCCTCCATTTTACCAGTTAGATGAAAGGGGAGAGCCAGAAATACACATATACTGCAAATGAACATCTGGCTTTGTGGCTGGTGCCATATGGGAGGGCTTTGGCTTTTATGACAACAGGGCATTCTTTGATGAGTATAGCCTGTTAGGGAGGGATGGTATCCACTTGGCTAGAAGAGGCAAGAGAATATTTGGCAGCAGGCTGGACAACTTGGTGAGACAGACTTTGAACTGACGGACTCAGTGGAGTCCAAGGTGGCAGTGCTCATGCCATTGCAACCAACTGGGGAATAAGCAAGACCAACCAGAGCAGCAATAAATGTTTCTTAGCTGCCTCCCAAGACGAGAACCAGAAGGCCAACCACCTCAAGTATATATATACTAATGCACACAGCCTGGGGAACAAACACAAGGAATTAGAGTTCGGTGCCCAGTCAGAAAGTTATGGTCTCATAGTGTCCTAGTTACAGGGATAGGAGGTGGAGTTTAGCACTATGTGGGGTTTACAAAACTGTATTCTAAACCCTCTACGTCATGTTTGGTGGACTGTCTCTTTAAGATCCACAGCCAGAAACGGAAGGTTCTCCATTTTTGCTGCCATGCAGGCAGGAGAGGGTGAGCAGGACTAGGAATCAGTAACACCAGGAGAGAGCCACCGCAACTGCTGCTGGCAAAGCTGCCACCGTGGCTTGCCACTTTTAGCTTGCTGCCGCAGCTTGCTCCTTGGTTTTTTTTTGCTTGCCACTTTCGCCAGCCGCCACCTGGGACTGTAGCTGCTGCCTGGGACCATGGCCACCACTGTCACTAGCCACCGCTACACCGGGACCCACACCAGCACCTTGGTAGAATAAATCCTTTTGGATGAATTAGCCTTACAGGTTTTCTTTTGCCCCCGTTCCACATTGTTTTTGTCTGGCCAGGGAGGGCGTTAAACTGCAGAAAATTGTTTGCCACAGCACTTTGTTCTCCCAGGCCAAGTGGCACACAGTGTGGGAACAGGAGCCGTTTTTTGTTTTGCCCTAGGCGTGGGGGGGCCAAGTAACATTTTGCCGCTAAACGATTTTTCTCTGTATTGTGTTATTGGCAAGTTTTACCTCAGTAAAATTGTGACTCTAACATCTTTAACCTCTCGCAGTCTTGTTTTCTTTGATTTCCCCCTCCACTTTTGTTAGAGGGTGGCTTAAGAAGTCTTAATATTTCCCCACTGAGTTTTTAAAACCAGTACACACAGGAATAACTGAAACATGGTGGGACAACTCTCATGACTGAAGGATTGCGATGGATGGCTATAGGCTGTTTCGTAAATCAAAGAAGCATAGAATCAACTAGGTTGGAAAAGACCTCTGAGATCATAGAGTCCAACCTTTGACCTAACACCACCTTGTCTACTAGACCATGGCACTAAGTGCTACATCCAGTCTCTTAAATACCTCCAGGGAAGGTGACTCCACCACCACCTCCCTGGGCAGCCCATTCCAATGCCCAATCACTCTGTAAAGAACTTCTTAATGTCTAACCTAAACCTCCCCTGGTGCAGCTTAAGACTGTGCCCTCTTGTCCTACTGCTAGTTGCCTGGGAGAAGAGACCGATACCCACCCGGCTACAACCTAATTACAGGTAGTTATAGAGAGTGATAAGGTCTCCCCTGAGCCTCCTCTTCTCCAGGCTAAACCACCCAAGCTCCCTCAGCTGCTCCTCATAGGATTTGTGCTCCAGTCCCTTCACCACCCTCATTGTTCTTCTTTGGACACACTCCAGCACCTCAACATCCTTCCTAAATTGAGGAGCCCAGAACTGGGCACAGTATGTGACATGTGGCCTCACCAGTGCTGAGTATGGGGGAAGAATCACTTCCTTGGTCCTGCTGGCCACACTATTCCTAATACAGGCCAGGATGCCATTGGCCATCTTGGCCACCTGGGCACACTGGTGGTTCATGTTCAGCTTCCTGTCAATCCAAACCCCCAGGTCCCTTTCTGCCTGGCTGCTCTCCAGCCACTCTGTCCC
>JAXCLP010000085.1:1845290-1861418 GCA_035584035.1 Lepidocolaptes lacrymiger
AAACCTATACTTCTAAAACTCTAAAAATCTACAAAATACACACCAAACCTTTAGGCATCGCTACCATCAAGCAGATCAACACACTCTGACAATTTGGTGTTGTCTGCAAATTTGCTGAGGGTGCATTTGATCCCCTTGTCCAGGTTTGCAGTAAAGATATTAAACAGAACTGGAGCCAGTACTGATCCCTGGGGAACACCACTTGTGACCAGCCACCAGCTGGATTTAACTCCATTCACCATCACTCTCTGGGCCCGGCCATCCAGCCAGTTTTTAACCCAGCAAAATGTACACTCATCCAATCCATGAGCAGCCAGTTTCTCCTGGAGAATGCTGTGGGAAATGGTGTCAAAGGCTTTACTAATGTTTAGATAGACATCCACAGCCTTTCCCTCATCCACTAAGCAGGTCACCCTGTCATAGAGGGAGACCAGGTCAGTCAATCAGGACCCACATTCCATAAATCCATGCTGACTGGGCCTGATCCCCTGGTTGTCTTGCACATGCTGCATGATGGCACTCAAGATGATCTGCTCCATAACCTTCCCAGCACTGAGGTCAGTCTGACAGGCCTGTAGTTTCCCAGATCCTCTTTTTGGTCTTTCTTGTTGATCACATCATAGCCTGGATCAATGGGCTGAGGGCAGTTGTATGAGGTTCAATAAGGCCAAGTGCCTGGTCCTGCACTTTGGTCACAACAACCCCATGCAATGCTACAGGCCTGTGGCAGAGAGGCTGGAAAGCTGCCTGACCGAAAAGGATCTGGGGATGCTGGTCAACAGTTGACTGAACATGAGCCAGTGTGTGCCCAGATGGCCAAGAAGGCCAATGGCATCCTGGCTTGTATCAGAAATAGTGTGGATAGCAGGACTAGGGAAGTGATTGTTCCCCTTGGCACTGGTGAGGCCGCACCTGGAATCCTGTGTTCAGTTTTGGGCCCCTCACTACAAGAAGGACATTGAGTTGCTGGAGTGTGTCCAGAAAAGGGCAACAAAACTGTTGGAGGGTCTGGAACATAAGTCCTACAAGGAGCAGCTGAAGGAGCTGGAGTTGTTTGGCCTGGAGAAAAGGAGGTTCAGGGGAGACCTTATTGCCCTCTACAGCTCCCTGAAAGGGGGTTATGGCAAGGTGGGGGTCGGCTTCTTCTCCCAGGCAACTAGCGATAGGACAAGGGGAAATGGCCTCAAGTTGCACCAGGAGAGGTTCAGGTTGGATATTAGAAAAATTTTCTTCACTGAAGGAGTGGTTAAGCATTGGAACAGGCTCTCCAGGGAAGTCACTATCCCTGGAAGTGTTCAAAAAATGATTGGGCATGGCAGTTCACAATATGGTTTAGTGAGCATGGTGGTATTAGGCCAAAGGTTGGACTTGATCTTGGGGGTCTTCTCCAATCTTAATGATTCTATGATTTGCTAACTTCCAGTCAACTGGGACCTCTCCAGATAGCCAGGACTGCTGGTAAATAGTTGAAAGTGGCTTCCTCAGTACCCTTGAGTGAATCCCATCTGGCCCCATAGACTTGTACATGTCTAAGTGGTGTAGCAGGTCACTTACTATTTCCTCTTGGTTTATAGGGTCTTCATTCTCCTCCCTCTTGCAGGTCAGGGGGCTGGGTACCTGGAAAACAACCAGTTTTGCTATCAAAGACTGCACCAAAGAAGGCATTAAGTACCTCAGCCTTTTCCATATCCTTTGTCGTTATGTTTCTCCCTGCATCCAATAAAAGACAATAATCTCCTTAGCCCTCCTTTTATTACTTATGTATTTGCAAAAACATTTCAATTATCTTTTATGGCAGTAGCCAGATTAACTTCTAGTCGGGCTTTGGCTGTTCTAATTTTCTCCCTGTATAACCTCATGACATCCTTGTAGTCCTCCTGAGTTGCCTGCCCCTTCTTCCAAAGTTCCTAAACTCTCTTTTTGTCCTGAGTTCAGCCAAAGCTGTCTCTTCAGTCAGTCCAGTCTTTTTTCCTGCTGGCTCATTTTTCGGCACATGGGGACAGCCTGCTCCTGCACCTTTAGGATTTCCTTCTTGAAGAATGTCCAGCCTTCTTGAACATCTTTGTCCTAAATACTATCAGAAGAATGCCAGAAAATTGTGAAAATATTCAAAATGTTTGCAGATTTGGGATCTTATCCAACAGCTAAGCACCACACAGACACTCACTCAACCCAACCCCAACACAAGCAGGACAGGTAAGAGAATAGGAAGACCAAGAAAACTGTGGGTCAAGATAAAGATACTTTAATAAGGAAAGAAGAAAATTAAAGAAAACAAAAACAGAACTGATGCAAAACAAACACTCACCACCTCCCACAAACAGATTGATGCCCAGCCAGTCTCTGAGCAATGGCTATGTCCCCCAAAACCCTCTCCTCTCAGTTTTTATTGCTGAACATGACACTGTATGGCACAGAATATTCCTTTGGCAAATTCAGGTCACCTGTCCACATTATGTTCCTTCCCAGCCTTCATGCCCATCCCCAGACTACTTGCTGTGGGGGCAGAGTGAGAAAAAGAGAAAGCCTGGATGCTGTGCAAGCATCCTTCAGCAATAGCCACAACAGTGTTATCAACACTGTCTTAGTCACAAATCTGAAATACAGTGCCATGAGGGTTGCTACAAAGAAAATTAACTCCATCCCAGTCATACCCAGTACACCTTGGTAGTGTTTCAGTGTTAATTATCTGAATTTAAATTAAAAATTTAAATTTTAATTTAAAGCACTTTCATTCTGACATTCTTGAGTTTAAATTCCATTGATCTTGTGGTGTCATTGTCTATCACAATGAAGTATTATCCCTTAAGCTGACTTAATCAAACTTAAGTGCCTCAGGAAACAACATAATCTAATACAACTTTTTTGTAGGCTTTGAAGCTGTTTTCTTGTCTAAACACCTTCTTATACTTTTTTTAATTATTATTTCTTCAGGTGAAAAAAAATTTATTCTGTTTAACTCCCGAGATTTTGAGGTATTTTCCTATGGTGCTTGAGAGATGGACTAGTGGAAGTGCCTCACCTAGCCTCTGCTGCTGCAGTCTGGTTCCAAGGAGATGGAATTGCTTTGTATAACAGCTGATCCCAACAGTTGGTGGGCTGAAGGAGCAGCCATGGGAAACCCCTGCAGCCTTGCTGAGGGGGTGGCAGGTGCCTTGGTTGCACAGCTTTGCTCACCCTAGGGGGAGCAGCCATGAGATAAACCCTTAGGCAAACATCTCTAACTGACTTACTGTGACTCGGATGCTGGCTCCTGGCCTACACAAATCTTCAGGTATGAACTGATTTGACAGTTACTGTAGCTACCTTGCTCTGGCATATCCACACAATGACTCTCTTCTTTCAAGCCTTTCCTTCCTTCATAAGCAAACTGTCTATTCATGTTAATCTCAACCTCTTTTATTCTTGCAGGATGCTGAAGAAAATTCCAAGTATAGTACCACATCCTGGTAATGACCCCACAACCCTCCCTAGCATGACAGATTGTGATTGCATATGTGTCATGGTTTAACCCCAGACAACAATTAAGTACCACACAGCCACTTACTCTCCCCATAGTGAGATTGTTGGGAAAATCTTTAATTGTAACAAATAGTGTTTAGTCTTGCTGATACTGACATCTCAAGAGTCAGAAACAGTTAACAATTTGCTCAGAGAGTTACAGGGAATGAGAAAGGAATTATGAAACAAGGTTCTGTCTAATTGTTGCAAAATGTGGAATATGTAAAAATTTCTTAAGAAAAGATGTTCTTTGATGTTTGGTTTTTGTAAACCTTCAAGCCTAATCAACAAGAAGGGAGATTTAATCCATGAAACAGATTAGTAGCTAGCTAGCAAGTAAGCTCCAAGTGATGTCCATATGTTTGAAAAACAAATTAAAGTTTAGGGCTTGACATGCTTCAATGATCTCATACCTGGGGGGGAGGCTAACAAAGCTTGAGAGGAAATGCAGAACTTATGTGCCACAAGGACGTTTGGCGGAACTCCCAAGATAAGGAGGAAACTAATAAAGCCAACTCAGCAATTGTGCCAAAATCAGCTCCAACTGAGTAAAACATAATTCCGGCAGGGGGAGATCTGCGACCACTGACCCAAGAAACCTACCAACCCAAAAGAAAAGAAAGACTGAGCATGCAGACTAATTAGCATGAGAATCGAGAGAATCATTAACCAATAGAAGATAGAATACTAATTAATAAGAGAACTATATAACTTGTAGCCAACGAACACTAATTCCTTTGTTTGCTAAAATGTGTAAAGAGTTTGATAGTTGGTGTGTGCATGTTAGGAGGAGTGACCCCCCCCATGCATCTGGTGCTGAAATAAAGTAATGCCTGCTTTCTAATACTGAAATTACAGTGTTAGATAGTTTTATTTTCACAACATTTTTGGTGACAGGATGGGGGAGAGAATTGGAATAAAAGTGAGAAAACTTGTGGGTTGAGATAAAGACAGTTTAATAAGCAAAGCAAAACAAGGAATTAATTAAGCAGCAGGCAGGTGTTCAGCCATCTCCAGGAAAGCAGAGCTCCATCATGCATAACAGTTACTTGGGGAAGACAGATGCCATAAATTCAAACATCTTCCCCTTCCTTCTTCTACCCCTCAGCTTTATATGCTGAACATGATGTCATATGGTATGGAATATCCCTTTGGTCAGTTGGGGTCAGCTGTCCTGGTTGTGTCTCCTCTCAACAACTTCTCCACCCCCAGCCTACTCACTGGTGAGGTGGGGTGAGAAGCAGAAAAGGCCTTGGTTGTACGTAAGCACTGCTCAGCAATTAAAAAAAAAAATATCCCTGAATTATGATCACTGTTTTCAGAATAAATATAAAACATAGCTTCATACTAGCTACTATGAAGAAAATTAACTACCCCAGCCAAAACCAGCACAATATATGGGAATCCAAAGAGGACAAAGAAGACTTCCTCTTTCCAACACGCTGTAATTGTGTTGCTCAGAAAAGAAGTTTTTCACTGAAGCAGCCACTACTTTCTCTTTCCGCTCTGGGAACAGGTAGACTCCAGCAGTAAGATGATTTACTTTTTTATTTTTCTGAGCATGAGCCACCTTAAACAAACAGCTTGCTCATTGATCACTTCAAAACAACTCTAGTTAGATATCAAGAGGAAGGAGTGTTCTGCCTCCAGCTGGGGGATGCTTTCCCCATGGAGGCAAGTATTCTCTGTGCAGCTGCATGTCAAGCCTTCCTAAATATGCCTTAATGCCAACTGTAACTGCATAGGAAGACTAAGAAATGCATATGTGTTTGTTAGGGGGCTCTGATTTTAGACAGGAAAAACCTGAAACAAAAAACCCCCACAAACCATGCCACACTAAACAGTAACGTGTGACTTAGGCCAGGTTCCCTGCCACGCTGAGCGCGCCCTGCCCCCTCACACAGGAGCTGCAGCGGGCACCAAAAGCGGCACTAGCTCCAGCCCCAGCGCCCGTTCGCTGCTGCGGCGGGGCAGGCGAGCGCCAGCTGCGTCCAGCCCCTACAGTATCCGGCGCAACTAGAAAGCCGTTGCGCCATGCCCTCCAAGTGGCCCTTCCTGCCGCCATTGTCCCGGCGGCGCTGTCCCCTCACGACTGTTGCTCCTCCTCCTCCCCGCTCTGTCCCAGGGCGCAGGACTGACATCACGCCCAGGGTTTCCATTGAACTAAGGGAGGAGGAGGTTGAGCGGAGTGGCAGCGTGATGGCGGTGGTTGGGAGGACATAAGAAACGGCGGCGGAGCAACAGAGCACTTACTCACCAGGGTTCTCCCTGCCCAGTTTGGGGCCCTATTGTTCAAGCCGGTGGGGGCTACAGGCGAGCCCACCGCGTGGGGCTGTAAGGAGCCAGCGGCCCAGACCTTGTGGCGGCCGCAAGAGCAGCCTCCGACCTTAGGTTGGAGCACAGACCTCTTCGTGGGGTGTAGCGCCGTCTCGGACCAGAGCAGCCCTAGGAAAGTCAAGCCGGGCGCGCGCACGCACACAGGTAGGCAAAGGCCCGCCATGGCTCCTTTTCTTTTCCCTAGTCCGCAGTTGCGCGGTGGTTGTCGCTTTCGAAGGTGGATGGAGAGGCAACTGGCGTTGAGAAGAGGTTGGATGCCCAGCCTCCCACTGGGCTCCTGGATCCGGTCGCTGTTTTCCGAGGAGGGAGGGAGAGAGCTGTGAGAACTGAGGCGGTTAGTCGGGGTTGAGCCTCTTTCCCTGGGTCCTGCGCGGGTAGTGTGACGAACCGGCTGGGAGGCCTTCGCTCTTCTCTAGCCATGGGGGGGGGGCGCTGGGAGGAGCGAGCAAGGAAGACAGCGGCCGCCTTGGCAATACTTCCAGGGAGCCTTGGCCAGGAGCGGCGCCTGTGCGGGTCGCGCCACCAGCAGAGGGCCGTTTTCGGGGGCGGGAGGTGAACTCGCGAGAGGTAGGGAAGAAGCCCTGGCCTAGGCTCTCCTCAGGAGTGGTCGGTCACGGGAGGCTGCGAGAGGGTGGTGCGAGTGGTCAGGCAGGATCGTCTCAGAGCAGGGAGTGGCTGATAAGGAGAGTTTCATGGCCACTAAAGATCTTTCCTGGGGCCCAGAGAGCGTCGGTCCCGGAGGTGGCAGTGTTCGTACCCTGAGCATGGGAGGGCAGATGGCGTGGATCTTGGCCTCGTTGGGCAGCCAGCGGCCGATCCGCGAGGAACCACCAAGCTGCCTGGCTCGCCGCCGTGGGGTCCCAGCCTCACTTGGCGGCCTCTCTGGGGTTACAGGGCTCTTTCCTATCACTTCTCTTCCTTCATCGCCTTTGTTTACTGTCTGGAGTGGCCCCGGTGTCTGAGATAGTACCTGAGCGCAGGGCTTTTTCCATCCCGGAACGAGGCGGCCCCCGCCTCCATCATGAGCTGTAGGTCGAGCTGTATTAAAGGGCACCTCGAGGCAGGCAACCTAAAGGCGAGCCTCTACTCGCTTTCACACCACTAAATCTGTGAGAGGCGCTGCTCTTTAGCTTATTACCAATGAGTTCAAATTTGCATTCCATTTAAAGTAAATCTAAACTTTTCCTAGGTGCATCTGACATGGTAGAGATCTGACTGAAGATGTTCATGTGTATGAAATAACGGTCACTCTATCTGCGGCATCTTATTAGCTTGATGTAGTTGAGCCATTTATTTTAAATGGGACAGTCTTTATTTTCCTGACTATCCCCAACAGAATGTAAACTATGTCTGTGTGTAGAACCGCTTCTGATATGTGTTTTGTTAACAAAATGATTTTGATAGTCAGGTCTTAGAGCATTAATATTCATAATTTTTATGTGTTTCAGGAGGCTGTTTTCCTCTAAGAGTAAGATCAGGTTGTTCTTAAGACAGGACTATGGCACACCAAAAGCTATTTTTCAATTAAAAAGAAGGTGCCAAATGTGATAGATACTCCCTTTTGGTGGTGTTATGACAGGATTAGGTTATTTTCAGTATTTTTCAGTTGCTGCAACCATCAAATATTTCAAATTATCTCAACATTTTCCTTTACTACTTTAGGCAATTTGGGAAAAATCTTGCGGAGAACAGTTGAGTAAAAAAGTCACCTGGAAAACAGAGTACCAAGAAGTAATTTCTTGTCATCTACCTTCTAACCTGAGTGGACTTCTATTTATCTTTTAAACTTCTTAATATTTACAATGAACGGGCACAGTGATGAAGACATTGTAAGAAACAGTAGTGGAGAGTCAAGGTAAGCACGTTCAGTCCTTGGTTACATATTCTCCTGTACTTTGTTTTTTAGAACTGGTTTATGTTTTAACTTTGTGCCAAAGCTTCCTGGTGAGCAAGTGGACTGACCATGCTTTTTTACAGATGCTTAATCTGCTTGTTAGAATCAGTTTCATTTAATGACTATAACAATTGTGTATATACCTTACATAATAGAATTTTAATTCTATTTAAGCTCTATTAGCATCATTCTTTTTCCTCAAAAGTTGTCTGAAACGTCAAAAGCTGAAACAGATTAGATTGAAATGATAAAGTAAAACTCATGTCTATCTATAGAGTGCATGGCATGCATGCATAATACATGCTATATAACTCCCAAACTATGCTACCTCTAAAGTTGGAACAGTGGACTGTTAATTCTAGGGAGGCTTCCTTTTTTATTTTTTTTTAATTTTTATTGAGTTGTCAAAGCAGTATAATGGAAAGTGTTAACTTCATGTTTGTTTTCCAAAGTGAAAGTACAGTTTTCCCAGCTGTTTTCTTAATTAAAGAAAAATCCGCTCCTCTAATGTTGATTGCTGGTGTGCTAGGATGTGTAGAGGGTTCACTTGGTTGGAAAAGCCTGGTTAGAACTTCCCTGCTGCAAGATAAGGATAATAGTGAACTTGTAGGGGTGGAATTGAATTCTTATTCTAGAACACTGCTAAGTTGAACAAGTATCTACTGCACTAGGAAGTTAATATTTCTAAAACTGGGAATATGATGAATGCTTCAGATTTAAGAAGGCAAGGCAAACTTACAAATAGAAGCTGTTGTGATCATGCTGTCAGTCTACCCATCTGTCTTGTCTGTTTCCTCCTCTTTCTGATCACAGCCTGTTGAACCCGTTAGTTGATTTCATTAGTCAGAGGTTATAAAGAAAACTGAGTTCTGTGGGCTTTATGAAAACAGCCAGTTGGGTAGAGTGGATAAATTATTGCCCCAAGTGAAAAAAATCCAAGAAGATAATGGCCTGCTGATCATTCAGCACATGGTGGCCATTAAGCTTGCATGTAGCATGGTGAGTAATGGGGTGAGAGGAAGGGGGAAGAGAGAAGAGTTTAGATAATATTAGGTGTAAATTTGTCGGAAACCTATGAACAGTAAAACTAAAGAAAATTAAAAACAAAAAAAAGTTGTTAATATTAAGCTTTGATGTTATACCTAGAAATATTCTAGAAAGTCAGTAAACTTTGAATCTTGTGAATAATTTGTAAGCTTTTTTTGTTGTTGTTAGATTTCTACTTCCAGTAAGGATGGTACTTGTTTAGTTAGTAAACAAATTTTGGGTTTCTTCTAGTAAGTGTCAAAATATTCTTGATTACTTATATTAAAAAGAAAAACCCCAAACCAAACCAACCAAACAAAAAAACCCACCAAAAAACCCCCCACCAAACCCAATAATAAGCCTTGTCAGTTGAGTAGAGGAACATGAACAAAATAAAATGATGTGACCAAAGCTAGTCTTCTGAACTTTTAGAGGGTTATAACTAAGACCCCCAATAAACATTAACTTACTGGGGACAACTCTGATGACTTTGTATTTAGGAAGTTTTTTACTATTTCAAATGAGCCACCTAGCTAAAGATAATGTAGGAATAATACTGCATATCAAACTATGACTACTTGTAAATACCAGTATATCAAAGTTACTCAACAGCTGTAGCAATTCTCAAGACTAAACCAACTAAATATCAAAAAAGCATTCAACTTTATTATAAGCAAATATCAGGAAGATGCAAATTACTTAAAACATGATAGTTACCTGTGAAGTAAGACTTTGTTTTGCATCTTAAATGTGTCGCTGAGCACAGTTTAAAGCTTTAAAAAAGTTTTAAAAAGTTAAACTTTTTTCCCTTATGCTTGTATCAGTCATTAACCCTGTAGCCTGATTCAAACAGATCCTGGAAAACCTATTTGTGTGCTTGCCATTTGCTATCAGGGAACTCTTGAACAGACCTTACTTCTTTGTAGGTAAAAAAGGGTATGCTCAGTAAAACTTATCTGGAAAGTAGCTGACTGGGGTTCAATTGTACTTCCTTTTTCCAGGAAGCAGAAAGTGGCTTCTTGCATCAAGGTCCCTTACCATTTTTTATGTTCTTAAAAGCTGATGACACTAATTTCTGTGGATTGAATTTGCTTTGTTGATTTAATAGTCTGTGGACCACAAAAGATAATTAAGTAAAGCCAGCTCTGTTAGCAGGCTTGAATTTGCTGTATAAACTCGTACCTTCCACAGAAGATTAAAAAGATAAATTGAAAGCCACTATTCTAAGTTCTTTCAAGAAACCTAAGTGGGAGTTAAAACAAAGATTCCACAAGTATAATTACAGAAGTATTTTCATCTATTGGTTTCTTTTTGGTAGAAGTAGGTAATACAAATTAGGGGAAAAAAAAAGGTGTATATGTATAGAGAGAGTTATATTTGGTTTACGTGGTGAGGTTTTGGTAGTGAGGAGACTGTAGGGGCAGCCTCCATCAGAAGAGACCAGGGGCTGCTGCTGTGCTGGACAAAGCCAGTTCCAACTGGCTCCAAAATAGATTTGCCACTGGCCAAACAGGAGCCAATCAGTGAAGCTGGGGAGCCTCTGTGATAACATTTAAGAAAGGATGAAATGCTGTGCAGCAGAGTGTGTGTGAGAGAAGGAGGAATGAGGGGGAAAATGCAAGAGAAAGAGCTTTGCAGACACCTAGGTCAGTGAAGGAGGGGTAGGAGGTATTCCAGGTGTTGGAGCAGAGATTTCCCTACAGTCTGTGGAGAGAAGAACACTCCAGAGCAGATATCCACCCTGCAGCTCGTGGAGGGCTCCATGCCAGAGCAGGTGGATGTGCCCTGAAGGAAGCTGCAGCCTCTAGAGAGCATGCCTTCAGAGAGGAGATTTTCTGTCAGGAATTGCAGCCCCTAGGGGACCCACACTGGAACAGTCCGTTCCTGAAGGACTGTACCCCGTGGAGAGGATCCATGATGGAGCAGTTTGTGAAGGACTATCCTGTGGGAGAGATCTTATGTTGGAGCAGGAGAAAAGTGTGAGGAGGAAGGAGTGACAGATAAGCTCTTAAGAACTGACTGCAACCTCCCATTCCACAGGGGGGTTAGAACTAGAAAATCTCTAAGGTCCCTTCCAACCAAAACCATTCTATGATTTTCTCCCCACTCCTGTAATGGAAATGAAATTTTATTTTTGTCTTTGTGTCTCACCATTCTACTTTAATTGGCAAGAAATGAATTTGAGTTGTCAGTCTAAGTCAGGAAAAGGGAATCAAGTGCATGCTTCAGAAGAGATGACAGGAAATAATACTTCTTGGTAGCCTGAACTTAATACTCTTTGTTCCCTTTGCTTTATATTAGTGGTGATTAATAAGATGAATGTCTTTTACACGTCTAAATCAGATCGAGTAGTTCAGTTTCCTTTAATAAAAAAAAAACCCCACTTTAATTGTATTTGCCTAAATAAACTTACCTATGAACTTTCATTTTTAATAGTTTGGCATTTAGTGTTTGTTACTTCTATTCATTCTGAAAGGAGCTCTTCAAATACATGACCTTCCTTGGACCTCTGTTTTATTAAAATAGGGTGAACTGTCATCTCAGATGCTTTTCAAAGACCTTGCTGAAATTCATATTTTCTGGGTTTAATGGGTTAAACTTTTATTTTGCTCAAATTGATGTTCTATTTCCTGTTGGTTTTAAATTGGAGGATTGTTAAGGCAGTTTAGTGTAATGAATGCCCTCTAAATCATCAGTGATAAATTATCTTCTCTTTGGTCCTTTATCAACCTAGACCTTATACTGGAGTTTAAATGCTCTAACAGTGCTTTTGCAGCATGGCTTGGGTAACTGTCTGTCTTGAAGTTTCTCTTCCTAGTGCCTTGTATAAATTAGCCAACTGTTCCTAGTTGTGTGTTCTGATCAGGGGGACCTTGTTTTAAAAAGTAAACTAGTGAAGCTAAACCTAAGACTAGTGAAAAGAACTCGTGACTCTGTAACAGAACACTTGTTTTTAATGTTTGCCAGTGATGTTTTTCTTTAAGTCTGTGTCTCCTGTCATCTTCCCAAAGCGTACTCTGATTTTATTCCATAGATATTTGTCACAAATGAGTGTTTTAGGTCACTCAAAGAATCACCAGCAAAGGTATCAGCAAAAGCAGGCTTAATATTAAAGTGAAAGCATGACAAAGTTCATTGGTAAGGTTTACTCTGCTATTTACTAGATGGTTAAAGCACACAGAGAAAAATTGGACTAAAATCTAAAGCTAAAATGGACAAAAAATCATCTACAAAGAGGCTGGGGATGGAAAAGGGTAAGGATAAAAAGGAATAAGGAAGACCCTTCTGTTGAGTCACAAGGTTCAGAGCGGACCCCCTTGCCAAACTGAGCCCCAGACCTGACCAACAGTTTAGGCCTAAAGGTTTTAACAGTACTTAAACTTAACAGCACTTAATAGCCTAATTTAAACAATTTAACAAGAGATTCTATAGAACTTACTATAAACACAACAGTAACTCACTTATAGGCCTAACTTACAAATCTAAAGTACTTAAGAATCTAGGACAGCAACATTCCTAGTACATTTGCTATAGCACGTTCATACTCACACACACACAGACCTAAAGAAGTATGTACAGGGTATATACTTGTGAAAAATTCCCCTCGAATTCAGTGAAATGCTCACATCGGATGCCTTTGCATCTTCTCAATGGGCAAAGGGTTGAGTCTTGAGGAGTGGGGGCTATCAGCCCAAGATCTGTCATCAGCATTTGGTGATCCTCCAAGCATAGCGAACTTGAGAGTTTGCTGGCTCTGAGAGCTGTCCCACTCAGAGGGAGGTTGCTGGTCACAGCCTGCTGCAGGCCAGGAGAGCTCAAAGGGTCTCATTTTGGACCGCTATTTATAGGGTCACAAGAGAGTTGGCTTTAGTCATAGTAATTTCCCATCCTGGCCCCAATTTGGGTCAGTAACTTTCTTTGAAATTTCAATAACAAAAATGTTATTCCACTTGAGTTGCTATTTGGAGCTCCTTAGACAGTACTAGTTCCTGGGAACAGTGTTTCTGATAAGCTCAAGAGGAGCTCAGCCCAGGTGCTGTTCATCAAGGCCAAGGCCTAACTGAGCATTTCTGAGATCATAGTGCAACTGGAGGAGGGAGGGGAAGCACCACCACAATTGGGGTTTGAAAAATTAACAGGTGCAAACATGTAACAATTATCTCTTGATAGTAAGGTATCTTGCTTTTCTTGCAAAATAGTTTGAAAATAAATATTGTTTTTGTGGTTCTCTCTTAAATTGCTCTTGACTATATTGAGAATATCCAGAGACAGTTTCAAACTTTCATACCGAATCAGATTTCACATCTGCTGCTGTACAAATGCAACTTTGACTCAAGGGCTAGGGGTGTGAGAAGTTTCTTTACTAGATATTGTGGAAGATGTAGTTTGTAGACTTTACATTGGTTTGCCAACATACATGAAATGATAATTTTTCATGTAGAAATCCCATCCTGAGAGCATGCTATTCACTCAATATATATTCCTTCATGCCTACTACAGCAGGTTAGCACTGTCAGTTAACTTCGGCATCACTGCAGTGATTTGTTTGCATAGTCAAGTAGTCTCACTTCAGTAGGTTGGAAGAAGCCATTCTTGCTTTATCCATCACTTTTGCTTCTTTTTTTCATGGTCCTGTGATGCTCCTGTAACTGTTTTGTATAGTCTCATGCATTCCTGTCTTTGTTTAGTGTTGTTGGTTTTGGGTTTGGTTGTTTTGTTTGTGTTTTTTTCCAATTGAACAGTGTATGTAATGTATGGTTTCTTATTCGAGAATATATTTTATCAAATAATGCTGTTTTAATTTTACTGGGTTTTATATATATAATATATAAACAATATAAAAATTATTTGAAGCACAGAGGAAGACTTATGACACATTTTTGAAAGAGGGACTTACAAATGCAGGAATTCTGTTTTGGTTAACAGAATTAAGTATCTAAAAGAGCAGAAATGCTATTCAAAAGCAAATACTGAATATTCCCTTTTGGTATACATCATATTAACAACTTCTTTATTCTATATTCTTGTAAGGCTTCTCTTCCATTGATTAAGGTGGTTCCTGCTATAGTAATTCCCATAACAGGTGATTCAAATAATTGGTTGCAACATTTTAAAGGTATTTCTGCTACAGTCTCTGCCACTGGTCCCTTTGGACCAGGTTCTAGGGTTTAATATTGCAATGAACTCTTCCCCTTGCCCCTACTCTGGCTTGGACTTATCTACAGACTGCAGTCCCTTAGGGTGTACCTGCTCCAGCATAGCCTTCCTTACCCATGGATGCAGGCCATCCAGGGGTGTACCTGCTTTTTTGTGGGCTCATCATGGCTACATGCTTTGAGGTGCTCCAGAGAACAATGGTATCTACCCAGCAGAAAGCCATGACCTCTCTAAGCTCTGCACCCACCATGACTGACACAGCTGCCCAGACAGCTCCAGTGGGAAGATGTGTCAAGCTGCAGAGTGTGCCCTGCTCTTATGCCAGTACCAGATGTCAGTAGTGAGCATGCCTGTGGGAGGTGCACCCAGGTAGAGAAACTCCTCCACTTAGTGACAGAGCTCTGTCAGGAAGTGAGTAGGTTGAGGAGTATCAAGGAGTGTATGTGAGAGAGAGACTACTGGAATTGCACCCTACCTTCCCTGGGACAGGCCTGACCCACAGATGAGGTATGTGATATAGAGGACTCCCTATCCTCTCTCCTCCCAACTTAATAAGGTGACATAAGGGATAGGGGCCAGTGGAGACAAATGCCTGCCTGGCACAGCAGACATGTCTCCTCTGTGACTGCCCCACTTTCCCAGGTGCCCTGGCATAATAGATATGAGGCTCTGCAAGTGGAGCTGAACAGTAATGAGGACAATAGGTCATCTAGCACAGAGGTGTTGCTGGGGTTGTCGGCCTACGCCCTGCATCAAAACTGCTTCCATAAAGAAAACAGGTTGTTGTCATAGGAGACACTCTTATGAAAGGAACAGAAAATCTCATATGCAGACCAGACCCACTTTTTAGGGAAGTCTGCTGCCTTCCTGCGACCCAGGTTAAAGATGTGAAGAGAAAGCTTCCTACCCTGGTACAGCCTTCGGATGATTATCCATTATTGATTTTTCAGGTAGGCAGTGAGGAAGTTGCAACAAGAAGTCCAAGGGCAATCAAAAGAGATTTCAGGGCCTTGGGATGACTGGTTAAAGGATCAGGAGCACAAATAATATTCTCCTCTATCCTTCCAGTCACAAGGAATGATGAGGGAAGAAACAGGAAGATCCAGCAGATCAATACCTGGCTCCAAGCCTGGTGTCACTGGCAGAATTATGGGTTCTTTGATCATGGGTTGGTCTGGATGACACCAGGTCTGAGTGAGACAGATGAAGTACTATTTTGCCAGGAGATGAGGGTCAGCACAAGAAACACAGACACGAACTTTAAAGAATAAGTGTATAAATTTGCTGTAGTGCAAAACAGCAAAAAATGACAAAAGAAGCAAAGAATTATAAAAGGATAAGCTTGGCAATACACCTAATCATTACTACAAAGAGTATCTATAGTGATTAAGAAAGATACATCACCAGTTACCCTTTAATACATTACCATTATCATCCAGACCCACACGTCAGCTGGGGAGCCCCGATCACAGCAAAGGGTTGGAGAACCACTCCCAGTAACTGGGAAATCCTATTCAGTGTGTCCACTCATAGGTGAGGCCTCTGTTTTTGCTGTGAAAAGGGTCCAGCTTTTATACTGTTAAACAAACAAGCTTACATAATCACTTAGTGTGGAAAATATCTGACTTCCTTCTCTTCTTGGGTTTCACCCAAAGCCTGGCCAGGGCTCAGAGGAAAATCAAGGGAGTCAATTTGGACCATCTACTGTCGAACAAGGCCAGCCATCTACTTCCATGAACTTGACTAGTTTCTAAATACAGAAAGATGGATACATTCATATCTCATTAACGAGCAGATACTAATCTTCACTAATAAGCGGATACTAATATATCTTGCTAACAAGCATACATGTTTACACAGGTGTAGTCTTATCATATTACATATTTTACTAAGGATTATGCATAATTTTGGCTAATAAGCGGATACATGGCTAAATATAACATTAGGTTGGAAGGCTCATCTAGAAGTCAACTCTGGCTTGGGGCCTGTTGTTCAGGCCTCAGCACTTTAGGTACATCTGTCTCAAAGGGGGGAAAAGATATTTGCATAGGAGTTAGCAGGGCTCATTGAGAGAGCTTTAAACTAGATTGAAGGGGGAAAGGGATAAACCCACTCACTAGAGATAAGCCTAGAGGCAGCATGCCAATGTTTGAGGAACTAGTGAGGTCCTTTGGTCTGCTGTCTTAGTGGAGGTAGGGGATGGAGATCCATGT
>JAXCLP010000085.1:1941445-1955455 GCA_035584035.1 Lepidocolaptes lacrymiger
GCTCACTTAAACACAGATGAATGAAGACCCCATTTGGAAAATCACCAGGTCAGCGGTCCAGAGCTGATGCAGGTGAGGTATTACTCAATTTGAGGGTTGTTTCTTTAGTGGGTAAAAAGTATCCTTATCTTATAGATTTTTCTTATGTACTCATGGCTTTATGAAACTGTTACTGTTTGTTTGTGGTTGGGGAGTTGTTGGTTGTTGTTTCTTTTTTAAGATAAGAATTATTGGTTTCATTTAAAAAACTGGAATTGAAAGGATATACATAAATTTAAGCTGTACAGAATTACATTTATGAAGTTGTACTGGTTTTGGCTGGGATAGAGTTAAATTTCTTCATAGTAGCTTGCATGGTGCTTTGTTTTGTATTTGTGCTGAAAACAGTGTTGATAACACACTGATGTTACTGCTGAACAGTGCTTACACAGTCTCAAGGCCTTCTCTCTTTCTCATGCTGCATGATAGACAAACTTATGTAGTAATGGAATTACTTTTTGTATGTTTCCTAATTCCAGATGTATATTAGGAAAGTGTAGCAGGTACCCATTATTAAGAGACTGCATAACCAACTCTATAATGTTTTTGCATGCGTATATTGGAGGTTTTTTTAAACATACTGCTACTGAGCAGGAAAGACTGAGCATTTATCATCATAATTTCACATATAGTGTTCAAATTATTTGAAAATAACAGCAAAAGCAGTAATTGATTTAATCAGTTCATAAAATTAGGATTTTGAAAGCCAAAAGACCATGCCATGTGATATAAATTAAAATTATAGTGAGTTTGTTGTATTTTATTAAAATAAATTTAAAAAAAAACAACTGGGAGAGAAAAAAGCTATCAAAAGCATGACTAGATCAAGTGACAAGAAGTTGGAATTAAAAATCCAAATCAGTAGTAAAGACTTAGATGTGGTGGCTTCTTTGAAAAAGCTAGTTTTCCTGTCCTGTCTTCCTACAAAGGTATAAGGACTTAAAGAGCACAGTTGCCTGTCTGAAACACTGTAAAGGTGTCCTGGTTTTGTCCGGGACAGGGTTAATTTTTTGCAGTAGCGGGGAGGTTATTCTATACCACCTCACATCGTTGCTGGGGGCAGGGGAAAGGGACTCTCTTCCAGGGAGAAGGGATTCTTTCCAGCCAAGAAAATGTGATGGAGGGAGCCATCTAGTATTGTCTATTATCAGAGAGTTTTTCTGTGTGAATCATTCCTTTTCTTGTACCCTCTGTCATTAGTTATGTTGAGATAAGAACAGTTTAATAATTGAAATTAAGGTAAAATACAATAATAGTGGTAAATAATAATAACAACAACGATGATGATAATTAGTTGCTGTTCCTGTTCGTTTTCTTATCTTATTGTTTCCGGTAAATTGTTCTTATCTCAACCCATGACATTTGTCTTTTGTGCCTCCAATTCTTCTTTCTATCCCGATGCAGTGGGGAGGGGGAGGGGAAAGTGAGGGAGTGAGACAGCAGTGCATGGTTTGGAGAGTCTCAGTGGGGGCACTGAATTGGGGAGTACCATTCCTAAACTATGACACAAGGCCACAGAAGGAACTTGCCATAAGATAAGCCACCACAGCGGGAACTTGAGATAAACACAGATGGGAGGAATTTACGACAGGCCTGGAGGAGGCAACATCTGGTTAGCACATCCTGGTTAATGCATCCAGACAAAAATCCCCACTGTGGCAAACTGTGGGAAAGCAAACAACTGCTCACACACATATCACCCCAAGTTATGGGAACAGCACCTGTGACCACCCTGTGGATACCTGGAACTTGGACTGTATTGATGCCTAAAATCCTGAAAGATAGGCACTCAGAGAAAACATTACTAGAAAAAGATAGATAATATTTTTATTGGGAGTTTGGAGGCTTTGGGCCTCTGCTGGGCCTACAAAATGTGCGTTCTTTCAACAAGGATCTCTGCGTCCAAAAATCCCTGAAGAACCCCGCCCTCAGTAAGGTTACAGTTTTTATACTCTTCCTAACAATTAACATATTAGATATCTATAACCAATCATCATTTCCAATTCTCTCGGTGGTCCACCCATCGGGGTCCTGGGCTATGCCCCCTGGACCACCTCCAAGGGTTTCTGGGCTCTTCTATTGTTTTGACTTCAAGTTATCTTGCAGGTGGCTCTGAAAAACATCGTGACCTTCAGAAAGCCTGAAAATGTGTGAGAAAATCACTTTAGTAATTTCTAACACTACTTAATATGTGAGCAAGAAAACCTATACTTCTAAAACTCTCAAAATCTATTAAATACACACCAAATCTTTAGGCATCAGTATAAAGGTGGTACCCCCAGGAGAATGACTCCAGGACCCCCACCACTGAGAAGCCCAGGGTCAGGGGCTGGATCCACAGGTGGTGATTGTCTTCTGCTTGATATCTCTCTCTCTGCTCCCTGCTTTTTTTTCTTTCTCTCTCTCTACCTCACATTTATTGTTAAATAAAATCTGTATTATTGACTCTAGCATATGGTCTCATTTGCACCTTAATTTGGGCAGAGGCATCTCTCACTAATCAGATCTTAACAAAAGGAAAGGCCTTTATTTCCTGTAAAGTAGCTTTAAAAGAGGAGAAAAATACATTTGAGTAAAGTATCCAGGTTTTTGAAGTCTACCTATACTGGGAAACAGACTTAATAGTTCCATCTAGAGAAATAAGGGATAACACTAAGGATGGAAAAATGAAGGAAAGACAAATTTGTTTCTTATTTTTTCACAACAGTAGTGTGTGTGTCAGCAGCCTTAGTGATTTTGTACAAAGCAGCCTCCCAGGATATAGTTTCAGTAGATCAGTCAGCTTCTTCGTGCTTGGCATTCTGCTTGTGCTTCTAATTAGTGCATGTTTCTCCTCAATATAGGTGAATCCTGATTTTCTTTTTCATTATAATTGTCTGTAGGTAAGTTGTGATTACCCTTTGTTGTGGTTTTAAGTCCAGCTGGAGATGAAGCACCATGCAGCATCTTGCTTACCCCTTCCACCCCGGTGGAATGGGGAAGAAAATCAAAGTAAAACTTGTATGTTGAGATAAGAACAGTTTCATAATTGAAATTAAAGTAAAATACAATAGTATTGGTAAATAATAATAACAACAGTGATGATAATAAAAAGGGGGGAAAATGTTGCACAATGCAATTGCTCACCAGCTGTTGACCAATGCCAGACCCCCTTTCCAAACCCAGATTGCCCCCCCTTCTGAGTAACTCCCCCCAGTTTATATACTGGGCATGACATTCTATGGTGTGGAATATCCGTTTGGCCAGTTTGAGTTACCTGTCCTGGTTATGCTCCCTCTCAGTTTCTTTTGTGTACCTCCTCACTGGCAGAGCATGAGACAAGAGAAAAAAAAAGTCCTTGACTTATGATAAACATGATGTGGTGGATTCACCTTGGCTGAAAGCCAGGTGTCCACCCAGATGCTCTAGCACTCCCTTTCCCAGAGGGAAGGGAAAGATAAAATAAAAAAAAAAAAAAGAAGAAAAAAACTGAAAGCAGTGCATACATGCATACATGCACAAAGCAAAAGCCAACAGTCAATCTCTACTTCCCACAAGCAGTGATGGACGATCACTCCTCTGAAAAGCAGAGCTCCAACACAGCAACGGTTGTCAGCAGGCAGCCATTACAAGAGCACGCATGCCTTCCTCCCTGCTCCTTTTATATCTGGGTTGACGTCATATGGTATGGAATATCCCCTTGGTCAATGTGAGCCAGCTGGCCTAACCTGTGTCCCCTCCCAGGATTTCAGCTCCCGACTGAAGAAGGAATGTTACAGTGCTGCCCCCATTAGTAGCCAAAACATGGGCTTGTTATCAACACTTCTCTAGCTACCAATGCAGAAGCACAGCACTGCAGGGGCTACTATGAGAAAAATTCTGTTTCGGCCAAACCCACTGCACGTGACTTAGCAAAAAACCAAAACATCAGTGTATTAACACCATTCTTGCTCCAAATCCAAAACACAGCACTGTATCAGCTACTGAGAAGAAATTAACTCTACCCTAACTGAAACTAGGACACCCTTGTGTCCTAGTTCTGGCCAGGATAGGGTTAACTTTTGCAGCAGCCAGGAGGGGCACAGACAGGACCCTGGAGTTATTCTGTACCACTTCACACCATGCGCAGAGGGGTCACTTCTTTTCTGGTTTGCTGGGGTGTGCGGTTAAGTAGCACCCGGTTCCGCATGGTGAACAATCGCATGTGAATCCTTCACCTATCTTGTACATTCTGTTATTAGGATTGTTGTTGCTGTTCTTATCTCATTGCTTTTTCCAATAAATTTTTATCTCAACCTACGATCTTTACCTTTCTGTGCCTCCCATTCTTCTCTCCATCCCACCATAGAGGGAAGGGAGGAAGTGAGGAAGCAGCATGTGGTCTGGGGTGTTTTCAGTGGGAACACTAAATTGGGAAATACCATTCCTAAACCATGACACCTTGTGTTTAGTTTTGTATTTCAACTTGTTGAGCCTAGCGATCACTTGTTTTATGCTGTATAAACGTGATGCATGGTCCTTTACAGTCCTTCCTAGATGTTACCAGTACTGTCCTTGTGAATTAAGAAGAGGTCCCACTCTCAGATTCGACTACTTTAAGATGCAATGAAATCTTTTGGGAAACTTGGGAATTCATTTTACCACTCTTCTCCTGGTCTGATTTCCCAAACTCTTAAAGTTGACATTGGGCAGGCTATATTAGGTGTGAATAAACACTTCTCTAGAATTTTAGGTCACTAAAAGTAATTCTGAAAGAGACATCAGATCAAGAATAATTCTCGTGTGATTATATGATGTTTCCACAGCAGATTCAGAAATATAATTTTAATGTGTCCAGCTTTTGCTGCCTGTCATAAGGATGGGATATTCTGAGAAAAGCTGTGGTTTGTTTTGAAGAGTCCATTTACTTTTTATGGACTGAATGGAGAGTACCATCTGATATGACAACAATTAAAAACATTGCTAATAACTTTCTCCCACCCTTCCTTTTCTCTCCTCCTGCCTCCCCCAGGTGAAATGCGTGTACTTCCTCTAGAGTCCACACCCTCAAAGAATGTTTATTTTATTTCTGTGTTGTCTTGCTCTTTTTCTTTCCCTGTGAGAATGAGGTAGAAGCATTCAGAAACATGGTTCCTTTTGCTATTGAATTTAACAGTATTTTAAGGATATGTTGCCTAAAATCGAGGAAAAAACCTTTTGAGACAATATTAGTATAGGTAAAGTAGAGAGCAGTTCTTTAATGAAAGCTTTCAGGTGCATGGAGTATATAGGCACACACACAGTATAGGGTTCTTACAAAAAACACTACTTAATTATCATATCTAGTGGGTTTATCCAACCTGAGAACCTTTTGCCCCTGGTACCATCCTCAGAACTGCCCTGTTGGAGCACCTCTGAGGGTTTTGGGCCTTCTATCTTGTTCTGCCTTGTTGTTCCGGTCCAGGTGCATGTGTCCCAAATACGATGTCCTTGCTGCTATCTTGTCCATTGAAAAGACAATTAAACAGAAATTCAGGAAAGTGGCACAAACCATGAGAAACTGTTAGAAACTGCTAGCAGTTACCTCAAGTGTGAGAAATTATACAGCTATATAAAAATCTACAAATATTTAAAATATTAAAATCTACAAGTATATAAAAATCCTAAGGCATCATTTCCCCCTTAGAGACTTGACAAAAATTCTATCTTGTCTAGTCTCTACCACTTATTCTTAATATTATAGTGTAAAGATGAGCAACAACTATAGCATCAAATCACACAGCAAGCTATTATGCAAACACTAATGATAAATATAACTAATAAAAACAGTTGTTTTATCCAGGTGCAGTTTGGTAAGCATGAAGTAAGTTTATGGAAGATATCCCCAAAGCCCAATGAGACATCTTCGGGAGTTACCTGATGTAGAATTTGAGTTTGTTTCCAAATTTCAGCCAAATCCTTCGAAATTCTTCTGCTCTGATCTATGTAAGAACAACAACTGGAGTTAATGATGGTACACACGCCTCCTTGTGAGGCTAAAAAATCAAGAGCCATTTTGTTTTGCAAAACCATGCAAGACAAGCCATGAACTTCTTGTAAGGCCATGATTGCATCTAAAGTATGATTTTCAATATGTTCAATAACAGTTGAAATGTTAACAATTGCTTTTTCCAATTCAATTACTCCTAAAGAAGGAATAAGAGCCCTAATCATGCTGTGAAAAGACATGGGATGTTCAATAAGAGGATTGTTGGATCTTTTTATCCTTCTTACATAAGTTCTTATCCACTCATTTTGTTTTTCAGTATGATCAAATATCATTATGTTTGGGATTACAATCCCAAGAGCACAAGCCCGATCTTTATCAAGGGCAAAACTTTCCATGCTTCATTTTTACATATCCAATACCATCCTGAACCCTGTGGGGGAATCATTCTCCAGGGTGTCTGTGCCAATCTGTGGTTGTTTAGTTTTCTTAGTTTTGGTCTAGGCCTTCCCTGGTAACAAGGTCATAGCTAGGGAAGTATTCCATCCCATTCCTTTATGTAATCAGGTGTATATAAGACGAGGAGGGGAGATTCTTCTCTTCCTTTTGGGTGCTTAGAAGATAGCAGGTCTCAGTGTGTTGACCTCTCTCCTATCTATATGAGATGAGGCTAATCTGAGAGCTGTTGCCCGGAGGCATGTGGAGGTGAAGGAACTGTTCTCTTGAGGGAAGTTGGTGAGAGTTTATTGTGTTAGTTACTTTATTGAGCTATTCCCTGAGTTTTTGAGTGTGCATATCTGTTTTGGGGTTTTTTTACTCATTTTTTGTTCTTTTTTCCCTTCCCCTTTTCCCCCAAACAACCCCAAAAGGGAAAAGGGGGAAATTACCATTTTTGGTGTTAGCCTTATTTTAGATTCAGTTTTATGACAATACAGAGGGAGAATGATCTTTCCTGTGACATTAACAATCACACAGGGTACTGCATAACTTTCCTCATCAGGAGTTAAGCTGTTTAGGGCTACAGGCATGTAGGCCTTTGTGACTCATATCCAACTTCCAGATGCTAAAACACTTGAGTGATCATTGCATTTAGCCCTTATTAATGTTTGTCTCGTTCATTAAGACACCAATTGAAGGCCAGTTGTTATCCTCAGCAATTGTTGGCATTTGAGTACAAATCCAACAGTCATTTTTGTGAAGGATATTGGATATATTTTGGACTAGAGCCATGATGCCTAAAATTCCTGGAAAAGACTCTCAAAACAACATTAGTGGATATAGAGAAGTACCTTTATTTAGAAGCTTCCAGGTGCACACCAGAAGTATGCACACACGTGGTTCAGTGATGTTATAGTTTTTATAACTTCCAGTAATTAGCATATATGATATCTAAAACCAACCCATAGTACCCATTTCCCCTGGTGCCCACCCTCAGAAAGCTCAGAATTGCCCCTTGGAGCTTCTCCAAGGGCTCTGGGCCTTCTCTTCTGTTTTGTCTTCAAGCTATCTTGCAGGTGCCTCTTCAAAACACTATGTCCTTGGCAAAACTCAGAAATGTGTGAGAAAGTGTTCAGTGATCTCCAAACACCACCTAAAAATGTGAGCAATCCAGGAAAACCCACATAATTGTACAAAATCCACAGGCATCATTTCCCCCCTTTAGAGACTTGACAAAACTTATATTTTGTCCAGTCTCTACCACTTATACTTATCTAACTTTATACCATAAATATAACTAATACAAACAGTTGTTTTATCCAGGTCCAATTTGGTAACCATGAAGTAAGTTTGCTGAAGATATTTCCAATGCCTAATGAGACATCTTCGAAAGTTACCTGATTTAGAATTTGAATTTGTTTCCAAATTTCAGACAAGTTCATAATACAAATCCAACAATAATTTTTAATGACATTTTTTCTAGGGCCATATGCAAATTTTTGGTTCCAAACCTGATTCATGCATACCAGCAATACAAACTATACATACAGAAAGAGTAATTTAAAATACATTATCTGTAACAGTCTCTGTTGTTGCACTTGTTCCAGGAGCAGAGGCCTTCTTAGCTCTGGAGTAATAAGTCCAGGGATTCTTTGTTTTCACAAAAGCTATATCATCACTCAAGCAGGAAACTTGCCACACAAAAAAACCAATCCATTTTGTTGCTCAAGATGACATCACGTTTCTAATCTTCCAAGTGTTCCTGGAGTGTGAACCACAGGGGTACACCTCTGTCTCCTTGACTGTGGTGTGGGTAGTTATCAGTACTTCCAGTAACTCTTCCAGTTAGCATGCAGTGGGTCAGTGTTCCACCATTCAACATAGACTTAGTCCTCAGGCTGGAACAGATGAACAGGAGTGTCCAATCCTTTGGGTCTGGATAACACGATGAATCTCTGGAGTTTCTGCATGGTAGAGTCTAAACCACTAAATAATTTTTCAAATCAATTCACCTTATGTGAATATGGGGATCACAGGGACTTATGTTGTCTCTCTGCCTTGGTTGTAAGACTATAGGCAAGGCCTGGATCCATGACATAGATGTCTCTTGACAAATTTTGCTTATTTGTATTTTAGGAGTACCATTCATACTTTACCACTTGCTTAAGGTCTATAAGGAGTGTGCAAATACCAGGCAATTTCCAAAGAATCTTGGAATTCCTGCATCTCGTCTCTATGAGAGGAACTAAGCTTTTATGGTATGAAGTGGCTGACTGCCAGTCACAAATTTATGGGCCAGTTAGGAGCTTACCAAAGGCAGGGTGAGTCTGGAGTTTGATGCAACACCAAACGACATCCTGGCACTACCAATTGCTCCTCACAGAGAGCTTGCATTCTCTGAACAGATTCAAGTCCCAACCAGGGACAGGCCATCCTGCTGCAGTCTGCCCCTGACTGCAGTCAATCCTCTTCATCTCATGGAGTGGCAGTGCAGGTGCCTCTTGCCTCCATGCTATAAAAGCATCTTCATCAATACCAAAATGCATATGTGTATGTTATCATGACAAAAATAAGTTAGTATCAAATTAGTTACTGACCATGGCATCCTCATGTGTTGTCAGTCATACTGTGGGGTTTCTAAGAAGAGCATTCTGCTAAAAGAAATCCGAGAGATGTAAGAGGATGAAGAAAGTATCCAGGACATGACTAAAATTTACTTAGCTAGGATATTCATTGCAGCTAGGTACAAGCTAAACAAATCATTTAAACAACTTAAATCATCTAACCCATGATGTTACCAGTTCATCTCAAAGATTGCAGGAGAGATGCGAGCCAGTGTCCATGGAAGGGTCCACAAAATCAGTGCTGCAAGCCAGCCACCTTCTTGTCTTCTAACACAGGACTCCTTTTCTGTGAGGCTCAGTACCTCAAAAACTGTTCAATGACACTAGATGACAAAATATTTTATAGATAAATTCAAAGTAGAGGAATTTGATCTCACAATCACACAAAATTCTGTGTGGACTTCCAAACCAAATCCAAGGAAATATCTTTCATAAGCTGCAGCAATCAGAGAGGAGACATGGATATCACAAACAATTCTTGCAAAATGCTGCAAAACTACTGGGACAAAATATATACAAATATGAATATTGCAAAACAATCAATGCATCAAAAACATATGAGTTTTCAATTCTATTGCCATATCATCTTTCTCATGAACCACCTGTAAAGAAGAAAACTCAGTCCTACTCAGACCTGTTTAAAAGAGGCTAAGCAGTCAAATAATAAAACTAACAATAAAAGAAGCCTAGAAGACTATAAAAAGACAACAGAAATACAATAATCTGTACTGACTGGTGTTTAGACAGTATTATTCAAATTAGATTAGCCATCCATCCCTTTGGAGTCTTTTCAGTTTGGACACAATGATCTTTGTCAGATCTGCACATGCTGTTAGAGTGTTTTATTTTCTTACCCCAATTTGGATTCAGATTCAAAGCCTGATCCTTGTATACACACCATCTTTGGAAGCCACAGGACTATCTAGAGCCATCCAATTCTGTCAGAGTGACTCTGGAGGGCTGGTAATTTTGTTTCACAATAATTCTTAACCATGACAGGAGCCTTCCCACAAACTTTCCCTAAGTATGTGGAGTCAAGTTTTGCTATTATAACCAAGGCCCTGCTTAGGATGGTTGACTGATCCAGGTACAGATTCTGCAAACACAAAAGATAAATCATTTAATATTATCCATTTTTTATTCAATTCAGCCTTATCTGCAGTGAGCTTACTGCTTTGCTTTTCTCCTCCAAGTCCTGTTTACTTCTTCTCTGATCTGAGATCTCAGGAATTTCTATCAGAGTCCAAAATTTTCTGTCTTAGTGTATCAGATGTTAAGGCCCCCTTATCTTGATTACCTCATTTGCAGTTGATAAGGCATGTTCTGTCATTTATTTACTCTCTTGCACAAAGCTGTTTCCATCAATATGTTACTCCCAGCCTGGGTTTTCCAGTGACACATCCTTCAGGTCCAGTCTGTTTGTTGCAAACAGTCATGTTCTAGTAGCAGATTGTTAGTTCACATTAAGGACAAAAATATACAGGTGACAACCATTGGTCTCTTCCTGCACCAATACAACAGTGGCCCCCACAGCCCCAGAGCCAAGTTGGGGTACAGAAGGTAACAACACCTGCCACAGGCTGCAAGCCTGGAAGAAACCCAGAACACAAGGGCCAACACAGATAGTCCTTTGCTTTGCCCTCTTTTTCCCAAACCAAACCTGCAAGTAAGTAAGGCTTCTAATGCAGCAAATAATAAACAAATCTTCACAATCTGACTCTGAATACTACTCCAGTACAACACACACAGACTGGTCTTTCTCACAGTTGGCATGCTTGTTCTTGTTTCTGCCCCTGGTCTTTCAAAGGGGCTTGTTAGTTTCCAAAGGCGAAAACAAGGAAACAGACAAAATCTCTCTACTCCAATATAAGATTTGGTTCAATGTATACTGATTATTAAAAGACAGATGGTATCAGTTAGTACAGTGACCTAAACGGAGAAAAAGCTCCTCCCCTTTCTCAATCCAAAGTTTCCTAAATTCGTGCCTAACTCAAGTGATACCTAAGCATTAGGCAAAAGTATCTAAGTCCTTAGCAGAACTATGTTCGAATTGAACTGCCTTTCTCCATGCTGCCTGTAACGTAGCAACGAAACCGTTTCGCTCCCCACCCCTTTTTGACCTTGTCAAGTGACAACCTTGCAGGAGAGGGGAGGGAACCGTAACGAGTGGGAGGTGGGACTGTCGGATACCCCCACCTCCCCGTCGTCCCCGGCTGGGAAATGGTGAGTCCTCGCCCCTGCCGGGCGGCGGCCAAAGCCCTCCACGGGCTGGATCCAGGGCAGCCCTGAGCCGGGGGCTGGTGTAGTGAGTGGGCGAGGCCAGGGGCAGCCGGGCCGCTCCAGGCCGCCCCCGCCACTCCCCTCGCCGCTTCTTCCTCCGGGCAAAACTCCAACATTTCACCTTTGGGGGGTTTTCTCTCAACAGACCACCCCGAATCTTTCCCGGGCGGCGTGGGCGAGACGGGCCAGCAGTGTACCCGGGGCTTCTGTGCTCCACCGGCACCGGTCAGCGGCTCTGCCCACAGGGGCTGTGGGAGTCCGGGGCCGGGCCTGAACTACCCCCCTTCCCAGGAGTCGCTGGCACAGCTGCTCCCGCCAGGCTTCTGGGCCACAGGGCCACCCCATCTAGGCATCACACCTCTACCGGCATCTGTCACCTGAAGTGGAGGCAGCTTTGTGAGAGCCCGGAGCTCCCCCCATTCTACCCAATGAGGCGTCGCTCTGTCTACACAGGTGTATCTACCTGCAACTGTGTAAGTTCCGCCAGTGCTTGTGAATGCACCACAAACCGGCCCTGCTCCTTGCCCTGCAGCATAGGGGTGCTGACACAAAGCTTCTCCCATAGCACTGGGAAGAGAAGCTGCGCTGCTCGCAGGGACCAGTCCTGCAACAGCTGCGCCAAAAGCACTTGGAGCTACGGCATCTGCCTCCGCCACGGCCGGCCAAACACAGACCGTCGCTTCGCTCAGCACCGGGGCTGCCTCTGCCCAGCCACGAGCGGCAGTGCCTATGGCAGAGGCGGGGGGAGGGAAGGGAGGAAGGATGTCGTCCTTCCCTACTCCTCGCGATCCCAACGCCGGCTACTGCCTCATCCCCGCCGCTTGCCGTGATCTCAGTGCTGGCTGCAGCCCACGCCCCGGGGCGGTGACTACGCGGGGGCGGTCCCGACGCCAGGGGCTGTCCCAGGGGTGGTGCCACTGGTGGAGGAGCCGGTACCAGTCCCCTCGGCTCCACTCACACCCCCTGCAGCCCCACCTACCGCTGCTCCATCCTCCACAGCTTCCCCGGCGTCCTCTGCGCCAGCCCCCCCTCTCCCGGCTTCTGCGCCTGGAGAAGGGCTTCCTACCCCGACTCTACTGTCCAGGTTTTACTTTCTTATAATACCATAACTGAAAGTTCTATGGATGTTTCCTGCCCTATTGACTGCCTAGCACCCATATTTCCAAGTGAAAAACAACAACCAGCAACACAATGGCAAACACCAGCTGGGATTTGATCTTACAACCCTCAGGTTGCTAACCATGATAGCAATACCGTGCTATCAGCTTAAGCTGATAAGGCTCCTGGAGAGGAGGTGAGCCGTCCCTCCCCCCTCCCTTCCCAACTATGTCTAACTACTTTGTAGCTACTCTGAGAGGCACACACTCCTCCCTTTCCAAACAGAGCATCTTGGGCAAACCACAGATTTTGGACTTGATGCTGAAAAACCTCGGTATGAAAGGAACTGCTAAGAGAGTTTGTTCTTTTAGCAGCAAACCTATTTATTCGAGCAGTGTTGGAAAGCTAGCCAGCTCATGCTGGAAAAACTAGCTTCGAATCAACAGTGAAAAATAAGCTATTTTATACATTTCACGACACAATTACAACATACAATTTTGCATAGTAATAAGATTACAACATCTGATTATGCATATTAATGATTAGGCAGAGACTAGGAGGAGTCTGGGCAGAGCCTTCCAGAATCTTCTTTTGGCATCAGGATTAGGTGGTCGTTTCCAGTCTTCGGCCTCAGTCTAGGGGTCTTTAACTCCTCTTCTTCACCTTGACCTCTTCAGCCTTCACTGTTCATGACCTAGTCACTGAAGCTTACAGAAACTACTGGCTTAAGGCCATTTTGCTCTATACAAATGTCTACATAGTCTTGATTAACAGCACTAAGATATTTGTATATAGTCTCTAGGATCAGGTCCAGTGGTTTGAACAGAACACAACTCTGTGTTCTCCGATAAACTCAGGCAAAGCAGGTGCTGAAGAGTTTCTAGTGATCCGGTTAACCATTTCTGGGGTCTATCCTGGTTTTAGTTTGTATAATGTTAAGCACTTCGGTGATCAACTGATGATCTTTTTCATTAATTCCTTCCCACTGGGGCAATATGTTTGTTAAAAACTGTTGATTAGTTCCTAAAGTTAAGAAGGAGGATTGTATTGTGTTTTTAAGTTTGGTTAAGTCACTGGTAATTGTGAATAATTTGTTCATTAATATTTCAGAGTCTAGACTATTAAGAATTCCCAGTCCTGACCTCATGCTACCTATTACATCTCTAATTTGGTGGGAGCAAGGGTTCGTTTACTCAACCATGAGGTCCATCCTATATACAAAGGTTGCAGGAAGGGTGAACAGGATAGGTGGATTACAGTGATGCCTAAAATCCTGGAAGATAGGCACTCAGAGAAAACATTAATGGAGAAAGATAAACAATACCTTTATTGGGAGTTCGGAGGCTTTGGGCCTCTGCTGGGCCTACAAAACATGCATTGTTTCAACAAGGATGTCTGCATCCAAAAATCCCCGAAGAACCCCGCCTTCAATAAGGTTACAGTTTTTATACCCTTCCTAACAATTTACATATTAGATATCTATTACCAATCATAATTTCTAATTCTCTCAGTGGTCCACCCATCAGGGTCCTAGGCTATGCCCCCTGGACCACCTCCAACGGTTTCTGGGCTCTTCTATTGTTTTGA